>OX377202.1:26387933-26424891 GCA_947396885.1 Heligmosomoides polygyrus polygyrus
TAACACTATAGAAACAAATATGTTGCGTGCGCATATTTCCTATCACGCTATCTTGCCGTTGAACGAATTTACTGTGGTCTTTTATAATAAGAAGGATTCGGATGAATCTTAGACAAGTGTTAACTCGAGTAAATAGGCGCAATCGGCTAGAAGCGCCAGTTCTCTCATGCATTTCAAATATGTTTGGCGCTCAGTTGGGCTTCATGTCAGCCTTATTCCCAACTTGACATGGTAGGAGAGTTGGTAGTAGTCGCGTCTGGTAATAAATGATACAGTATAAGTATAGAGGCTTCTACGAAATATGATGAAGGCAAGCCGAACGCGTATTTGGCCTATGTAACGACTTACTGTGGCCATCCGATTGACGATTCAGTGTTTTCCATTTCAGACAAATCTTATGCCTGTTCACCGGCTCCATGGTACACATTGGATCCGAATGAATCATTTTCGGGCATCCGACTCAGATATACGGATGGGAATCATACAAAAAACCGAGGCCCGTGAAATTGCTCGCATACGCATCATTCGAAAAATGGGGCTCGGAAAATTGCCGTCATCCGAATCATCCAATTGTCGGAAAATTTTCGAAGGGATGCAATGTACTCAAGGGGGATGGATGGCTTGTCTAGCGTGGAAGAAACTGGTACCAATATCCTCGAATCGGGGTGTACGAGACCGCTGGCGCCTCCTTAACTGCGCTACCATGCGCTCTATGAATAACAACAAAAAAATGTGTATACCACGTACTAATCCGAAGAGCATGCACAATATCACGAAAAACTATATACCTGGCGTATACTAAAATCGGGCAGCTTACGCTGATCTTTATCCGTTATTCTTTGAGCGCGAGAGCTTGCTGTTCTTGTCAGTAACATGCCAACATTATTATTTTGGTGGAATGTTATTTCTGGCCTTACGTTTCAACTGAATCGTTGCTTCTGAACGTGCATAGATTTGCCACGAATAGACCGAATTCGCTCTCTGCCAGTAGATGTACAAGGGCGTTGATCAAGTGGAGCGTCCATGGTTTCTAAAATGTGTAGAATTCAGTGCACAGTGTTACACAATTAAGTGTATTGGTTCGCACACCTTTTTTTTTAACAAAAAAGTCATTAGTCAGCGCTGGAGATCAGGCTTATTCTCCCTTGTGCGAGGAATATTTTTTTCAAATGGAACGTCTGCATCAGCGCGCAATGCAAACAATGAGTAAGAGCTACGAATGTATTTGTAGAAGCAATGCGCGCGCTAAAAAATGCATACGCTGTTTGAATAATAGAAAGATTCTTATCGTTTTAGCTGCAGAAATGCTGTAAAGAGCATTTGA
The DNA here is from genome assembly GCA_947396885.1 of Heligmosomoides polygyrus polygyrus. NCBI lineage: Eukaryota > Metazoa > Nematoda > Chromadorea > Rhabditida > Heligmosomidae > Heligmosomoides > Heligmosomoides polygyrus. Next base: position 26,389,258 of record OX377202.1, read on the forward strand.
AAGAGACATACGCATGGAAGACATACAAATATGAAAACACTTCTGCTACGTTAAATCCTAGGACTGTACAATACATGTGTTCAGTGTTTTGTGAGCTCCACTGGGTTGTATGTGTAAGTATCATACACTTGTTTTTTAACACCATTCAAATATGTAGCGTTCACATTCCTTCTAGGCATCCTGCCGCTACAGCCTTATGTGCGCAGAATAAAGGAATTATGCGGCAAACTGAAAGCTAAACGGAACAGTGACAGTGACAGTATGTAGCACAGTCAGGGTAGAAGTAGTTAGACAAATAGAGGCAAATAGAGGAGATGGAGGAAGAAGAGAGTAAGAGAGAAATAGGTGAGAAAGAAGACAAAAGGAAAGAGAGACAGGTGGAAAACAACGTATTAGGTTGCCCGGAAAGTTCTCAGCGTTTTGTGTTACTGTTTCTCTTTCGTCTATTAAGAGGTAAAAATTCAACTTGCATTGCGTACTAATGCCACTTTCTGTACAGAATTTTTCGCTCTATCTTCTTCTTCTTCAGCGTTTGTCCCACTTCGGCGCGGGGTCCGCTCTTGTGGGTCCTGCGCTTGATCAGGGTGGACGCCAGTTACTTTCATGTCCATGTGCAACGTATATGACCAACGCTGCTTCGGGCGTCCTCTAGGCCGCTTTCCTGACAATTCCAACTCAAGGCCTATCTTGCGGACGCTGTATTCTTTCCCCGCAGTACCATCGCAAGCGAGCTTCGCGCATCTTGCCCGCTATCGGCACGACACCGAACTTCTGCCGAATAGCATCATTTCTGATGCGGTCCATGCGGGTGACTCCAGCCGTCCAGCACAGCATCTTCGTATCCATGACGCTGAGGCGCGTTTCAACTTCCTTAGTCGCAGGCCAACACTCAGCGCCGTACATCGCTACTGGCCGGATGACTGTTCTGTAGATCTTCGACTTCAGGTGCTCTGGTATCTTCCTATCACAGAGCACGCCAGTCAGCGAATGCCACTTGGACCAAGTTCCACTCACGCGTGAGTTCACTTCAACCATCAGACCGCCGTCAGACGCTATTACTGATCCAAGGTATTTAAACACCAAAGTGCGTGCAAGTTCAGTACCGTTAATCTTAATGGAGCCGGACTCGTTCACGTCAGTCGTTAAGTACTCGGTCTTCTTGACGTTCAATTTGAGTTCGAACATCGCCAGGTGGTCGCAACAAGCTTGCACCTGCCGCTCGAGATCATCTTTATCTTCGCAAGCGAGCATCACGTCATCAGCATAAAGCAGCGTCCATGGAACAGGCTGATGAAGATCTCGCGTAATGGCATCCATGACGACAACAAAGAGGAGTGGAGAAAGCGCAGAACCTTGGTGCACCCCAACAGAGATGGGAAACTCCATTGAGGTTCCAGCTGCATCTTACACTCTACTCTTTGGGCAAGAGTAGAGCATCCGCACCCACTCTATGAGTTCCTCAGGTACGTTGTGTTGTCGCAAGGCGTACCATATAACCTCACCCGGTACGCGGTTGAAGGCCTTCTCCAAGTCGATAAAGGCTATATGCACCGGCTTCTGTTTCTCGCGATGCTTCTCCACCAGGAGTCGGGCGGCGTGTATGGCATCAATGGTCCCACAAACATACACAAAACCGAACTGGTTGAGAACCTGACGATTTCACGAATTCGTCTATCGAGGATCCGCTCGAAGATCTTCATGCTGTGCGAAAGCAAGCGAATCGGACGATAATTGGAGCAGTCTGCAGGACTGCCCTTTTTCTTCCAAATCGGGATCGTCGTACTGTTTTGCCAACACTCCGGCACTTTCTTCTCCTTTACTACCTGGCTGAAGAATTCAGCCAACCACTCATCAGGATACCAGAGCTTCGACTTCCAAACATCGGCTGCCAGATCATCTGGTCCTATCGCCTTGCATGGCTTCCTCTTCTTCAGAGCCGTTTCTGCTTCCACGGTGATCTTGTGAACGGGACCGTGAACAGAACCCACAGAAGGGATAGCCGGGTGAGGAAACTCCATAGTGGAAATTTCCTCAAAGTAATCACGCCATCGCTTCAGCGCCTTTTGCGGTCTGTCAGAAGATGGCCGCTCTCATCATTGATGCCAAAGAACTTTTCAATATCCTCGGTTGGCGATGGTGGGTTTTAGCAACAGCGAGTCGATACAAAAACAAATACCGCTCACCATCGCGCGACTCGAGCTTCTCCTTGACATCTCCATAATGAGTGGCTTTCGCAACAGCCATGGCTTTCTTTGCAGCCCTTTTCGCCTTCTGATATTTCTGCCAGTTGTCGGCTGTTTTATCGCACACATGATACAGCGACTTCTTCTCTCGAACCTTCGCCTTCACATCGTCCGTCCACAGCCATGTCTGCTTGTCGACCTTGCGTCGTCCATGCTTCGCTGTTTCGAGTTCCATCCTTGCAGCTTGACGTATCGCGTTGGTTGCTTTCTTCCAAGTTTCATCGACAGTTGTGACTGCCGGTAACCGTACGCGAGAAATCACAGCTGCTTCCTTCTCTTTCATTCGCCACCACTTGATTCTCGCAGCACCGCATCGCTCAACCTGCTTCAGCCTCGGAGGAGCGATCTTCAAAGTGCAGATCAGCGGTCGATGCTGTGGGGCGACCGTCTCACACGCCACGATCTTCGCGTCTGTGACAATGCTTCGGTCGCGATTCTTGACAAGGACAAAGTCTATCTGAGACTTGGAGCTCCACCTATAGTACGTGAAAAGGTGGGAGTCGCGTTTTCGCAAAACGGTGTTAACAATGGTGTGATTATGCGATTCCGCATACTCAAGAGTGCGCTCACCATCGGCGTTACGAGACCCGTATTCGAAACCACCATGACAGCTGTACCCGTCCTTCGGAGCACCTACGTGTCCATTAAGGTCAGCAGCGACTATGATGACATGTTTCGGCGGTACCTCTGCTGTCTTCTCATCAAGCAGGCTCCAAAACTCTTCCTTGGCTTGATCGGAGCAGCCACTTCGCGGAGCATACACAGAGAAAAAGCGATAGAGTCGCCCCTTCGCGGCGACAACGATCTTCAACAACCGATCGGCATAGCGTTCGACGCTTACAATCGAGTCACGAAATCGTTCGGAGACGATTATTAAGACACCACTGGTGGTCCTGGGATTTCCACTAGAACGGCCTTAAGACCTCTTCCTGGGTCCCTTGACTTGCTGCACGGCCACCTCGTCTCCTGCACCGCACATAAATCAACCCTCGTTCGCTCCACTGCCTCTGCCAACTCAAAGGAGCGGCCCGACAACGTACCCACATTCAGTGTTGCTACGCGGGTCCTGCTTACGTTACGGGACTTTCGGACTAGCTCAGTTGCCCCCGATGCCGTCCTCCATCAGGGACCCTCGCATACTTTCCACACTCGCCGGGCTCTGCGAGTGCGCGTCGGCTCCCGCGGACGCTGTAGCACAATCTCGAAAAACATGACTCATCATACACCATGTGATGTGACATGGGTCTTCGTAGGCCACTGTCACAAGGGCCTGTCGCCTGCTTTCGAATGTCCGAGCTTAGCTTAGCTCACAAAGCGAGCAGTTTCCAGTGGCACCACGTGGAGGAACGGACATCGCCACCAATTTTTCTCTCTATCTGACTAAATAATTTATGTTTCGTTTCAACATTGTTTCATATTTCTGTTCTTGAAGAGCTTATTGAAGTATGTCGAAGAAGCAATTCCGAACGATATTTTGTTTTAACTTTAAATTGGGACAGTCCGCAGCAGAGACAGCTCGAAAAATCAAACAAGTGTGGGGCCAGTGCTGTTGGAAAAGGCACTGTGCGCCAGTGGTTCAGTAAATTTCGGACCTGAGATTTCAGCCTCGAAGAGTTCCCCGTAGCGGTCGACTTACAAGGAAGGTCAATCAACGTCCTGTGACAATTTTCAAAGTCACCTATTGAGGGTTGCAGGTAGTCGTCTGAGAAGCACCATAGTAGTTTTCAAATTTCCTGCAGACATCTGGCTAGGTTAGAAATTGCAAGAAACCGTGTCACTTCAGTGCGGGCCGATAAACCAAAACAGACGTCTGGAACTGCCATGTCGTGATTTTGCAGGAAGAGGGTCATGGGCTCGGATCCGGGAGACGGGATTCTGCATTGCTGGGCATGCTCATTGCTCTTTTGCCAATGTAAAGTGTATTTTGAACATGGTAGTGTACCATACTGAGGTTGTAACCTAATTACAACTCGTATGATACGATTTCACACCGATGCTATTTTCCCCCACCACTCTCTGCTGTCGAAGGTATAGAGACTTGTGCTCTCACGCAATCCCTAAAAGCGTTTGCCGGATTCGTGAACACAACCCCAATTGACCATCAAGACAAACTCAGACATTCATTATCTAGGACCCGCACAACCAGTTGCTATTGTGGTGGGAACCTGTTGGAGTGGGTGTGGCGGGCTGCGCCGATTGGCTAGGTGAGGGGACCCGGCACGATTACCTGCACGCTTGACGCTCCTATGGAAGTATATCATTAGACTTAAGAGTCGGCTCCTGTTGCTAGAGTGATGCTTGTATCCACATATATCCAGCTTGTTCCTACAGGTACTTATGAAGCAGAGGGCCCGTGGCGCCGTGGGATTGCCGGGAACCATGTTAACGCGGCAACCCCACGGCACCAGGGGAGCGGTGCTACATAAGCAGAGATGTGCGGAAATTTTTCTGGAAAAAGCGAAAGACGAAATACGGAACGGAAACGCTCAAAAATGGCCGGAAATCGGAATATGAAACGCGGAAACGGAAATGACACATGTTCGCTATTTTTTCAAAAATTGCATCTGAAACGGTGTCAGAAGCGAGTTCTGTTGCACCTTTTTTTGCTCAGAACTTTGCGAGCAGCGGAATCCTCCACAGATTAATGCTCATCCTCATCATAACATAACATAGCGAAGCATAAATTCATATTGCTATGATAACCTTTTAGCAATAAGTGAAAACAAATCCAAAGGCTTATTTCACTATTCCTCACTATTTCAGGATGCAGCCTTTCCATATCTAGTTCCTGCGACGGATTCTCTGCTGATTTTTTGATGCTGTTTTTTTAACGGTAGACTCAACCGACTTAACTACTTTAGGTTACTTACAGACCCGCATTTAAAAAAAAACTGACCTAGGTGAACTAAAACTGGAGTAACCACCTGGATCATTTTCCAACCAGGAAAGACATTTCTCTCAACACTTTAGAAATCAGTGGCATCATGGATGACGTGGTGACTGCACAGATATCTGCATATTCAACATTAGCAGTTACATTGTAATCACCAAAACTAATACTCAGAATTGATTCTGGGATCTAAGATGAGAACTGGATGACTGATTAGTCATGGTAGGCCAAAACTTCCACAGAAATATTCAGTCTGTGCCACTCTAGAAATCCTACTCCCAATGTGACACGGCTGGACAGTTCCAAGATGGTTCTCGAAGCAATAGTTTTGTGTCAGAATTAAATAATTCACCATAGTCAATCAAAATAACAGCTCATGGTAAATTTTGGTGATGCCTCGTTAAAAAATGAATAGCATAACACGGATGAATACCATACCCAACGAAATTAAAAATTGAAATTTTCACCTTTGGTCAGAAACACTTATGTAATCTTGGAGCACAAACCGCATGCCACAACCTTCACTGAACTCTCTGTTTCATGATGCTGCGCCATATGCTTACAAAGTTTTGTAGCTATTTATAACTAACGGATCAATAATTTATGACACTTCAAACGTTGAGTGCATTTTCTTAGCATACACTGCATACATAGCCTTTGTGTGGCACATTAATTTTGCCGTGAACCCATCCGTTGTCATTTTTGAATGCTTTTTTGGTAGTCTAACCAATTTCAAGAATATTAATACTAGAGTTGTCAAGCAGTATTTCTCTCACAATTATATAACTGAGATATCTTTTAAACTGATACGCTGATTGTATTCAATAGAAAAGGGTGGAACAGCGCCCATTTCCGTTTCCACCTTCTGGCGCAAAAACAGTCGGAACACGGAGCGGAACGGAAGAGCCCAAAATGACCGAAACCGGAATTTGAAACACGGAAACAGAAATTCCGCACATTCCTGTTCATAAGTACCGGCCCCGGGTGCGTGAGGTTGCCGCGTTAACATGTTTCCCGGCAACCCAATGCCCTCTGCTTCATAAGTACCTACCTACATATATGTGCATATGCATATAAGTAGGTATATTCTATGTATACACATGTATATACATCCGTATATACAGGTATATATATATAAACAGGTTCTCTCCACAATAGCAACTGGTTGTACGGGTCCTAGATAACGAACGTCTAAGAAGTTTGACGGAATTTTATTCCTTACCTACGATGTCATGAGGTTTCTACAAGTACCAACATTTACAATGTACCTCCACCTCCCCCCGACTACCTATCAGTATGGAAGAGTGGCCAAAAAATAGGCTGCAATAAGACCAAATTACGGAATCAAAAATGATACATTTTTAAGAGATGGTAGAAATAGTGAAATTTACAAGAAAAGCGTTCTCTATAGGAACCCTAAGATTGATCAGCACATCCCGGAGATGGAATGAAGCAACAGATCTCGATCATGTCACTGATCACTTTTTTATTTCCGAAAAGAGGTCAAAAAAGAGCTAGAAAATGAAAACGGTGTCTGGCCGAAGTCAAAATGCGTTCTACATTCACAAAGACGGAAAGCAATCCGCAAACCCCTGTCAAGGATTCGAACCTTATACCCTTCTCCTGTGATCGATAAATTAGTAAAGCCATATAATTGTGATAGTTTTATTATGAATGGAAAACAAAGAATTGATTTGGTTTTCATTTCGCACGGGCCCTTTGACGAAAATCAAACAGCTCCTTCTGTTGACGTTGGATCGGCGAACAACAATTGAACGTAAAGAAGCAATTTTAAGATATTATAGAGAATTAATGTTATAAAGATACCACCAGAAATGAATAAACCTGGAATGAAAGGCATTAAGGGAATGTAGGAAGGGTAGCAGTAAATTAGAATAGATAGAACAACTCGCAGCAATGGCACGGAGAGCGCAACTGGCTCAACGAAGAGATCCACCAAGGGGAAGGGAGTGATTAGTAGAAAACGGGAATGGCTGTTAGGGAAGGGGTTAGTTAAGGTGAAGGAGGAAAATGATGAAGAGGTAGACCTCCTCGAACCACCAAATGCCTTCCAGTCCACCATCACGAGCGCAATAAGTTAGGGAGTACGTTTTTATAGTTTACGCAATAGGATCTAAAACATGATAAAATTAACGAACCGCTAAAAACAACGCTAATCAAAGCATTTACATAACCAGTCCTTTATTTGAATTTTAGAGTAACCTACATAGATCATAACTATATTGGATAAATTTGTTTTTATGAATACATTTAAATAACGACAAATTGAAAAAGTTGCTGTCATATCCTAACTCGGACAGTTGCTTTATGGTGGTTGCTTGATTTTGGTCCAGCCCAATTCCTAGGTTTAACCCGCGTCTGAAGTGCCGTAAGCGGTCGGCCGTTGCTCTGATGGAAGAAACATTACCTTCTATCGTCCTCGTTCTCCACTAATTTTTGCCGAACCTAGTCGAGTTCTTGGCAAAGGCGAGCGTTGAGGATGGTTTGACTACGTGGAGCAGTTCTCGGTGCACTGAACCACTACACATTCACCAAATGCACAGCAAAACCTTCCTTCGGTGGAGCTACGGTTTTGACGTCAGAACCCTCAGTTCGTTGCGTTCCAGCTATCGCTTTCCGGCTTTGCAGTTGTAGTGAAGCATCCTCTTTTCATCGTTGGTAAGGATTCGATCCAGACCCCCCTCGCTTGAACCGGTACCGGAGCTCTCAGTCTGGTTTGAGAAGAATTCGACCTGATGGATTTGCGCAGGCCCCCTTTGTTTGCAGTAGTTGACCTTCCAGGAAGTGGTTTTGCTGTGTTCTCCCTCTGGGCGGAGAGGAACTGCTGATACCATCTCCAATAATTTATTCGGTTAGGAGTGGACTTGCCGGTGACTTCCTGAATATGCTTGACCCTCATCGCTGGGTTGCTGCCGAGTTTGAGCTAATTGAAAATGAAACCACACACTTTTTCGAGTAGTTATCGTTCTGGGGAATAAAATTCTTGAACAACGCAAGGAAAATTGACGGTTCATAACTCAAAATGATCGCTGGAAAAACAGCTTTCAAATCAAATAGAATACTTCACTGGGCTTCTCTTGAGTACCAGAAAAAACGGAAATGTTGCAAAATTTATGACTCAGCCTAATAGAATATTGGAAAGTAGGTCTGATCACATAGATGAAGAAAGAGATTCTAGGTACCGACATTGATAACCTTTCTCACTCATGAAAATGCGGAATCACGCGATCACGTGAAAACGTTTATCAAATTTGTGATCACCGCCTCAATTAGCCTACAAGGCTATGTATGGGCGAAAATTGCTTCCGATCTCCAGAGTCGTGGGAGTACAAGACTCTACCCTTCGATTAGCAGAGAGTGGTTATCCTATCATACGGGTTAAAGTAATGTTACAACGTCAGTATGGTACAATACATTGTTCAAGATACACTTTACATCGGCAAGAGAACAATGAGCAAGCGCAGCAATGCTGAATCCTGACTCGCGGATCCGAGCCCATGACCCTCTTCCTGCAAGCCCGCCCCCACGCCCACCTAGCTATCCATTCACTGCCACCTGCTCGTAAGCGGCCCACCTCAATTTCCGCTTTGGTTACTGTATCGCTAACAAGCAAATTGTGAGTTCACTGTAATTCCGCTACTGTTGCAGTCCCAAACCTTTTGCAAGTTAGATTCTAATCACGATGTGACAGTTTCAGGCGTCTGTTTTGCTTCATCGGCCCGCACTGAAGTGGTACGGTTTCTTGCAATTTTTATCAAATACAAATACAATATTTTTATCAAATACAAATACAAAAATTTGAAAACCACTGGTGTGCTAGCCTCTACAACGCCGAATAAGTCACTTTGAAAACTACCACGGAACGTTCATTGACCTCCCTTGTTAGAGCAACCCTGGACGACGAGTTGAAGGAATTGATGGAAGCTGAACCATCCAAAACAGATCGCGGGATCGTGGAAGAACGATGCGTCAGCAAAAATGGTGTTGCGGATGCTTCGAAACGGCCTGGGAAGGTGAAAACGCTCGAAAAGTGGGTGCCCCACGAGTTGACTGAGCGGCAAAAATTGTCACGTTTCGAGATTTGTTCTGCTCTTCTTTTACGCAACAAAACTGACCCGTTTTTGGCTCGAATCATCACTTGTGATGATTCGTGGATTCTGCATGATAACACGGAACGTTCCGGACAGCGGTTGGACGCCGATGAACCCCCTGAGCATTTTCCGAAGGCGAACCTCCACCAATAAAAGGTAATGCTCACTGTGTGGTGGTCGGCGGCGGGTGTAATCCTATCCACTACAACTTTTGGCACCAGGCTAAACGATCACAGCAGAGTCCTACTGTAAGAGATCGACGAAGTGCACCGAAAATAACGTCACCTTCAGCCAGCATTGGTCAACAGAAGAGGCCCGATTCTTTTGAAAAACAACGCCCGGCCACGCGTTTCATAAATCACTATTCGAAAATTGAACGAATTAAAGATCAAAGTTCTGCCTCACCCGCACCGAGTACCACTTTTCAAACACTTTCAGATCTTTCTCAACCTTTACCAATCAGGATCAAGCCAAAGCAGCTTTCGTGGATTTTGTCGAATATCGACCACCCAATCTTCCGCTGATGGAATAAGTCGACTGGCTCTGTTGGCAAAAGTGTGCTGATTCGAACGGTACTTATTTCGACCAAATCCGATGAGATTTGAGAAAGTTATGGTAATTCAAAGTGAAGCGCTCAAAACGCTGAGAATTTTCCGGGCAACCTAATAACTGCTTCGCTAAGGAGAGTCTTGCTTGGCGGGCTCCGACCTCAGTGTTCTCAAAAGGAAGAAAGCATCGATGTTGCTTCGTGAAGTCTTCATTTTTTCGCAGAATATTAACCTAAAAATCTTGTTTCTGGTAAGGAATTCTGGAGCTTTGAGCTTCTTGAGAAAGTCGAAGACAGGGCAGGGAGCATCACTGTGTTCTGGAACTACTCTCCCACTCTGCTGAGGGTATGTCGGAAGAGCATTCAATGGAGTGACCATCCGATGGTGCCTTGATTGCACGGCACTTTTGCAATTTTATTTTTGTGTTTTGGACTTCTTCTCCTTTGTCGAAGTAAATTGCTGTCGAAAGCTAATCGTGTATCGCTAACATGAACGGGTTCACAACGACGCATAATCTTAATGTTTTCTTTGATATTACCTCGCAAACTTCGGTTATTACAAAGCTAGTTAAACCGGCTGGCCATACATGCTTACTGAGCATCTCAAGAATCTAATAACGTCGTTGCCGCAGTATTTGCAGTAGGTACGACCCAGCGGCAGAACGTGTTGCCGTCAATCTTTCCAGGCACTCCTTACTGCCAACTGAAGGTGGCGGATCTCAGCCGGTGATGAGCACCTGCGACCACCCGTGAGAGATACGACCCGCAAGAGGGGGTGCCTATAAATAGAGTTCACCTTTCAGCCAGTCCGTTCATTCCTGAACATATACTAAAATTGGAACAATACAGAGAAGATTAGCATGGCCCCTGCGCAAGGATGACACGCAAATTCGTGAAGCGTTCTAAATTTTTTCGCGTCTTTTTGTTTAGACTTTTAAGACTGAAATTTGGAGGCATCTGGTCGTAATGATCCCCCATCTACATTCATTCATTGCTGCACTTCTATGCCTGTGAGACCGAACAAAAGAAAAATAGTGACATCGAAGAGTAATGTCTAGCTTTAAATATCTAACAATAACAAAACTGTGAGCATTTTGAATAACACAGTGAACTGCAGCTTGGTAAGTGAAAATTTGTCAGCTATTCAGAAGACCCTGGGCAAATAACTAAGAAACATCGCACTCAAAAAAAACGAATGTATAGTGGAGCATAATGTTATGTTTCTTTCAATTAAGGTTGACTTAACTTCACTTAATAAATAAACTTGTCATCGGTATCAAAACTACAGACGTTAGCATTTAGTAAATCTATGGTTTGAGTTCCATTGAGCATGGAAGTCATTTTCGAGCAACCTTGACGAGTGGAAATCACCTAGGAATCCGGTAGCATTACCGGTCGTACCAAGGCGAGCACTTGCTGCATTGCGCTGCCTCTCGATGATGCGCACATCCAAACTGAAGTGTAACCAACCGCACCTGGGATGTATCTATATACGTAGATAGAACAGAAGTACATTAATAGACAAAAAGACTTAACGAAGTAAGTGAAGAAGAAAATAGCACATCTTCCTTGGTCTTTATTTGCGCACTCCTAGCAGGGTGGTTAGGACTATGAAAACACAACAGTTTCACGAAGGGATGGATCTCTACACTGTTTTATTTCTTTCCAGGTCTTCTCTACAGAGGCGTTGCACAACTGCAAAATCTGAGGATGACATGAATTGACAGCTAGGGACAAGTTGTACTAGAACAGCTTTTTGTCAGAAGATCGAACTGAATTACGAAGATGTGGCGGAAGGAATATTGTAGTTTTTTAGAACTGCTTTTCAGGGGAAATACGTTAACCAGTCATCGACACGTGCTCCCGATAGCATGCACAAGTAGGGTTATCCATCAGAAGAACCAGACTTTCTTCAAAAGATCTTCTGTGAGGTAGACGCCTATAGCGAAGCCGGCTGCAGAAGAAAACGTATAGTTTTCACTCCACCATAATTCGGGAGAAGACAGAGACCACTTGGCGTCGAGATGACCCAGCCCTGGGTCACACCACTGCTTGTACGTGATGGAGATTAAATAGAGGCCACCTGTTGAGCACCTGCGACCACCCGTGAGAGATACGACCCGCAAGAGGGGCGCCTATAAATAGTGTTTGCCTTTCAACCATCTCGTGCATTCCTGGACATATACTAAAATTGGAACAATACAGAGAAGATTAGCATGGCCCCTGCGCAAGGATGACACGCAAATTCGTGAAGCGTTCCAAAATTTTTTGTGTCTTTTTGCGTCAGCCTCTTCTAGAGTGAAATTTGGAGGCATCTGGTCGTAACGGTCCTGTATCTTACTTGGTCATTATTCGCGCACTGCTAACGGGTCGCTAGGAGTGCGAACACACTATTTCACGATTGGAAGAATTTTTGCATTATGTTATCATTGCATATGCATTATTTTATGTCATTAGTGGGTTATGACGGAAAATCTTAGGTTTTAACCACACATACACTTCGACGCTACAAAGTCTGAAGATAGCATGAATTCACAGTTGAGAACAGAGAATGTTATTTTTGGCTGCAGCTTGAAACTTTGCCTAGGGAACTTTTGGGAAGAAATGTCGAACTGACAATGAGTTTCGAGGACATTGCTGGAACGTAACAGTTTATTAGAACTACAAGTAGCATGCTAAGCAGTCAACGACACGTGCTCCCGATAGTCATTTAAAAGTTGGGATTATTCACACCAGAAAGGTAGACGCCTAAAGCGAACTCTGACTCTGTACGGGTGACCCGTAAATGCTGCACCAAAAACATAGTGTAGTAGTATAAGTGTATTAGCCGGTAAGTATAGACACGGTATCAATGGACAAATTGGGTACAATTTAAGATACTATTTACTCATGAATTGTACAACACAGTGGGACAGTATCGTTGATAGATGGCCACTTCTGGCTTGCTAATTGCCTGCAGATCGTGTGTGCAGCTTTGCCGGCCGCGTGGCGGTACCTATTACGAAATTTTATTCCTTATTTCCTTAAAGGCCATATTAGGCTCTAGATCTACCCATGATGAATAAAGCAAGATTTACTCTCTAAAATGGTCAAAAAGTGAAGAGCGAAATTCAGAAGATGGAGAAATTTCATAGCTGCTCTTTTACACGTACAAAGTTGGGCAGATGGACGTGTCGGGAGGTTCAAGGACTTGGCAAAAATGGAGCATACTTTTCCACTAATTAATTGGAGGGTGAAGATTCTCGATTGTCGCAATGAAGATCATTTTTCCTCATTTAGACAGACGCTCGAGACCTTTCGCTGGCAAGATAGCTGCGTTGCAGTTAAGAACAAAAACGGAATGCTCTCAGTGTTTGCAAGGCGAGAGAGGAAGGATACGCACTCCACCCATTGCGTCTGGTTCTCTTGATGAATAATCCTAACTTGTGCATAACTATCGGGAGCACGTGTCGTTGACTAGTTATCATGTCCATCCTACCATGGCTTTTGCCGATGATCTCAGAATGTATAACAGTGCCGCAGTCCCCGGAGGGGTGAATAAACTGCAGGAAGCGATCTTAACAGTGGCCAAGTGGACCCACACTTGGGATCTTCCGTTAGCGAATGATAATACGAAAGTGCTTCACTTAGGTAAGAACAACAATAAAATGCTTTATTTCAGCGAAGGCCTTCAGCTATCGCAGGTTTCGGAAGTTAATGACCTCGGCTTCCTTATCACTGAAAAATTGGATTTCGATAAGCACTGCAATGAAGTTGCGGCGAACTCGCAGGGTATGCACTCTGTTTAAGTGCTTGGCTATTAAAGACGAACATACCTTTCTCAAAGCCTTCAAAATTTGCGTCCGTCCCATTCTCGAGTATGGCACTCCTGTTTTTAGTCCAAATAAAATCAAAAATTATTAACGTTTTAGAAAAGATCCAGAACAGCTTCACTAAAAAAACTATTCTTCAGTTCAAGGCATATAAACTGCAGTTCTATTCCGAACCATCAGCCTTTTCTAAGCTTGAGAGTGGCGTATCTGCCTCCTCGCAGTCATCTGGTATGATCAGAAGTATGGCAAAACGCATTCTGCTGAAGTACTACATAGTTCTAGCTAAGGTGTATTAGAGTGGTTTGTTGTTATGTTTGTTGGTTTCCTTCATAGTTTTGTTTTGTGCTTGTTCGTGGTATTCTCTGACTGTGTCCTATATGCACCTATAAATAAATAAGTGACTAAATATATCATAATGTGCGGAATCTGCAGTTAGGTTTGGAACCTCTATTCACACTATGGGACAAATTCGAAATTTTACGGTTTACAAAGCGCAGCACGATCTAGCCCATCTGCGTATAAGTAGATTTTTCGTGACGTGTGATGCCATAACGAGAGGTGCCGCTGTAAAGCTTCGGGTTCCTCGGGCCGGGAGCTCGGTCTGTTTGTCTGTTGAGCCGGCGCGGAACACGCGAAGTTAGGTGAACGCTGTGCCATTCCTACAAGCAACGCGGCTTTTATAAGATTTTTAAAGAATTACGTCTGAATTATCCTCAGTAAATCTTAGGTACTAAATTTTGTTCTTTCTCTGCTTTCCATAGCGGTTTTTGATAGACCCTTCATATCGCTTTGCGCAAAGTTGTGTTCCTTATCTTTCTTCAGTCTTCTATTTTTCACTTTTGTTGATTTTTTTATTTGTTCTGTTCTTTATCTAATTGATTTTGCTGATACATGTTTTCTCCGGTGCCAAGGTGAGCGTGATCACGCTGTACCGCTTTACATGTGCCTGTACTACATGTCTTAATGTAATAAAATGAAAAAGGAGCCTGTAGCATTTACACGATGCCCGTATTTGATCAGTGCTTCTGCTTCATGCACTTTGTGCCTGTGTATCACTGGTGTTGGATGTTTATACACCATTATATCGAAGAGCTTTTTCATTGTCTTGTGGTTAAAAAGCCAGTAATAAACAAGTCGCAAGAAAGTTACTCTCCACCGCATGCAGCTGGAAAATTGAGCAAAAAACCGCTGAAAATGGTATAGACGTCAGAATCCGTCAAATCTCAACCAATCAGTTGAAATGCAAAATTACGGAAACGCAGGAGTAGTGAAACACCGACCCCTCTCGCGCAAAGCAACTTCACTATCCACTGCGCCTCGAGCTACTTGCCGGTAGTGGCAACCCGGAATGTGCAAAATGAACTCACACGGCTTATACCAGGCTGTCCAATAATTCTTCTCCGAAAATTTCACCACTTTTAATTTTTTTCAACTTTATTGAAAAACAAGTCTAATCAACAATATAATCACCACAGTTATCCACAACAGTAGCCCATCGATTGGGCAGGTTGCCGATGCCCATAGCCCAGAACTCCGGGGGCTGCGACTCGAAGAAGTCCGTGATGTCGGATTTGAGGTTGTCGTAGTTGGTGAATTTTCTTCCGGCCAAATGGTGCTTCAGCGGGCGGAACAAGTGGTAGTCGGAGGGGCGAGGTCCGGGGAATACGGCGGATGGGCATCTGTCTCCCAGCCGAGCGTCGCCAACTTCTGCTGGGTCTTCTTCGCCACGTGGGGGCGCGCGTTGTCGTGCAGCAGGTGGACCGAGGCCTGTCGGGGACGCTTTTCTCGGACGGCGGCGGATAGTTTCTCAAGCTGATCGGTGTAGATGGAGGCGGTGACCGTCCTGCCTTGCGGGAGCAGCTCGAAGTACAGCATGCCCTTGGCGTCCCACCAGCAGCAGAGCACGATCTTCAGCGGGTGTTCCCTGTACTCGAGGCTCGTGTCGCCGCTCTCGAAACGATTGAACCAGCGCCTGACTGTGCGTTGGGACACTGCATCCTCCTTGCACGCTCTGCAGATGTTGGCGATCGCGGTGCCCGTGTCGTTGCCCAGCAGCCACTCGTAGTACACGAACGTACGAATTCGACCTTGGTCCATTTTAGCTTGTACTGGTAGCTACATAGACGCGACGACTGCGCCTTATATACCCCTAGCGTGGAACTCTGGAGAACCTTCTAGAAGGTTTTTACACTTGCCTGATGTTATAACACTTCTAAGGAAAATTATGGAATTTTGAAAATTTTCGGACAGGAATTATTGGACAGCCTGGTAGCAACATCGATACACTCTGTGATGGAAAGCCGGGTCATTTTGCACATTCTTGGTTTTCGTATTGCGTTCTTGGCTTTACGTCAAAAATGGCAGCGCGGAGGAAGCGTTTGGTAGGGTGGTGTACAAATTTAAAAATATCGAGCCGTCTTCAGATCTTTGAAAGCGACGAAACGGTCGAAACGTCAGAAAAAACCTTAAATAAATATTCCACCTACCAACCTCGTTGACACAGAAGAAATAACGAAAGTGAACATCAATGCCGAGGTTTCATGATGAGAAGGCGTGGAGACTCAACATCAAATAGTTCCGATTGAGGTTGTGGGTGGACTGTAGATGATTCACAACTCATGGTTTGTTGTTTGACTCCTCACTTTCCTTTCATGTCGTTTGATCCGAGAGACTTCTTTCTTAAGGGGTATGCACTACCTAGGCGCTCTTTGATCCAGCACTCTTGCTTCTTTTTCTTCTTGCTTAGTTTTATCTTTAGCATATTTCACTTAAGTGGCGCGGCAGATTTACACAAGAGTGCGTGGACCACAATGCACTAATTGAATAAACGGGGCGATTTCTATCAAAACCTGTGCTCTTCCATGCGTTTTAAACCCAACATGTTGTTGTAAGTATGAATTCGTTGACCAATACAGTGTATACACTTTTGGGGTATCACACTCACTATCGGATAGAGGGGTAGCCTTCACCTGGCAGCCAACAGTTCTGTGGGTTAGTATTCTGATTCTGAGCCTTGCTTCCAGGCCAAAAAGAATCGAATTTTGTTGCCATATCAGGGCGCTGATGCACCACGTCTTAAAAGCAACTGCAAAGAAAGCAATACATGGCTGCTTCTTTTCTTCTGGCTTCTGAGGAGGTGAATAGGGCAGAATAATCTACGTTCACTAATAAGCCAAAAGCCACATTTTCCGATCCGCGCCAAAAAAGCGAAACATGGAGCGGAAGGTCTCAAAGTACCCGGAAACCGGAGCTCGGAAACGGAAGTGTCGCACATTCCTGATCGTCATGCCCGCGTGATTCCGTCGTGAAAGTTTGCCCAGAGTAGGGTTGCCGAACGACGATCGAGTAAGCAGGCTTTAATTCGGCCCGAATGGAGGAGGAAAACACAACAATGGACAAACTAAAGGCGGTTCGCATTTTGACGCATACTATAGTATACCGCACCCACTTCATTGTCCTTCTCTGTACGACCAAGTACAACGTCCCTGAGTTCACATCTCGATCGCCTAGCCAGCTTTAGCCATTCGGATATAGCCTGAGGCATAACAGAAATCCTGAGTTCAAGAGCGACAAATTCACCAGGTGATCTCTGCCTCTTAAGAGCGACGCCGCAACCGCTATTAATCAACAGATTGTGACGGAAACTCACTACAGGGTGCGTCAAAAGTTCTTGGACTCTTTTGTTTTAGGCTCATAACATGGGATGATGCGCATCGCTCAACCAAACTTTTATGTGGTACTGTTGCCCTACTCCTACCATCTCATATACCAATTTCTCGTGTCTGAATGTTCTTTTGTTCAAGATGGGTGATGCAAAGATGAAAAAAAAACTAGCTATGAAACTACCTAAAGGGCATCCTGAAGAAAGACATTCTTCCCTGGGAATCTGTGGCTTAAAAAGAAAGCAACTGGACTTATCATCAAGATTCTGCGCCCACTCATAAGGCTAAGGTGGTACAGAAGTTTTGCGCTGAACAACTTTCCGGATTTCATCTCAGGCGAAGAGTGACCCCGCTCAGCCCGGACCTCAGCCCGATGGACTACACAATCTGGTCCATATTGAAGAGTAAGGCATGTGCAACATCTCACAAGAACAGTGCATCACTTCAAAGAGCCCTGAAGAAAGCCTGGGGAGAGATTGATGAAGACCCCCTGTGTACCGCCGTAGACGCGTTCCCCGAACGATTGAAGGCGTGTATTCGTGCTAGAGGAGGCCATTTCGAAAGCTTACCGCTTCTTTATATTTGCCTGGTCAATAGTGATAAATTTTATGAATATCATCTGATTTGATTTAAAACAGCCGTTTGGGCGGTCAATTACATGTGTCCAAGAACTTTTGATGCACCCTGTGCACCATGCACTCCACACTGTGTATACCAGTGACTACATATGTGTGTGGCTTTAAGCATTGTGTACACAGTGCACGTTTGATAGCTCGCTTGTTGTTAAAAGATTTATATACACACATTGGATCAGCTCAATTACAATTAGATCATGACTCTTTCGAAAGCTATACCGACGGATGTCCTAAATACACAAGCAGGCACATCGAGTATGAGATCAGGCAACTGAAGAGCTTACTACACTGATTCTAGGTTGTTAAAAACTCCGGGCAATCTATCATGTCCTTCATCTCCATGTTCTTCTTGTTGCTGCACAAGCTATATGGACACTGATAGAACATCTTCTTCATTGCTTTACTGCTCTCAATGTATTCTCGTAGCGTAGCCCGATCGTAGACATGACCGCAATCCTGCAATTTACCACATTTACTAAGAAATAACGTTAAATAATTCAAGGACGACGTTCAATTTTCAACTCTTTCTCCGGAGTGGCAGTTTTTGAGGGCGGTATTCAAATAGAGGGTTTTCAAAAACCAGTCGGAATCTTGGGTGATCCGTTATATTGGTTATATGTTAAACATGGAACGGAGATTATGAATGAAACTGAACGAACTGGAAATGGAACCATATACCGCTGCAGCTGCTACCTTAGCTATGAATGCCCCCCCCCCCCCCTTCCTGGGGAACCTCCTTCATGTAACCATAGATTTCAGCTACAAGGCGCTGAAGGAAATCGCGCCTATTCGGAGTTGGACCGTCTAACTTGAAACAGAGGATATTGACCTCGCCTTGCAGATATTCGCCAGTGATCCCCACGCCTCTCGGGAGATGTACAGCCCTTCTTGCTATGCGTAAAACTTAGACGCGGATACGATGTCCAATCGATGGCGGTAGCCTGGACCGCTTGGTGCGCTGTCCAGAACTATACAATCAACTGGACCTAGAGCTTTTGATCCGCTGCTTGACCGTTTCGCTGACGCGACATCGTTCAGAAAGGCGGCAAGAAGTTAGCTGACGAACAGCGAAATGCCGATGTTCCTCTGTAGACGTCCGAAAGTCAGGCCGTCGATTAATACGTTGACGACTGCGCGATTTTTGCGTTTCTGGTGCGGGGAACCCGTCGATTTTTTGTAACGTCGAGAGCGCTACTACTCTTGGGGTCTCTCCCTACCTGTCGAGGAGCTCAATAAATGAGTAACTGCAAATTGTCTCCGTGGACCCGCTTTTTTACAACGATGTCTAAAGATGAATACACAACATAAAAAATTCCTACGAAAGACTTCAATTCAACAAGGAAAATAAATCACAAGACTGCGCCACGACTCCGTGTTACACGGTGTTCAACGCCTTAAGAAGGAGCGATCGTCCCAGTACACGTGAAGCACCCCTACGAGCGTACTGACACTCCTCTTTGAAGGAGTAATCAATATATCTATCAATATCTATCAATGGAGTAACTCGTACATCTATGGCCCTCCGTGACATCGGGGAAGGTTGCGAGGTGCTGCCATAGCTAGCATTGTGCTAAGATGGGAAATTCCCGATTGTTAAAACGAAGTACATATGGAAATAGATGTCGATCAGTACTAAAGGGTGAAGAAGGGGGAGGGGGGGGGGGGGTATCGGAACCACTTGTGTATATGGTCCTATGCTAGGGACTGGTAAAGAGAAGATACTCCGGGGTGGGTACAATTTTGACAAGCGTAAGCAAAATATATGCGCCACATTCCGAAGGAGATACGGACTCAAAACGAACGTGGTTCCGGTATTTCTCATTTAGATCCCCGCAGTTTACTATAGGTGGCGATAAATTCAGGGTTTTCGGTTACCTCACACTTGTTACCTTGGTACGCAATGTAGTAAACAGATAACGTTCAACACCAACCTTGCTCCTGATCGGGTCCTTTATTAGTCCACCACCCAAGGGATCCCGATGGCTTTTCACGACCTCCAGCACACGCATTTCTTCACCTCCGTCACTATTTTCTTGAACTTCTTCTTGTGGCCCTTCTGATTCTAAAAAACGATGAATTAGAGCTAAGAAACGCAGAAAGGTGCTACTCAGTTGTCGCAGCACGAACGAGAATTCATACAAGGTGAGACAATACCGCACACCTGGAAAACACCCAGAAACGGAAGCTAGACTAACCAAAAACGCACATTCAGTTATAAAAGTTTAGAGAAATCTAAATATGATACGAGATAAATAATAATAAACAGTGATATGAGAAAACAATACTAAATATTAAATAATAACACTAATGCTAATGGATACCATTTTCTCGTCATACTGGACACTTTTGAAATCAAACTCGACACTCTTCTAAGCAAACAGACGCTTTTGAAATCAGACTGAACATCTTTGAAAATAAATCGAGACGGTTATAGTAATTTCTTGTTTAAAAAATCTAATTTGAGAATTTCTTAATGCGCCTGCCCAATAAGTAAAGACAGACACGGTTTGAAATTTCATTAAATGTTTTTTAAAACGAAAAGAAGTGTGTTCAGCGAAGAGATTGCGCCATGCACTCGATGAGGACGTCCTAATTTTTAGTTGATTGATAGGAAAAAATCATTTTGCGTGGAGTAACACAAATATGGGCGCGTATAGCGCAGCCGGAGGAGGCGCCGGCTGTCGCATGCATCCGATACCAGGTTCCTGGTTCGGATTCCCCGCCAAGGCCAACCAAGCCTTCCCTCTCTCCGGGGTCGGTGAATTGTACCAGATTTGTCTGGTAAGGATAAAGCGCTGACTTGTTCATCGGCTGGCCACCGCAAGTCATTGTATGGCCAAATACGCATTCATGTCGCCTCCACGACATCCCGTAGAAGTAGAATGCGCTGGCACATCCCAGAAGGAATTGAAAAATGCCGTCCTTTATCCTTTATAACACAAATATAAGCTTTACAACAAATAAGGCTACAAAACACATATATCCCCGTACCGCTGTAAGCAGCATTTATACTATGAATCAAATAAAAATTTTGACCATCTAGTTGAGTGTGGCGCGATCTCTTCTTTTGATACATTTAATGAGCGTTACCGCACTGAATTTTAAAACGCATTCTAACCCATTATTTTTCCTTGAAAACGAAATGTTTCACAAAATTTCAAATAGTACGTTAATTGATTTTGCAAGCGAACTGAAAAACTTGAAAGAAAGTCATACTAAATATTCTTGACGTCTTGGAGAGTGTCGATTTTAATCTGGAAGGGGCACGTTTTGATTTGGAAAATGATCAGTTTAATTTCAAAAGCGTTAAGCTTGCTCAGAAGGGTGATCAATTTCACGTGAAAGTGGTATATTCTAACGCAAAAGGACTCAAGTTTATACCCAAAGGTTGTGGACGACGAGAACGCAGTTCTTCAAGAGCGGGCGTCAGTAGGCTGACAGCCTTGGTTTTGGAACATCTGAAATCAGGAAATCGTCAAAAGGCTGCGTAAAAAGAAACACATTTCAAATCAAAGGCACACGTTCGATATCCACTCTACGGAACACCCCTGCTGCTATGGATGTTTAAGTGTTGTGATATTTCCACGAGATTGCTCTGTAGCCCCCTCTGGATTATTCACGAAATCTGCAGCGAATTAAGACTGGCCTCTCGGGCCCTTACACCACAGAGTAGACCACATTAGGGAACGGTTTTGTATTCGCAAACTAACAAGGAAGGGAATGTCGTCGATCCATGGCGGGGGGACGGAAGGAAGGACAGGGACCGGAGCTAACAGGAGGAGGAAGTGATCGAACTATGAGGGAAAAACACTCCTCAGGGGCGGAGGAGTCGAACCGAAATTGCACGGCCAGCCAACCCCACATTGTTCAGTTGTCTTTTGTAAATACCAGGATCTCCGGATGATACGTGGTGGGGCCGTGGCTGGCTGGAAGCTTCGAAAGCTCCGGGGGAAAAGCGGAAGTGGTCTGGAAGGAACTAGCTGAACTTCGGCAAACTGCACATATATGGAAGTTCTTCTATTAGGGTGGGCCAAAAGTAATGAGACGAATTCAACAAATTTCTTTATCTCTTTATAACTCAATTACAACTCAACGGTGCTGAGGAATGCACTCGCCACTAAGGTCAATGACCTTGTCAATGACCTTGCTGCCATCGATCAGCCAGCTTAATGATTCCATCCTCCCAGAACTTCTTAGGCCTGGTGCTGATCCACTCGTTTTTTTGCTCGTTATGGTTGTCGAGGTCTGCTTGGGTCCTTGTTTCCCTTCCGACCATGAAGTTCTTATAGGCCTAAGAAGAGTGGTAGTCGCATGGAGAGATGTCCGCGAATACGGTGGATGAGACATGTGAAGATAGCCCAGCTGAGCAAGCTTATCCGTGGTCACTTTTGCCAGGAGGGGTGCGGCGTTGTCGAAGAGGAGGACCTTGTTGAAGCGCTGCGACAGAATAAGTGCGAGTCGCCGGTCCATCTCTTCCATTTTGTTCATGTTCATCAAGGCCTTGGAGTTCGTCTTGCTTCTGGAAAACAGCTTTCAGTATAACAGTCCATGGGCGCAGACTCAAAAAGTCAGAAGGTGCTTCTCGCCGTGAACATCCCGCCGAACGAAGGTCGGTAACAGGTCACCAGGCTTCACCAAGACTCGCTGCTTGGCAGGGTTAAGGTAGAAGGCGTACTTCTCATCTTGCGCGACTATTGAGTCCAGGCTGCTCGGGGTTGCGAACTGGGCGAGATTTGCTCGACACAGGTCGACTTGTCAGACTGGGGTTTCGGCATGAGACAGATTGGGGTTTTGGCATGCTTCTGCAAAGGGCGAAAGTGGCCTCTTCTCAGGTGGCCTTCGGTAAGTAGCAAACAAACATACGAGAAGCACGAAAACGGACTCCAGTGACGACATATATGGGCACGGCATGGAGAGTCTCATTACTTTTGCGTCCCTCCCCCCCCCCTAATAGACACTCATAGTACAGATAAGTAAAGCTTTTAGCATCCAGTATGAACCACTAATCGTCGTTCTGAACTATGTCGACTTCAGAGGAAATGAACATCTTGTTGCAGTGTAATCTAATTCTTCACGACCAATTCGTGTATTATTGTTCCTCCTAATTGAAGTTCCCTCTCACTACCTTTGTTCTTAGCATAGTTGTATTTCTGCTTGGTTTACTCCCAAGAACTAAACATCTTCGCGTTCTTCATTCTTTCTACGGCGGCAGCTACAGGGTGTTAATAGCGTTGACTGACCTACTAAGCTGGTATGCGGAGCTGCTTTTCACTTGCGACTCGCGGTGTTTGGTGGCCACTGCTTTTCTCTTTCAACTGCCCCACTCTCCTTTTCATCAGTTCTTAGTTTCTGCCGTCATCAAATTGTTTCGTTTCTTGTTTCACGTAGCAACTCTTGTGCTGAGTTGTTGACAATACAGTGCTTTGTTTGGTTTGTTGAGGCTTCATGATCTTTTTTTTTAAGTCACGCTATTCTGCTCATTACATCGTGCCTGAAATTCCTTCCATATTGGATTGTGAGCACAATTATGTGTATAAATAAATAAAAGATCTACGAAAACTCGAACTACGAACAGCGATGTAGTTAAAACATCAGATGAAGCAAGGTTCCATTCTTACAAATCCATTCGGCACGGAAGAATCGAAAGTGTTCGAGGTGTAGTCTAGAGAGGGTTATGTCCACTCTGCACCTTTCACACGTTTGACGGCTTTCCCCTTCCAAGTGGGCTTAGATGTCCTTCTACAGACATAGCGCATCCGTGCTTAGCGTCATCATATGGAGTTTTTAGACAAATTACCGCGACTTCATGAAGAAAAAGAGAGCGAACTCCTCATGTTACCATGTTCTGTCAAAACGTTTGCCCTCTAAAACACTGCACATGAAGGATTGTGCACAACTGGGTAGTTCCAACAAACGAGGCCGGAGTTGTCCGTTCACTATGCCACAAATTCTCTACTAGATGGCTCTTGACCACAGAATGAGAAACCTATGGGCACCTGTGATTCAGTCGTGTGGGTAGAGTCTGACAATGCGACGAAATCGTTTACTAGAGGACATGAGATCCATCTAGGTCTACCCAACCCCGTACAGATTCGTGGCACCCAATTTAAGTTTCATTCAACATCCATTGCACTTGCAGGCAGGATGGAAAGACCTTACGAAGGATGAACGAGGCGGTGCGTGTGTGGGCTTGATCCTTTATGGGTAAGAATATGTATACAAGTCGACACTAACATCTTTGAGGAGTGCGCATTTTATTCTAAAAGATATCGCGGAGATACTTTGAATGATTTCTTGATGTAAACATTGAATCGCGGATCAAGATAAAGATAAAGGACGGCGTTACTCAATCCCTCTTTGGATGCGCCACGCATTCAACTTCTACAGGATGTCGTGGAGGTGAATTGAAGGCGTACTTTGCCATACAATGACTTGCTGTGGCCAGCCGATGAAAATGCCTTATTCTTCCCAGACAAGTCTGGTAGCAATTCACGGACCACAGAGGGATGGAAGGATTGGTTGGCCTGATCGGGAAATCCGTACTAAGAGCCTGGTACCGAGTGCTCGCGACACACGGCGCCTCCTCCGAGCGCAATACACGCGTCCAGCCGACACTATACATTGTTTTATCCCTACCAGACACAATTGTCACCAATTCTCCGACATCTGAAGTACGCAAGGCTTAGTTAGCATATGTTGCACCCATACCTCGAACCCTGGACTGGTTCCGCGCCTCTTCTCACGGTGCTACGCGCGTCCATGAGCATCATAACTGCCGTGATAGGACTGCTGGTAGAGCTCAATCATTGCTGGAACGAGAAAATGGCAAAATTCCTAACAGAAGCGAGAAATCACATCCAGAAGAGGCATCCACCAAGAGGGCAGCATCGATCGGATGGCTGACTGGATACCGCGGTGGGGTGCGGGAGAGTGATGAAGGGGTCGATTCCGGGATTGAACTTACACATTGCTAGCGGCTTCTTTTTGCATTTTTGTCAATGCAGAGCGCATATCAGCCCCAGCAGGGTACCGCCTTTGCTTTTCTAATCTGCCCTTAACCTCCTGCAAGATGTGGACCAAGCTAGCTTTCGTCGATTAGAGATACGCCGTTGGTCATTAAACCATGCCTGTTTTGTTGGAGAAGCTGCTATCCATGTGTGATCACTTTGTAGTGTTTTCTAACAGTTCTGTGGATGTGTCTCGTAGCGGCCTCATTGCGAACATGATCGACAGCTATTTCTTTGCTCCATCACCAAGACGTGCTGGTCCGACCACTCTTCCTTGCTCCTGGGGGAGGGTTCCGTTGCACATACGGGCACAAGCACTCTCACGGCTGCAGGGTCGGAAAAGTTTCGCCAACGTTCGTCTAGGGTGTGGATATCCACTCAGCGATCCGATCGGTGCTGCCCTCCTGGAGGATGCCTCCTCTGAATGTGACCTCTCGCTTCTATTAGGAATTTGCCAATTTTCGCGTTCCAGCAATGATTGTGGCTCCAAAACCTTTGCAAGATCATTACTGGGCACGGCAAGGGTATTTCAGGTGTCAGTTTTGCGTTCTCAGGCCGCATTGAAGCGCTACAGTTTTTTGCAATTGTTGGCCTACCTAGGGTCCGCATGAAGCTTGGAAACCACTTAATGATTCCCAGGCAACGCCTACAACCCTATAGAATCAACCTGATTTCTTCTCCAACCGTAAATGAATCTTGCTTTCAAAAAAATACCATGAATGCGTGAATTAAGACACCATAACATGTAAATTTTTTAATACTGCAATTAACTGTAAATTTTTAGAAGACAGCCAGAAGTGACCTTCAATGATCTCTTGCTTATGGAACTCTTGGTTCACCTCCAAAAATGACGATGAATTTAGCTACGAAACAGAAAGATAAAAGACAAACCTCTTCTTGTACATTTTCATGAGGTCTTCGAGAGGAGTAAATTCTCCCTCCGGAATAGCTTCCGTCAGCTTCTCCAATACCTTCTCGTCCCTGTCTAACTAAAAACAAATACGTAGCCTTGCTAACACTTTAATAAGAACAAAAGCTACTGACGATATGAAGGAAGTTTCTCATGAACACACCTGGCCATCGAACTTCTTCGCCTCTGCTATTGCTTTCAAATAAGAGTCCGTTTCCTGTTCAAACAGCGGTGTTTCTTCCAACATCTTCAGCACGTCATGAAGGCCACTTTGCATTACTCGCAGGTCTTTAGACCGAATCATTTCGTGTTCCGAACGTTGCCTAAATCCTTAATTAAGGGGAAGACAACTGACGTACTTCGCGCTAGGACAGATTCGCAAGCAAGCTGTAACTGCCGCGACTCTATCGTGTGCCCGAGTTCTGTGAGCAGTTAGAAATCGAAACCCTCAAGGGTTTTGTGAAAAAGAAAGTAAGAAATTGCAGATAACATCGAGAGCGACAGAAACGAGAAGAAAACAGGGCGAAAGCTGAGCGAAGGCAGAAAGGCATAGAGTTCGAAAAATTAACCACGCATCGCTTCATTTTAGGGAACAAATCCACGAAAGAAACCTCAAAAATGCACAAGATTGAAGGCGATTTTAAAATTTCCGCCGAATTTAGCTTACGACGTCGAATAAAATGCAGTGGTGTAGACCACAGAACTGTGAGGGAAGGCACAGTATCTCACGATTTGATAAATCCTCCTGCTATCATTGAATATGGTTTGATCTGAAGAACAGAGCGAAATACGGATGACACTAATTATTCACACCCACACTGAGGAGACCAAATGTGTGGGGGCGCAATATGGCTTGGGGGGGGTCACCTCCAAACAGATTCAAATATGTATATAACGTAAAAAAAAACCTATGCTGAATGCAGAGGAGCAACAGAACAATAAAAAACACTAACCTGCTCTTCTGTCATGCGTCGGTGACCTGCATTCTAGTTGGGGGGGGGGGAGGAATACTAAGTTGCGTCCCCTCCAACTAGAATTGCACCGGCGGCAGAGAAGGTTGGCTAAAAAACGACTAAAAGAGAGAATAAAGAAAAAAGCTCGATAAGGCACCGGGCTAGAGTGTGTCGCCGCATCGACTGCCTCTTCGACTCGCCAGATCGATAGGAGCGGGCAGCGGCGCGTCGCGCGTCGCGTCGACATCCGCCCTGTTCAAGCTCGCCAGCGAGTGCGTCGTTCGTTATCCAGACGATTTGCCAGACGTTACATATGTTGCTAGGTTCATTCTCGATAGAGGGACACCGAATAACGTCGGAAGGCCGGCGAATCTGTTTGGAGGTGACCCCCCCCCCCTCCCCCGAGCCACATTGCGCCTGTGTGGGTGAGAACGCGAGATAGCAGAGTAGCAGAAGACGCAGGCTGTGGCTAGCACTCCACTTCGTGGTTCTTGGTTCGGCTCCCATTTACGTCAACGACGTCGTCTTTCCCAAAGGGTCAGTGATCTTGTGCCACACGTGTATGGGATTGATGGGATGCCGACTTGTCTATCGGTTGCTCGCCACAAGTGACTGATGTCGCAAATATTAGGTTGGCAACTAATTTAACGTTTTTTAAACTGTTCAAACGCACATATTTAGTTTTCAGTCATTGGTGTACCATCCATCACTGTCGACAACTTATTTCTAATTTTTCCTATCTTTATCCCATTTTTATAGAAGTCGGAAGACTTATGATAGAAGAATAGCTAGCTTCGAACTCATTCTCATCAACGAAAGGTTCACCTTCCAGCTGATGAGCCAGGGATTGGAACGAGTGCTAGTGAGGTGGCTCCGTAAGTGGATAAGAAAGAATGGGCCGATCGAGACTGCAGAGCTTCATCTCAATCGGCTTCGCGACTCCTGGGCGTTGGCGAAAAAACTGAGAAGTGCACTGACTACCAAAGAGGAGGCGAGAGGCGTCCGAACGACGAACGTATGTGTGAACCACTGCGAGAATCTTCACCCTTCAACAGTAAAAAGATTGGTAGAATTTTTGCAAAGTCCTTGAATACTGGGCGCGTGTAGCGCAGACGGAAGAGATGCCGAGTGTCGTGAGCATTCGATACTAGGCTCTTGGTTCGGATTTTCCGATCAGGCCAACCAAGCCTTCCATCAGTCCGGGGTCGGAGAATTGGTACCATACTTGTCTGGAAAGAACACAACGTTGACCTGTTCATCGGCGGGGCACCGCAAGTCAGTAGTCAGGTATGACCAAATACGCATTCCAATCGCCTCCACAACATTCATTTCATTCTTTTTATTTTTAACATTGAATCTACAGGGTTAGGATTACTGAAACTTCACTGTATAAACGTGCTATCGCATAGGACAATACCTTTCAGACATCGATTATGCACAAAAGTACAAAAATGCTGGGGTCAGGAGTTCGACTCTCTGGAATAGATTCTTTTTGCAATTTTTTTCCACAAATTTGACGCCTGAAAGGTATTATTGCTTTGTGCTATTATGCACTTCCGCAGTGAAGTTCTAAACTCCCTAAGTAATTCGGCAAATTCAACGAATTTGCAGAAATGGAACATAGTTCTCTACTATATAAACGGTGAATATTCTTGCAGTAGTATCCGATTTCGTCGTTCAGAAATACACCAAAGACCCTTCCCTTGTTAGCATCGAGGATAGAACCATGTGGGAGAAGCTCCTTATAAATGAGTTCCTTGACAATTCACCAGAAACACGACGTGATCTTCTTCGACTCCTGTTCAGGTGTTTGGAACTCGCTCTTCTCCCGGTTTCAGCCATTGGCACTTGCTTGAGTAGTGCACATAAAACAGCTACTTCTGATCTCCAGCTGTCTCCTACTCTGGCCAGTCATGCGTCGCTCTCCCTGATCCGCAGCGGGACCTTGGGGGTCACTTGCACACCTTCTATCCTACATGTCAGATCTCAAGCACAGCTGTTGGACGTTTAGAGCATGAGGAAGCAGGATTCCGTAACTCCTAGCAAGACGGCCCTCGATAGTCGCGATTTTGCATTGGAACAATTTCGCAGATTGTCGGGTCACCTGACGAGGATTCTGTTCGTAGAATTCTCTTACCGTTAGAGCCGTTTAGCGCTTGGTATGAGTTTCGCTGATCAGAACAAAAGTCTCAAACGCGAATCTCTGGAGCTATTCGTGCACAGACATGCGAGAATCCGCATCCTTTAGTTGGTTGATTCTCGTTGCCTGCCCGTTCCTTGGGCGATTGTGGTACACATCAAATTGTCGTAACACATTTCCAGAAGTCGGACGCGATGCGTATCCTAGACGGATTAATTAGCGTTCACATTTACGCCTTATCCTATAGAAGTTTGACTTCGACTCGTCAGGTGCGTGCCTATCTTGTAGCCTCCAAACTAAGTAGGTCAGTCACGTAGTGATGGCATCACATAAGGTGCATCGCATGCAGTTGTTACATAAGACCAGAGTTGAGCAAAAAGAATAATTAGACGAGGAATCTCACGACACTACAAGTACATGGCAGGTATTAGCTTTGCACTGCTGGCCCGCACTGAAGCGCTACAGTATTTGGCCAGTATTGACCTACCCAGAAGTCCACAGTAAATTTGGAAACTACTACGGTGCTTCTCAGACAATGCCACAAAATCCTATATAGGTCGCTTTGAGGACCTCCACAACCCCTTCATTGACTTTCCTCGTCAGTATTTTCAATAGCACTTAGGTTAGGCATGTACGATCCTTTTCTTCGTGCTTTTGAGCCGGTCGCTACCACACCGCAATCGAAAGCGGCGACCGTAATCCAGGGAGATGCGTAACGTGCGATCCCGTCCTCTTCCATTATCGTCGAGGGCTTCTTTCAGACAATTTTCACACTTCCTGCTATGGTGTGTCCCACTTGTTCTGTATCTACTGAAGACGCCAGTTAATCTGGTAAATTTTCTCTGTTTCTACCTTTATTTGAAACGGAACAATATCACATTTCAACAAATCGTTCTCTACCCTTTCGTTGCCTTCCCACAACCTACCGAAATTGAAAAAACTTCGCCTAGAGGTTCGGCAATATTGATGGTGATAATGAGCTAAAGATTACCAACGCATAGTAAACTTTCTGAAAACGCTTAAATTTTAGCTATAATAGAGTAATTTATATTAGAATAATTTAATTTATAATAGAACATCTATTACATACATGCATCAGAACTCATTTTGGGGAAGAGCTTACCTAGTTAAAGAATAATGGCGTTGGAGGAACTCACGGGCCATCTACAGTACCGGACATGTCTTTTGGTTATTGGCCGGCGCGGCTTTTTCGGCCAATGACCAAAAGACATGTCCGGTACTGTATGATTGAACGAAAATTAAAGTTCATTAAGCCTTCTTCCACTCCGGAACTTCCACCGTCGGTCTGAAAATGACCGACGGTGGTATTCGTTTCCTTCACAGCTCATTCCTCATACGAGCGTCCGAGGAAGACGTAGGACGCATTCTCCCATACGAATGCTTTCCAAGATTTCCTTCTTACTCGAAGTATTACTCTTAATAAACTGTTTCCTTCCGGCTTATTTCATGCCCTATCGTTCTTTCTGTAAGCACTCGGAAAAGGAGCGTGCACCGCGAATCAAGCTTCTTGTCCAGGTTCGGCTTTTGATAAATCTTGGCATAACGTACTCAGTCTATAGACGATATCGTTCAGCTGTTTTCCAAGATTCTCATCAACTTTATTACGGCTGACTTCTCGGCGTTGCCTTCAAAACGCTTACCGTAATCAAGTTTTGTGAACAGGTCCACAAGTGTCTCCGACAGGCTCTGAAGAAGGTGACGACGCCGAAACGTAGGACGTAATAAAGTTGACGGCAATCAAGGTTCTTGGTTCGGGTATAGCCTGGTTATCCAAGCCCTTATCGCTCTGGTTAGTTAATTAGTACCTGACTGGACTGTGAAGAGTCCACCACTGACTTGAGCTTAGGCTGGTCAGGTCTCTGTATAAGCCAGATCTAAAATGTTTCCACGATGTACCATAGAATTAGGATATATGGCGCATTTCAGACAGCGATTGACTATTGCTGACCCTTATCTTTTATCACTTTCTTTATGAGAGTTAAATGCTTAATAAAAGTTGGCTTGGCTTAATAAATTCCTTCATTGGCTTAATAAATGTTTAAAAATTGTTATTAAAATTTAGAAAATGTTTAAAGACTAAATAAATAATTGGCTTAATTGGCTTAACAAATGTTCTGTTTAGTCCTTAATTTTGCTTTTCAGTCTCTGCTTCAATGATATAGAATTTTAGAAGAGTACAACTTCATTCGCAAAGGAGTTTTTCTAGCATAATTACTTTCTTCTGCTTTCAAAAATTCTACATCATATTCGGAGAATAAGTAGAATTTTCTGTCTGTCTAAATTCTTGTCGAACTCGTTGAACGGAGCACTAGGAAAAGAGCTAAAGCTTGTAGGCGTTCTGCCGGCGTTCTACAAAAACCGCTGGTCCGAGAAGCCGTCATCCTCTAATAATAGCAGTCGCCAGTGGACGAATGTGTCAACGTGGGCACTACAGATTCCGTGGCGCTGTTGTTCTCGCGGCGGATATTCTGTTATTTCCAGCGGTCGGTGTGGCTCTCCAAAGGCGCCTATTTGCTCAGGTTCGATGATCCAGCTGCAGCGGGCTGACCGACGACGGACCGCCGGCCGCTTCTGCCGAAGCAGATCATATCGTCCGTCGTCATGATACTGTTACTGGTAATCCTTCTTCCCGGCATGGTCCATACTAGAATATTTCACAAGGTCAGTGAAGCTTCGCGTTGAGCGATAGGGAGAGGAGCCGTTCGACATCGTAAATGAGTCTGTTCAAAGATGCGGCACGCAGGGCTTCCCAAAAAAGTTTTCCATTGCTTCAGAATAAAGTATTGTAGCTTATTCACAAGAATATGGGTGCGAATATAGTACGCTGTGTGCTTATCGAGATCACGCCGTGCACTTGCGTGCATTTGTTGCAAACATTACATGGTTGGTAGTTCAAATGCCATGTCGTGTTGCGAACGAATAGTCGTCAAGAGTTCGCGCTTGTCCTAGGCAAACATCTTCTATAGCAGTTGTAATCACGAGAAACACAAGCCAATCTTTCAGCCTTAATTAATTACTTCGAGGTAGAATCAAAAATTGAGTCGTTGCGTTATTTCTCGACCGAGAAATTTTTTTCTGAGAATGTCTACAAAATTTGCTAACATTAAAAAGGTATGTTTCAGGCTACAGTAGGATAAAAGCAGACCGTCATAAGTTGGTCCTTGGTGACGAAGGCACGACCATAGAGTCGAAAGTACGGCAGATCAATAGTGATATCCTGACCCTAATTTTTTAGTAATCATATTTCCCTACCGTTCTTTTATTTTAACGTGTCAAAAAGTTCTTGTGACTGAGAAATAACGTGACTTTACATTTTAAGGTACACCTCATATCCCACTTCTTGTCAGAACCCTAATTCCGGCTGAAAGCTTTATAGCACCCTTAGGTCACCCAGATCCCGCCTGAAAGTAAAGGTCTAAAACAATGTATCGCATAAATTTGTGAATTCTTCGACTGAAAAACTACCTAAACACTGTCCACATGACTACTCTGAAAAGCACCGCAATACAGCACCGTACTTTAGAACGAAGTGCGACCTAATCTCAACAAGAGAACAGTCATAGAATTTTCCTCCACATATTCTTTAGGTTACATCATATTAGGTTGCCCGGAAAGTTTTCAGCGTTTTGAGTGCTTCACTTTGAACTACCATAACCTTCTCAAATCTCATCGGATTTAGTCGAAATGAGCCGTTCGAATCAACACACTTTTGCCAATGGGCCACCAGTCGACTTATTCCATCAGCGAAAAAATTAGGTAGTCGAGATTCGACAAAATCCAAGAAAGCTGTTTTGGCTTGGTTCTGATTGGCGAAGGATTTTACCAGCGAGAAAGTTTGAAATGTTTGAAGAGGTTTGTCGGTTGACGAGAGATCTGAAGAATATAGCGGGTGAGGCAGGACGTCATCCCTTAATTCGTTCGATTTTCGAATAGTAATTTGTAAAACGTGTGGGCGAGCGTTATCGTGCAAAAGAATCGTTTCCCTTCTGTTGGCCAATGCTGGCTGAAGTTGACGCAATTTTCGGTGCATTTCTTACAACAGGATGGTGCTGTGACCTGGCCTGGTGCCAAAAAGCTGTAATAGATCACACCAACCGCCCATCCCACACAGTGCGCATAACCTTTTTTTGGTAGAGGTTCGCCTTTGGAAAATGCCTAGGGGGATCGTCGGCGTTCAACCACAGTCCGGAACGTTTCCTGTTATCATACCGAATCCACTTTTCATCACAAGTGATTATTAGATCCAAAAACTGGTCAGCTTTGTTGAGTGAAACTATGGAAGAACAAATCTCGAAACACGATAATTTTTACAGCTCACTTAACTCTGGGACCCACTTTTCGAGCTTTTCAACTCCCAAGGCGTTTCAAAGCATCCACAGAAGCAGTTTGACGTCTAGTTCTTCCGCGATACCGCGAACTGTTTTGAGCGGTTCAGCTTCCATCAATTCCTTCAACTCGTCGTCCAGGATTGCGCTAGGTCGACTGCTACGGGCAGCGTCTTCAAGGCTGAAATTTCCGGTTCGAAATTTACTGAACCACTGGCACACAGTGCTTTCCCCAACACTATTAGGCCCCCACACTTAATTGATATGTCGAGCTGTCTCGAAAATTCTGTACAGAAAGTATCATTAATGCGCAATGCAAGATGAATTGTTACTTAATAGCAGACTAATGAAAAACAGTAAACAGAACGCTGAGAAGCTTCTGGGCAGCCTAACAGAACTTTGTCACAGCCAAAGGAGCAAACATTTTGTGACCATTCAAACGATGGTACCGTTTTCTTGGATAACTCTGCCTTAGTATTAGGTTGTAACGAAATAAATGACACTGAACCACTGTAAATTTAAAAGTTAATATCTCGGCTTGTAGGCAAGTTTATTAATCGAAATAAAAACATTCTGATTCTATACATCTTTGCCAACGTGACACAAGCTTTTTTGTCCCAGTAGCATAAAAATCAGAAGTTCTGGTATTGACGAAATTTTCGGAGGCACTTTCGGCATCCTGTTGGTATTTGAATATTTTCCCTACCAAGAAGTCGCCAAGAAGCTTGAAGAAATGGTAGTCTGTTGGGGAGAGGTCGGGAGAAAACAGAGGGTGTGGTAGAGTTTCAATGCTCAGCTCATTCAATTTCTGCAACGTCATTCGTGCTACATGGGGGCGAGTATTGTCGTGCAGAAGGAGAACTCGCCTTCGGTTTACCAAGGCCAGCCGGATATCCTTCAACTTTTTCATCATTTCTTCAATTTCAATGCAGTTCTTCTCTGCCGTGATGGATTCACCGGGAGGGAGGAAGCTGTGGTGAATAATTCCCAGCGAACACCACCATACTGTCACCATTACTTTCTTTTGGTGCAATTCCGGCTTCGCAAAAACCTTGGGGCTCTCATCCTGTCCACCCACTGTGCCGATCGTCGCCTGTTGTCGTACATTATCCATTTCCCGTCACAGGTTACGATGCGATCAAGGAATGGGTCCGTTTCGTTCCGTAGAAGCAGTGCGGACGAGATCTCATATCGTCGGTTTCTTTGCTCCTCAGACAGCTCGTGAGGCACCCATCTTTCCAGCTTTCTGGTCTTTCCAATTTCCTTCAGATGCCGGGCAGCTGTGTTGTGACTGACGCCAAGAACCTTCGCTATCTCCCTGGTACCTTTGTGTGGATCCTCCTCTACCACATCTCTCAGCTTGTCCTCATCGATATCACTATGCCTCCCACGACCTTCACGTTCTTCCAAGCTCTCATCTCCATTCCGGAACTTCTGATATCAACGATACGCCGTCCGAATTGTGGAACATCCTTGACCTAATGCGGCGTTGATCTTCTCGTCCGCCTCCTTGGCTGTAGTGCCCAGCTTGAATTCATACAAGTAAATGCCTCGGATTACCCTTTTGTCCATCTGCAAAAAAGTCAATAAAACTCTAAAGTTTTCCCACTTTTACACAAAAATTTGGTACCTTCTGGTAGAGCAAAGTTTGCGCTTCTAAATGATATGCCACATGTTACGGTTTGTTCTTGATCAAACGCGTAAAGACGCGCCAAAAAATGGCGCGAGCCAGTGCCATTTAATTCGTTACAACCTAATATTTCGCACTATACAAATGCTAGGAAAGATGTGCGTGCGAGTAGAAAAAGAAAAGAAGTTCATAATTTTTTGTGAAAATAGTGATGTAATCCTGGATGATTGGTGCTATCCAACATTTCTCCACAACAGGGGAGGTGTGAGAGCTTCTTCATTTTCTTCGCCTCGTCTTATCGTTGTAGTTCAACTTCTGCTGGGCTATTTGGTTAAGATAATGGTGGAAGACTCCGTGACATTTGATCAAGGTGTGATGGAAGCATAGGGGTGACACAAGGCCCTATAAACGCTCTAAAATATTCACTGCAGTTCAGTTCCTAATTATAATAGTGGTTCATCCTCACAATTCGTGCCTTCTGCTCCCTGTTTAATCCCTGCCACCACATTCCTATTCCTGTTCGCTTAATCTTAACCAACAGTGTTTCACTCTGAAAGTAGTTCACAAGCGAATTTCACCGTTGTCCACCGTGTTTTTGGGGAAGGCAGGATTAGTGAGGGTGAAAACTTGGCACCCAATGAAGTTCGATTTGGACTTGATGACTTGACGAGAAGAGGTACATAGCTACGGATCGCTGTGTTGGACTGAGATAGCGCTTTCCTTGATAATATTTAGTACATTTAGGCT
>OX377202.1:26425091-26566706 GCA_947396885.1 Heligmosomoides polygyrus polygyrus
TTTATCCTTTATGAAGTATGCTTAATGCCAAGGACCAAACTCCAAAAGTTATCGAAGAGAAGAAAGGAAAGCATAAAGAGCAGCTTTTAGCTGTTTTAAGTTCAGTTTTTAGAGTTTATCTATTTTTTGAGTATC
Source organism: Heligmosomoides polygyrus polygyrus (assembly GCA_947396885.1). Taxonomy (NCBI): domain Eukaryota; kingdom Metazoa; phylum Nematoda; class Chromadorea; order Rhabditida; family Heligmosomidae; genus Heligmosomoides; species Heligmosomoides polygyrus. The sequence continues at coordinate 26,425,227 of OX377202.1, forward strand.
AGGCAGATATTAGGTCTCAGACTTGTCTCGCTCAGATGAGAGCATCTGATAGGAAGCAATAAAAGCAATAAAGGTACTGATAAAGGTCAGCTTTAATCAAGTCCTTTGTGGGACGCGCCACACATCTTTCTTGTACGAGGTGGAGACAGCCTGAAGTACATTGCCTAACTTGCGATGCTAGTAGGCAGTGTTTTACTCTTCAAAAGTATGCTACCAACGTAGAGCGAACCTGGGTGGATTGTGGGCTTTATCGACGCGTGACCTGAACCAAGGAGCTCGATTCGATCCTTAAGGGACCGTCTGCGCCTGCATCACTTGCTCTCCATGTGCTCCGAGTAAGGGAAACGCGAGTGAGAGTAGGTTAAACCAAGCAAAAACACCATAAAAGTGCCAGCAAATGCTAACTTTGTGAATTGATATGTGTTCGAAAGACTCGTTTACACAACTTCTTTTGACTGTGGACATGTACTGCAAGGAATTCCTTCGTAGTGTTCAGATGGAGGGGTGCAGCTCGTTGGACAACTGACCTGAAGTTTTGCAGGAAACCAATAACTGGAGTCGGTTGGGTCTCCAACTAATCTAATAGTCGAATCGTTTTTTATAACCTATGGTTATACTGTCGCTTTCTCAACAGAATATGTTACCGAGATAACGTTTCGTTATGTCGATAGCATATCCCGTTGTGAAAGCTTATAGGTTCTAACAGGAGTACACAACAAGGGTCCACTTTTTGATGTTCTAGCGTAGACCATACTAACTATTCCGACCCCTTCCTTTGCAATTATTTTTCTCTATTGCCAATAGCAAGGCTACCTGGTACTGCTCAAACTGTTAGCGTTTTCAGCATCTCGGACGGATAGTGTACGACTCGGAGAGGGGAGCCAGGAAGCAGAATCCGAAACTGCGCATACGTCTTCTGGATATTAATCCGTTTGTGATGGAAGCGATGAACTCGATGAATATCAGCGAACCATTCACCTATCAAACACTGAACGTGGAGTGAGTAATTTCTCTTATTTAATGTATACATATTTAAATCTGGCTCTGGCTTGACGTTGAATTTGTTTGTGACACAGAGAATTTCTTAGAAGCTGCTCATAAAATTCAATTGATTGGATCGAAGCTATCTGTTAAATATAATGTTTGGTTCATCCTTGCAGTAATGCTTAGTGTACTTTCTCGTAATTATTACAGTTCGGTTCCACTATCTCGCGATAACTGCGAAACTGAACCGATTAGAATCTATAAGCGAGTTGCGTAGATTTACAATAATAATAAATTTAATAATAATAAATTTATTTATTCGTTTAAAATAAATTTAAAAATTCGAATTGGATAAATTAGCAGTAAGAAAATATAAGATTGGTTAAAAAGCCTTCCACCAAAAAAATCAAATTTTTTTCAAATTTTTTCGAGATTCAATGGGAACTTCCAAGGACAGTTTGGTGTCACGTACCAGTAGTACAAACATTCTAGAATATTTCGCATACCTAACAAGTTGCTTCTGAGGGTATATAAATACTAGGATTACAGTGAATACTGACTGACTCCGTGACTCGGACAAGGCTTCGCTACTGACTATCGCTCAGTCTCTCCTTGTTCGTTTTCGTAATAAGGACTTTCTCGAAAACGTGATCACGGGAGATGAATCCTGGGTCTTCTTCGTTAATCATACTCGGAAGGCCCAGTGGCTGCCTCAAGAAGAACCACCTCCGAAGCAACCAAAAGAACCAAGCAGCCGGACAGAGAAGGTAATGCTGGGTCGTTGGTGGGATTCTGGAGGAATGCTCCATCATGAGCTTCTTGACGACGGCAGCGCAGTAACAGCGAACATCTACGCTACATAGCTGCAGAAGCTAAGCGAGGCCATGTGGCGGAGACTGCGAGGGTGGAAGAATGTTTACCTTCTATGCGACAATGCCCGACCCATGTTGAAAGGTTGTCTTGGCAGACGTTGCAAGAGCTTATGTGGGAGGTCTGCCCCACCTACCGTATTCGCCAGATCTTGCGCTATCGGGCCATTACCTCTTCCGAGCTCTCAAGCGACATGCGATGGATGAATAGGTGTTTCAACGACCGAATCGATCTGAAACCCGAGGTGGCGCATTTCTTCGAGTCACAGCCAATCTCATTCTGGAAGGAAGGAATCCGTGATCTCCCCACCAGATGGCAGAAGGTTGTAGATGTGAATGGCAGTTACTTTGTTGATTGAAGTCGCACACAAAAGAAGCAATAAAATTTTGAAAAAATACGCTGTGGTGCAAGACTTTCACCAACCTGGATAGGACGAAAGGATAAAGGACGGTGTTACGCAATCCCTTCTGGGACGCGCCAGCGCATTCTATTTCTATGGGATGTCGTGGAGGCGACATGAATGCGTATTTGGCCATACAATGACTTGCGGTGGCCAGCCGACGAACAAGTCAGCGCTTTATCCTTCCCAGACAAGTCTGGTACCAATTTACCGACCCCGGAGGGATGCAAGGCTTGGTTGGCCTGGGCGGGAAATCCGAACCAGGAACCTGGTATCGGGTGCACGCGGCCGTCGCGCCTCCTCCGACTGCGCTACACGCGCCCTTCACCAACCTCATAGTAACAAAGTCGATTGTGCAGAAAAGAATAACTTGTCGCTTCATCTGCAAATAACGTTCTACTGTTCTACCTCTGCAAGAACAAACTACACATCGTTGAACTAGTAGGCATTTGAAATTTTGCTTGTGTGCTTCCATCAGTCCTCACTTTCATAAGCTCCTTTGCTGCAGACCACGGTCCGTGTACAACTACGCCTATCACGACCTCTGGAACCCGTCCACGATAGTTCATCATGCGATGGCCGAAGAGATCGTCAAGCAGTTACAAGACCTTTGAATGTCGAGCCAATCTCATTGCGCGCTGTGAGCACTGTATTAAGTATACAGGATTTTTTAGCCTACTGTTGTACGTAATGTAACACTTACTCCGCTTCGATTCCAGTACTGGTGCACTTCGTTCGTTCCTCGAAGTCTTCGTACATTTTTTGTATATTTATTTATGCTGTGTGTAGATATTAACCATTTGCTCGATAAACACTGCTTAACTGCCCAGCACTGCTTGTATGGTACTGCGTTTGGACCCAATGCTTGTGTAAAGCCTCACCACAAAGGATGCACATTTAGCGGTTGTCGATTTCACGACTTCAACGAACTAAGAGCATTTCCATTAAAATGTTGTAAATACATTAGCAAGTCACTATGAAAACTAGATTTTTTAAATTCACCATTTCAATTTGACTCCCTCTAGATATCGCAGTGCCCAGATAAATACCTTCTACCGATCTTCCTTGCAATTGCGTCTACGTTTGAACGCATTCGAGGCCTAAAATTTTGCACTACTGTATATTAATAGCGTGTCGAGTGTCGCCTACTTTTGATTTGTAATTTCTCTGCTATAGTTATTTCTCGGATCGCATAACTTTACGTGGTTAACAAGCGTTTCCGAAGACATCTTTCGCCAAAGTTTCGTTCCTATTCGTTGACCACTTTAAAGATTTTTTTCAGATTAACGATGATCGAGAAAAAATACCGGTTTGTTTGCTTTATGACTTCAAGCAAGAATGAACTGCTGCAGAATCCCATCGCATTTTTTCTGAAGTATTTGGTAAGGAAGTCCCATGATTACGTCAATGCCATCGATGGTTTCATCGCTTCCGAGGCGGTGATGAGAGCCTTGAAGACGAAGAGCATCAACGGCGTCCTGAAGTTGTGGATAGCGAGGAACTAAATGAAATGTCGAGTCGGACCCAACGAAAACTACCCGTGAGCTCGCACAGCGGGTCGGTTGCCACCATTCTAGCATTGCCGATCATTTGTATGCAATCGGAAAGGGAAATCAGTGTGGAAAATGGGTGCCACGTCTGCTCAGCGACACAAGCAAGGCAGTACGAGTCGCCATCGCTGGAATTCTCTTCCGCAAAACCAAGAAACGTCAATTTCTACGACTCCATCGTGACGTCGGATGAGAATGGAATCCACTACGATAATACCACACGAAAGCGGCAATGGTTGGGCCCTGGTTAGATTCCAAAGGCAACGACGAAGCCAACATTCACGGGAAGAAAGTCATACTCTGTGCTTGGCGGAACAGTAGAGGTCTGGCGTGTTTTGAGTTGTTGGATTCAAGCCAATCAGTTACGGCAGTCCTTTACAAAGAGCAGCTGAGCTGCGTGGACCAAGCACTGGGTCAACAAGGTGTGAGCACGGCAACTGTGAAATTCCCTTATGACAACGCTCGATCGCACGCCGCGAATATTACGTTGCAAAAAATTGAGGAGTCGGGCTGGGAACTTCTGCCTCGCCCGCCTTATAGCCCAGACCTTGTGCCATCACAATGCCATCTTTTCCGGTCAATGTAGCAGCCTTGGCGGAGAAAAGTTTAAGAACCATAACGAAGTCGAAATTTGGGTGTCCAACTTCTTCGAATCGCAGCCACCGGAGTTCTTCAAGAAGGTTTTCATCCGTTCTTTGCGAAGACGTTGGCGACATGTCATTGGTAGTAATGGAGATGATCTCTTGTATTAAAGTATTCTTTTCTTGTAGCGAAATTTCCTTTTAAACAAAGACGACGTTTATAATACAAACACATACAATTACAACCTAATAGTTGTCTGCATCGCTCGTACCCTTCGCAAGTTCTGTAACGAACGTTTGCTCTCGGAGAGTCCGCAGCATTCTGAATGGGGAAGACAGGGTGAACGCGACAACATCAATCACGTCGCTGGAATGGGGGACAAAACTACTTCTACTCTTTCTTTGAATAAGTTCCAGGTTTGCTTTTACAGCACTTTGAATATTACTTTTCTCCGTACAATGGACCACAGTGTTAATTGATAGAAACATCATTTAATTGATTTAATCTTTCCTATGATTATAGTAATCGTCCACACCCGCTTCCAATCAGTGATATTCAATCATAGCTGCGTCAGTCGTGTTGAGAGGGGTTAGCATGAATCGTTTATGAACATTGTGACCAGACGGTAGTTACCTAATAGGATGTGAATCAGCGAATAGTCATCTCTTTTCCCATATAAAATAGCCTCGATTATGTTTCTGTTGGATGGAATGGAACGTTCTTCGACAGTAGAAATGCGTGCCTTGCTGGAAAGTAGGTCCAACCTCCCAATGAGCTTATTTTTAATTATGTGGTGTTTTTGCTTTTCCTTTAGAACAGGTCTGGTAGCAAATGGCAGCCCTTACAGTGAGATGTAAAAGTCACTTAAGCAAAGAGATAAATCAAACTTGAGAGACCTGCGCACAGTACGGTGCCTTCTGTCATGGTGCTTCATTAGATCATAAACATCTTTATAAACCATGCTGCTTCACCTCATTTGGCGTTAATTCAAAGAACACAATTACGAGAATTTACGATTTACGACCTAAGCGTGCCTCGCGCTTGCACACTTGTACAAAAATAAAGTCTTTGATAATTTACGAAATTTTTATTTTTTTTAAGGTGAGAGAACGGCCTCAAGGTAAGTATTTCGAAGGGAAGAAAGGAGTAATTTTTTAGTGTATTAATAAAAGAGAAAGAAAAGAGAGAGGCGGGAAGTGCAATCGGAGGAGGTGCCGGCTGTCGCAGGCTCCCGATACCAGGTTCTTGGTTCGGACTTTCGCCAAGGCCAACCAAGTCTTCCATCCATCTGGAGTCGGTGAATCGTACCAAACTTGTCTGGAAAGGATACAACGCTGAATTGTTTATCGCGTGGCCACCGCAAGTCGTTGTATACCAAATACGCATTCAAATCACCTGCGCGAGGCGCATCTCAAATGGGATTGTGTAAAGCCGTCCTTTACAGTTTATATATGCTAGGAATTAAACTTCCGGTAACTTCCGGTTAATTCAACAACTAAAAAGTAGGCGCAAATATTTGTCTTTTAACAGAGTGATACTTATGATTAGGCAGTAAAGATCTCTTCTACATGGACATGGATGCAGAGCTAACAACTCCATACCTCTGGGAAACTCGAAACCGTCGCTCTTCCCAATGGGAGGGCAATGCTGCTCAGAGAGTCCAGCTAAGACAGGCAAGCGAAGGACACTAGGTGACCATGGGGTTTTGAGATGAGATGTACATCACGGGACGTGGCTTTGAACGCTGATTCCAACGCCTTCTAGGTCCACGCAGAGCAGGCCAATCACAAGAGAGTTTAAGTAGGGTTAAAACTGCAATAGGGTCAAGTTCTGAATTTTGGGGCAGAAAGATGAGTGCAAATCAACGATACAATTCGAAGAATTGAGTCGCGGGAGTAAAGTGAGAACTTTATACCGTGTGTCAATACATGAGAGGTGAAACGTTTTTACATGCTTTTGATGGCAACAAGAAATGGACGTCTAATGATTATATTTGTGATGTTGTCCCTGCCGGAATGTTCATCACTTTCACTCTGGTAGGATCTTGAAAAACAAATTGAATGTTTCATGTCCGACTGCTGTTGAATCTTGTCTTGTCACTTAACACAATGCGACTGTAGAGTCTCTGGAACGGTGTTCCTCATAACTTGCAGTCAATGCAACGAGGAATACATCGGTGAGACGGGCAGACCTTTTTGGGTTAGGCCTTTGTCATACCATCGCTCACCCCGAACGACGCCTAATGATATGTACTCATATCGATCCCGTCGCGCCGCCAGATCGATATGGGAGCATATCATTAGGCGTCGCTCGGGGTGAGCAATGGTATGACATAGGCCTTAGAGTGAAGGAGCACGCGTATGGACTGGACAAGTGCAAGGTCTCCACGCCTTTGGGGGAACACAGACTGCAAAGTCACAGTGGTGCAGTGGTTGGGATAGCGGTGACGATCCTAGCGCGTGAGTTCAATATCGCTGTGCGCAAAACCCTGGAGGCGTTGTTGATTGCGTTCAAGAATCCCGCGATCAACAGGAAAGAGAAACGGGTTGCAGTAACCCTGGAGCTGACCCCATTTGCCGAGCTCTTTGGGCTTGACCCTAGAGGACGCCAGCCGGACGGCCGCTGAGGGGCTGGCCCGAGGGGAGAGTTCATTCACCCAGTCGTTCTCCATCCGAGGGTAACCATCCAGTCTTTCGGCTGTTTCCATAAGGTCAGTCGGGCTGCCTTACTCCCTATTCGTTTCATTCTCTCATTAACTTTTGAGACTCCTGTAGCTTGAAATGATCCTTGAACGAGTAATTTCTCAAACTCTTTTTGACTTTTCCAGACTCTAAAGAAGGCGGCTACGTTGAAACGTACGCCGAATAAAGCTTCGATAACAATCTTGGCTCAACAGCTTCACGACATCCTACACCACAGATGGAATGGTTTCGTGATCCTTCAATGGCTTCCAGCTGTCGACCAAGAGCAACGTTTGCTGCCTAGTTTCAGGGTGTTCATGTGGGATACTCCTCTTTTGATTCCACATTGATACCTTCTTGATCCTCTATCTCGATGCCCCGCATTGCGCATCTCGCAGGATGGATACAAAACTGTCGGGCATCTTCTTCTCTTCCCTTGTAGGAACGCGAGAAGTATCGGAAGGACCGAACTCCTCCAAAAGGTACGCCCACACAACAACATAGTTTGGAAGATAAGTCGGCAGTATTGTCCTTACCTACCCGTGTTCTGAGAAAAATTCGGCCAGGTGGGTGCTGTTTAAGGCTCTGATCAGCAACATGTGAGTATGGGTGCTTTTCCATTGCGATTTGGCATAGAGAGCATTGGTTGATCGTGGCAGACCTTTTTTAGGAAGTGCAAAGATCCTGCACCACAGGGGAGTTGAACCACAAATCAACCCTCTCACCAGGACCCTCTATCCCCTGCGCCAGCACTGCTCGGCCGACACCCAGTTTCAACCCTACTTAAGCTCTCTCTCTCTTGTGATTGGCCCCCTCTTCGTGCATCTAGAGGGCAAAGGAGCCTGCTATGAAAATGGTCCATAACTCCGTTCATGGATGCACACAGCAGAAGCAGAACACATATTTGGAATCAGCGTTCAAAGCCACATAAAGTGATATACGTCTCATCTCAAAGTTCCATGGTCACTTAGTATACTCCCTTGTCAGCTTTCGTGGTTTCTGGCGCTTTCACGGCCCACGCATATTGACGCTTCTTGTTATTCCAATTCTTCAAATGTTATTCAAATGTAGACTGCCCTTGCAGATGTTTGGTTTCCGCATTATCTCTGCACGACGCTCTAATTAAAGAGCGGTTTATAGCTGGTTTGATGGCCACTCGTAGATCAGATGCTCTACCACAAATTTCCACTGTGCGTGGAATTCATTTCGTAATTTGGAGTCCATGAAAATTACGCGTGTCGTGAATCACAAGTGTCCGCGGCAGGCGACGGCACCAGGTGCGATAATTCCTTCAGCACCACGTCTTATGGAACTTCAGACTCCGGAAATTTCTTGCGTCCTGCTATGCGGTGGCTAGCATGACAAAAGGATGTTTAGGAACTTTTGCCCTCCCCCCCCCCCTTTTCCCCCACTGACTGGAATGACACCTCACGTCAATGCGGATAAACCTCAACAAGCCGAGCGCTTCATGTTTCATCGTGGGTTCTCTGCATCCCCACTCTCCACTTCGTGTCACAGGCGTGATGTTGTTGTCCTGAACTTTGCAGTACAGCCTTGCTCCGTTCTTCTTAATGAACCTTGGCTCAGCCTTGTCTTGACATTGCGCTATCACACTAATTCATATGGGATACTGCACACACTGTCAAAGGTAGAGAGCAATTTCCTACGAGTTAAGGTTGAACACCGCCACACTAACCAATGAGTGGCCCCAAGAGCAACCCGCAGGATTAACTTGGCCGCTACACCTGAGCGTTGTGCGCAGGCGAGCGTTAGCCAGGCAGCGTCATTGCGGTCACATCTGCGAGCTGTTCTGCGGTTCCCGCGCGTCATTCTGGTCGCCGTCCTCGTTCTTTTGCTGTAGTTGATGCGAAGTCGAGTCGCCGCTGCTTAATAGCAGTACCTGGTGGAAGATACTGCTGCGGAACAGTCGGGCGAGTACGTAATACAGAACGGCGGGTACTACTGTGAATGGCCGCTCGAGATGGCGGGAAATGAAGGCTGGTCCTTACGCGGGAAAGCGGCTGGAGTGTATCGCTGAATTCTTGCGCTTGTCTTAGGCCTATGTTATATTTCGCCGACGACAGCGTTGCCGAAATATAGCATAGGCCTTAGAGGAACCAACGGTCCGCGCTACCAGCCTGTCTCTTAAGAGTTGGAAGGGAAGGTCATGGCAGTTGTTCTTTTTAATCTTTCCAGAGCGACAGCATGGGTGATGAAGCTGACTTGTAAAACGGCACTATGTGCCATGAGAAGCTTGAAAATATCTCGCGTAACTTAATATTAGGATGTCAAATAAGTTCCCTCCGTTTTTTTCCACGATTCATTGCGATTCCTTGCCAAAAGCCTCATGCATGGCGCTACACAGCTTCCGAAAGAGAATGATTTGCTCCATCAGACCATATAATGCATTTTTATCCTGAATTGTGTCAATTTTTAGGTCGTTAAAGTGAAAAGTGGCCATCTGCGGCAGTTGCTTCTCTCCGCTTAGGTCTGGATTATTTGCGCAGTTTTTCGGAACATTTGGAAGACAATGTTCTGTAGTGCATGAATACGTGTTGATGTTATCTGTTGTCCCTTATTGATTTTTAGGCCATCAGATTGGAACGTCCGAACGAGAATTGAAGAATTGTTTTACCGACAGCTCCTGCTCTGTGGTTGGACTTTTTGCTTGGTGTTATATGTCTGTCGGAAGAGAATGTCTTGCACTGTAAGAATTTGTGTCGCGTTTATTGGCTCATGCTGATTTCTGTCGAATATCAACAAAATTCCAAAAAGAGAAAAATCATCTTCATCAACAACACACTCACTGTCATTCATTAAGTAAGAACACAGTCACTCTCATTCATTCTTTATCGCAGCATTCTCGTTTCATCAGTTTTGAAATGGCGACTTGACTGAAATAGCGAAGGCTGCGAGTGTACGTTATTAATGCACATAAAAATAATGTTTAGGATAAGGATTGAGAGTAAGAACGGAAGCCCATGAACTTCCTCCAAAGATTCTGCTTCATCCCTCCCAGACATGCGTGACCCAAATCACCTATCTCGGGGGAATAGAATGCTTGGTCACCCTGAGCAGGATCCAAACCAACCGGAGCCTCCTTCAACTGAGCTAATACGCTCCCCAAAAAATATTGCAGACAAATTTATGCACAATTTTTGTTTAAAGAAAAATGCAGGCAGGACTATCGATGAACATTGCGTTCGTGATCAGATTCAACCCATTGACGACCGCGCGGGTCAATCTCGACCCGAAGCTTTTCGGTCGCGTAGGACCCCACGGGCCGATTTCGGCCCGCGGTTAAAGAACTGCTCGCTGCGGCCCATTTCTCGATTTTTTCATGACTTACGACTATTCATTAAATATGTTGAATCTTACCAATGCTACCTGCCCAGTGATCCAAGAGTCATTTACTTCTAACGAAAGCTTCTATAACAAAAGAACACTGCACACTATTCAAGCTTCACAAAAATCGATACCATTCACGAACAGCTACTCATATCTTAAAAATGGTTATGCACAAAACAGCTAGTCACATTTCTAGTAAAAATTTTGAAAACAATCTAAACAAAAATATTACAAACACTTGTTACATCGTGTGTTCACCTCCTCGCATGATTCGTATCGAACTTGCACCCTTTTTTTGCAGACCTTCATATAGCATCAAAAACATACTCTAGGTTCTGCTTTCAAACCTGTTCCGGCCTTCTCCAATATTTGGGTAACATACTAATAGAGGGTTCATTTGGAATATCATGAAGTAGTGATTTCACGAGATTTGCGCGTCCGAGCGCTCCCACGCGGCAGGCGCGGATGCCATGCGCGGTCATCAATGGGTTAAATAACCATGAAGGAACCGTCAGATTGGATTTTTAACATTTTACAGGTTGAACATGATTTCGCAACCTGAAAGGAGGTCTGTGTGGGCGTAGTCGTTTCAGTGTAGCACAATCTACTTCATCCATCGTACATTTTTAGGCGAAAAATGGTTTTCGGATATTTCGACTGACATTCAATGTGCTAAATCGGCGGAAAGCCATGAAAAGGATGGAAATGGGCAGTGCAAGAGCCGTAACGTGATGGAAGCGGCAAGAGTGGCTGGAGAGCTGTCATTCCTTCCCTTCGAAAAACTGCAAATGGTGGGCGGCGTCGGAAGCGAGGACGCGAACGGCTCTTGCAGTGACCATCAGTCCCGAACCCTTACCCTCGTCCTTTCCTTGTTATTCTTGTTCCTGCCCTTTTGTTCAGGCTTCCCTTCCCGTTGTAGCAGCTCTGTCGAAAGCCGTGACCCTCAAGCAATGACGTCCATTAATCATTTATTTGGTGCTCTCTGAGGTTGTTTCCCAGGTGCTCGTGAACGTTGATCAAACAAGGGTAGGGTCTGAAGCGTATGTCTGAATCGGCGCCTTCCGAGTTCTGGTGCCTCTTGGACGCCCGCGATGCCTCCGCCCGTAGGCGCGTTGAAGCCCAGTGGATAGTGACGTTGCTTCATGTGAGGGATGTTCGATTCTTCTGGACTTTTCCATTTCAAGTGGCTAGTTGAGGTTTGAGGGATCCTGGCGTCTGAACCATTTTCAGACGTTTTCTGTACATTTTCCAGCTGTACAGCTGCATGCTGTGGAGAGTAACTTTCTTACGACTTGTTTATTACTGACCGATTTAGAAAGGCAATAAGAAAGCTATTCAACATAATGATATATAAGTATGCAACACTGCTCAGACAAATTATCGTTTGTAGCGGTCCATAATGGGAACGCGAACCGTGTACAAATCGCGGTTACGCCCACTCAGCATAATAGCTTTGTCCTCCAAACGATGGTGGTTACGCCCACCCCTGTACAATAGCTCCACATGCTCAAGCTGATAGCTTCGTGGTGCTGTTTTGCTGCGGAGGGGCGGGGCCAGGAGCACAATAGCAGAATTGGAAGCACGATAGCAGCATGTGCTGCTATCGTGCTTCTAGGAGGGCGATAGCTTCATTCTCCAAAAGCACAATAGCAGCACATGAAGCTGCCGCCTGGCGCGCTCTAATGCCATGCGTCGAGGGCGAGCGCAAGCAGCGCGTGCTACGATCGGAGTAGCACGCAATGCTATTGTGCTCCCAGAAGCACAATAACATCGCGAGGGGCCAGAGCAGCTGGGGACGTTGTGAAGCCACAGTAAGCGCCCTCCGAACACATGCGTTCAAGCGGCGCGAGCGGGCGCGCCGTTTGAACGTGTGCTGACAATTCGATGCTTCGGTCCGTGCGGAGTGGTGGTTCCGCTGCAATTTTTGATTGTGATTATATTTTCTTTTTTGTTTTGCTCTCCGACAGCTCCAATGGTAGGGGATGAAAGAGGGTGGGGGGGGGTGAATAAGGGTGAAAGAGGGGGGAGGGGTGAATAGGGGTGAAGGAGGGGTGAGGGGGACTCCTCGAGGTAAAAAACTTCGAGGTCTTTGGTACAGTGGATGTGGCGATGCGATAGCATTGCGGTAGCATCCGAGTGTGGGAGGCCTTCATCTATCTTATTATTTATCCCCGGGCGGCGCTGCCAGGTTAAGACCGTAGGCGGGCCGCCCGTAGGGTGCTGAGTGCTTTTGACCATTTCAAGAAGAGCTCCCTTAGCTCCGTACGTCCTGAGAATTCGGCGTCCAACATCCATGAAGTCAGTGCGGCGTTCAAGCAGGCTGCCAAAGGAATTTTGGGGAAGCCATCCAGCGAGGAAGGGGATGTGGGCAACCACAATGACTTCCGTGTGAACGTACGTCGTGATTGTATAGAGGCGAAAGGAGTTGAGTTTGATCCATGTTTGGACTTCACGGACCCCATTCTCAACCAACTGAATTTGCGAGTTCTGGCTGGCCACTATCCGATCGTGAGCGCCATGTACCAGGACCAACCTTCCAGCAAGTCCGGGCTTGGCACACAAGTGGATGTTCAGCCTAATTTTGACTTGAACACATCTCAGACCGTGGCCCGTTGGTATGAGAAACAGCTACACACGGAAGGATATCTGGCCTTCCAGGCTGCCCTCTGCCGACTCACAGTGGGACTGCCTTTAACGAGTACCTGGCCAGTTGGGTCGCTCCCGGGTGCAACACCTGGAGGCAGATCGTTTCGAACGGATGTTGAGACAGCTGCGCCACTACGGGCGTTGCTTCACACCATGGAATTTCGTGACCAATTTGCGTATCGCGCACCGTGGCGGCGATTGTACTGAGGAGTTTCCTAGCCAAATGGGACAAGTGCGTGCGATTTTGGGGGATGCTTATCAGCGAGCTTTTATCACTTGTTTGTCGAAGCACGAGAAGATTGGTGTCTCTGGAATAATCCTCCCGGAAGGGCAGCTCATAGATGAGGGGCGTGTAGCTCACTTCCTTGCGCGCCTCTTGGCAAACAATTTGGCGCCCGACACTGAGTTGATGAACGAAGTGAACACCGCCAACTGGTTCGTCTCCGGTGTAGGAGCTTACGTGCAGTCTGGCTAGCCAGATTCGGCAGGCCGACTACGCTCAAATGCTGGCTTTAACTAGCGACGGCGATTGCCATCAATTCGGCCGTTGAGGCGGCTCTGGGTTTTGACCAACCCGCGTTGCCACGCCTGCCCGAGCAGAGCCAGCCTGAGGACACAGGGAATGACGGGGTGGCTCTGAAGATGGGATTTGAGCCTGAGTCTTGGCAGGTGCCCAACCCTTCACCGTGCAGTGAGATTCACGCTATTGGTGTTTTTATGGAGCTACCCGCTTCGGTACAAGTCCGCAGAGAGAATGATCTCCCCTTGGGTCTAAAGGTCGGCTCAATTGCAGCCATCACCCTCAGCATGACTGAGGCCGAGCGCGTGCCAGGGATGGCCCTCGCAGCAGAAGTCTTTACGTCTCTGGTGTCTTTGATGGATGCAGGAGGGCTGACTCCCGAAGCTACTGATTCACAATATCAGGTGGCCTTTTCAACTAGAAAATACTGTCAGCGAAAACATCAGGAACAGGAACATGTTTTGCAGAGGACCGTGACCGCCCAGCTTAAGGAAGCACGGATAAACTTGCAGGAGGTATGGGAGGTACAGCGGGCTATTCCGGAGCTGCCCTGTTCGTCGGACATTGTAAGGCACGCGATGAGGCCTGTCGCACTGATCCTCAGCATGATACGCCCACCCGCAGCGACGGCGGCATTACAGAAATATAAAGTTGAAGATCCTCGCTTTGCTTTAATACGATGATACTCTGTAGACACGTATACGTCTTCGTCTGTCGCTTCGCAACGTCTCATTAACAAAATGAAAATACTAAAATGAGAGATACTTCTGCGCCAACAAAATGAAAAGTACTTCCGCGGCGCGAGGCTTTTAGATGGAGGCTTTATAAATGGCCTGACGTTTCGAGCGTGTCGTCGTCTTCGTAGGCCGAAAACCGTTTCGAAGACTCATCTTTGCAATCCACCTATTCGGATTTTTGAATTGGATGAGCCGTATGGTCGGGTAACTTGCCAAAATGAGTCCTCGGAACGGTTTTTGGACTCTGAAGACGACGACACGCTCGAAACGTCTGGCATTAATAAAGTTTCCATCTAAGAGCCTGGTGCCAAAAAAGTACTTCTCATTTTGTTCACAACAGTGCCGAGGTTTCAAGATCAAAGGACATGGAGTAGATTTTTCGCACTAAATCCCACTGGTATATTTTTTGTCAATTATCTACCGCTTAGAAACGCCTCGCCCCATGCCAGAAGAAAACTAAACAACATCATTGTAAGAGCTCCCTCTCCTCACTATATCACATTCCTGTGTCATTGGATCACTTGCTGCGAAGCGATAAGACTGATATGCAGCTGCTGGTCATGTTGCTTTAGGCATATGTTGTTTTAAGTTATTATCGAGAATGTGTAAATACGTTGTTATCGAGAATTTTTTAGGTTGTTGTCGTGAGTGTGAATATGATAACACGTGTATAGGGTAGATGTATAGAATAGATATATAGTGTTAGTGTATTGCAATGTTCTGTTATGAAGTTTTGGCCAATTAAGGTCTTTATGTTGAAGAAATTCTTAATAAATAAATTGAACAAGGACATCGCAGACAGAAATACAATATTTCAAATATGCCATGGTATCGTGAATAACATATCACACGAAAGTTCGCCCCTTGGTGCTAATGCTGGTGCAAATGGTACTTGGCTTCTTAACATTCTCCCCATATGCTTAACAAATAATAATATTAAACACAATATATACACAACGCACGCGATACCGTTACATAACACGATAGTACCACAAAACCGAAGCATAAGCGCGATAAGCATCACCAACCGATAGCCGAGGGTGCCGTTCAACACCTGCTGACGCGTAGCAAGTGTTGACAAACAGCAGCACGTAACATGTACAAACAAATTTTACGCAAGCAAAATGTGTGCTGCATTACATAGCATGTGTATTTAAATAAGTATTTCTTATACTTTTCATTTTTCACGCCTCCTTGTATAGCTTTTTAAATAAATACTTCTGTATCGGATATACTACATTATATATTATATGATATATCACGTTATATCATATATTGTCTATTAAAAATAAGCTTATAATAGCTTATATTTAATATAATTCTTACATATATTTAATATGTAGAATTTATACAAAAAAGGTGGCGGTGTCCGTTCCTCCACGTGGTGCCACTGGAAACTACCCGCTCTGCGAGCTAAGCCCAACACGGACAATCGATTGCAGGCGATAGGCCCTTGTAACAGGCCGGCCTACGAACACCCATGTCACATCACATGGTTCATGACAGGGCAAGTTTTTTGAGATAGTGCTACTGCGTCCGCGGGAGCCAACGCGCACTCGCAGAGCGCGGCGAGTGTGGAAAGCATGCGAGGGTCCCTGATGCAGGGACGGCATCGGGGGGCAACTGAGCTAGTCCAAAAGTCCAGCAACGTAAGCAGGATCCGCATGGCAACTCTGAATATGAGGACGTTGACGGGCCGCTGTGGGAGTTGGTTGAAGCACTGGAGCGTAGTAGAGTTGATTTCTGTGCGACACAGGAGACGAGGTGGTCTTGCCACAGGTCAAGGGACATAGGACGTGGCTTCAAGGCCGTTCTATGTGGAAGTCCCAGGACCGCCAGTGGAGCTGGATTCATCGTCTCCGAACGATTTCGTGACTTGATTGTAAGCGTCGAACGCTTTGACGATCGATTGATGAAGATCGTTGTCGCCGCTAAGGAGCGACTCTATCATTCTTCTCTGCGTATTCTCCGCAGAGTGGCTCCCCTTATCAAGCCAAGGAAGAGTTTTGGAGCCTGCTTGATGAGAAGACACCAGAGGTACCGCCGAAAGATGTCAGCATAGTCGCTGGTGACCTTAATGTGCACGTAGGTGCTGCGAAGGACGGGTACAGCTGTTATGGTGGTTTCGGATACGGGTCTCGTAACACCGAAGGTGAGCGCATTCTTGAGTATGCGGAATCGCATAATCTCACCATTGTGAACACCGTTTTTCGAAAACGCGACTCCCACCTCAGCTGATACTATTGTGGGAGCTCCAGGTCTCAGATAGACTTTGTGCTTGTGAAGGATCGTGACCGAAGCATTGTCGCAGACGCGAAGATCGTGCCGTATGAGACGTCGCCCCACAGCATCGACCGCTGGTGTGCACCTTTAAGATCACCCCTCCGAGGGTGCAGCAAGTTGAGCGATCGGTGCTGCGAGAATCAAGTGGTGGCGAATGAAAGAGAAGGAAGCAGCTGTGATTTCTCGCGTACGGTTACCGGCAGTCACAACTGTCGATGAAACTTGGAAGAAAGCAACCGACGCGATACGCCAAGCTGCAAGGTTGGAACTCGGCATAACGAAGTCTGATCGACGCAAGGTCGACAAGCAGACATAGCTGTGAACGGACGATGTGAAAGCGAATGTTAGAGAGAAGAAATCGCTTTATCATGTGTTTCTCAGCGATAAAACAATCGACAACTGGCAGAAGTATCAGAAGGCAAAGAAGGCTGCAAAGAAAGCCGTGGCTGTTGCGAAAGCCACTCATTACAGTGGTGCCAACGAAAAGCTCGATGGTGAGCGGTGTTTGTACCGACTTGCTAAGACCCGCCATTGCCATACCGAAGCTATTGAAAAGTTCTTTGGCATCAATGATGAGAGCGGCCATCTTCTGGCAGACCGCAAAAAGCGCTTAAGCGATGGCGTGACTACTTTGAGGAAATTTCCACTATGGAATTTTCTCATCCGGCCATCCCCTCTGTGGGTTCTGTTCACGGTCCCGTTCCACCATGGAGGAATAAGAAGCGACTCTGAAGAAGATGAAGCCATGCAAGGCGACAGGGCCGGATGATCTGGCAGCCATGTTTGGAAGTCGAAGCCCTGGTATCCTGCTGAGTGGTTGGCTGAATTCTTCAACCAGGTAGTAAAGGAGAAGAAATTACCGGAGTGTTGGCACAACAGCACGACGATTCCGATTTGGAAGAAGAAGGGCAGTCCTGCAGACTGCTCCAATTATCGTCCGATTCGCTTGCTTTCGCACAGCATGAAGAGTTTGAGCGTCTATGGACGAATTCGGGACATCGTCCGGTTTTCCAGCAATCAGTGCGGCTTCCTGGCTGGCTGTGGCACCGTTGATGCCATTCGCGCCGCCCCCTCCTGATAGAGGACCATCACGAGAAACGAAGGCCAGTGCATATCGCCTTTCTTGACTTGGAGAAGGCCTTTGAACACATACCGCGTGAAGTGATATGGTACGCCCCGCGTCAACATGGAGTTTCTGAAGAGCTCCTAGAGTGGGTGCAAATTCTTTACTCTTGTCCAATGAGTCGAGTTCAAGCTGCAGTTGGAACCTCGATGGAGCTTCCCATCTCTGTCGGGGTACACCAGGGTTCTACGCTTTCCTTTGTTCTCGTCGTGGATGCCATCATACGAGATCTTGAGAAAGCCGTCCCCTGCACGTTGCTTTATGCCGATGACGTGATGCTCGCAAGCGAAGATAAAGGTGAACTCAAGCGAGAGGTGCAAGCTTGGTTTGATCGCTTGGAGCGGTTTGGACTCAAACCGAAGGTGAAGAAGACTGAATATCTAACGACGGACGTTACTGAGTCCAGCTCCATCAGGGTTAACGGCATCGAGCTCCCACGCACTGCGGTCTTTAAGTACCTGGGATCAGCAGTCGCGTCTGACGGCAAAGTGATAGTCGAAGTGAACTCACGCGTTAGTGCAGCTTGGTCCAAGTGGCGCCTGCGTGCTCTGCGACAAAAAGATACCAGAGCGCTTTAAGTCGAAGATCTACAGAGCAGTCATCCGGCCAGTAGTGATGTACGGCGCTGAGTGATGCCCTGCGACCGCAAGGAAGTTGAAACGCGCCTCAGCGTCATGTAGACGAAGATGCTGCGTAGGACAGCTGGAGTCACGCGCACGGACATCCGAAACGATATCATTCTGCAGAAGTTCGGTGTCGCGCCGATAGCTGACAAGATGCGCGAAGCTCGCTTGCGATGGTACGGCCACGTTCTGCGTGGAAAGGAAGACAGCGTCCGCAAGATAGGCCTTAACTTCGAGGTAATAGGAAAGCGGCATAGAGGGCGCTCGAAGGAGTGCTGGGCTGAAACGTCACATATGGACTTGAAAGTAGCTGGTGTCCACCCTGATCTAGCGCTGGATCTGGAGAGGTGGCGTCATGACACCAGAATAGCGGACTCCGCCACGAAGCGGGACAAACGCTGAAGAAAAAGAAGAAGCTGTAGAATTCATATAAGAACGAAATATATATTATAACAACACACGTGCTATGTAATGCTGCACACATCTTGTTTGTGGAAAGTTTGTTTGTACCTGTTACGTGCCGTTGTTTGTCAACCCTTGCTACGCGTCAGCAGATGTTGAACGGCATTCTCTGCTATCGGTTGGCGATGGTATTCTGCTTCTGCCTCGGTTTGTGATGCAATAGTGTTATGCAACGTTTCGCGTGTAATGCAATCGTTATGAAGTCAACATTACGAGGGTTTAAAATCATGCCAACCAGTTTCAAACCTTATCATGAAGAGGACATCGTAGGGATTCGTGCTGCTAGCTTTGAAACCGTCCACATGAAATGTCTATTATATTGCGCTCGTGCTCCTTGCACCACGAGTGCTTCCTACTGCAGCAGCAGCTAATATTCTGGCGCCAGCAGCAAGATAGCTTCCTGCTCCAAAAGAATGACCATCACCTTCTCCTATTGTAGTGCCGGTCAATCTTTTACAGCAGGATAGCTTGCTGCTGCAGAAGAATGATGAGCACCTGCTCCTACCCTGGCGCCAGCAACAGGTTAGCTTCGTAATGCAAAACCTTAGCAGTACAGTAGCATCACGATTGCAGCACACTTTTTGCAATTTCATGCTATTCCACTCCAAGCAGCAGGAAAGCTTTCTCCTTCAAATTTCGTAGAGTCACGTGCACCTGTCGTTTCCCCCCCCCCCATTACGATAGCGCCACGACGTATCGACGATACCGTTTGAAACCGGTTGGCGCATGGTTTCAAGCCTGATCCTGGTTGGTTTCAAACGCAAGATTATCTGAGTAGTGATACACTGGTACAAAGTGCAAGATAGAGAAGCACTGGTTGCAATACGGACAGCATATAAAAGCTACGGGCTCCTCACAGCTTGCTTGACGTGGGAGTAAAATCGCTTCATAAGCGACTTCATGCTACTGAAGAAACCCACGTTGGCTGGCTGAATCTGGGCGGTGGCATCCGAAGGTATAGTCCGAATGCTCAAGGTACATGTATTCCCTCGGGGGCAAGTAGCTTGAATCGCTACGCGATGCGAGAAGTGGGCCCATGATTCCAGAACAATAGTGCCGTTATAGGGCATCTGTGTGTGACGAAGGCATGCTCACAGTTTGAGTCGTCACGACATGTGAGTAACGTGTCACCACTGAAAGATTTTCCGTCTGGAAGGTGCCGCTTTGTGGAATCGGCCTTTTCTCTTGAAGCTGTACGAAAAGAATGTCGCAAAAACTATGTTGGTTTATGAAGGGAAGCAAATTGTGAGGAACCCGTAGCCTTTATAACATTCCGTATTGTGACCAGTGCTGCTTCATGCAACTTCTGCCTGTGCATCACTGTTGTCAAACGTTTATACATCACTGTGTTGAATACCACAGCATGCAGCTGGAAAATTGTCAAAAACCTCTGAGAGTGGTATAGACGTCAGAACCCTTCAAATCTCAACCAATCAGTTGAAATGCAAAAACAGAGGAACGCAGGAGAATCGATCCCCCGACGTCCCTCGCACAAAGGAACGTCGCTACCCACTGCGTCTCGAGCCACTTGCCGACAAATACATCGCGGGCGTACAAGAGACCCAAGAACTCGTGAGGCGCCGATTCCATTGTGACTTCAAGGACCCCTACTCCTTGGGCTTAAGGACTTGGCAAAAAGAACACATTTTTATACTAATTGAGGGGTTCTTCCTATGTGGCTCGCTCTCCCCGTTCACACATACTCTTCAGATCCTTCCCTTGTAACGGCAACTAGACGGCTTTCACCACAAAGCCTGAGAAAAAGAAAAAATCGTTTACTTCGCAGGCAAACAATGTACTGCAACAATGTTGATAAACCGTCATGAGATTTTTCAGTAAGAAGAATTACACTTTGATTCCCAGTGTGGCAGATGTAGATTCTTCATCTCAGCTCGTTGTTTCCACCGGGCAACCAATCCATCAGCATTCCGGTTTAATCTAAGTGCGACTTTCTGTACTACGCCGTAGCCAAAATCCAGCACTCGCAAGCATAAAAATATAAGACTATTAGAATATAAAATATTAGACTTCGACGCTATAGCGGAGGGTGCTGTAATATCATTATATCGATCACAAAGGACACTATCATTAAACTTCCTATACTTGCTCCAATCCATCAGACTCTTAACAGCCTCAGTCACTTTCTCAACGCAAATACCTTAAGATGTAGAAATTTTTCAGTATTTTCGAAATCGCTACCTTCTGAATCCGGAAGAAGTTCTACGACCTGCTCGGAGCTCAGGAATCTTGTTTGCTTCTTCTGATACTGGAAGTTCCACGGATTCCGTCTTTAAGGAGACTTCGAACTCTCTTGTTAGAGGGCCGACGGGCCGTTTGTTGAAGGGTCGCGGAGCCTCGGGTGATGGATAGGGGAATAAATTCAAAACCGAATACCACTCTGCACTGCCTGAGACACAGTCGAGATGCTGGAGATGGACTCCTTGCTACTGTTGCGTGATTGTTGTGATTCCTTCTCTCTAGGCGAGGCGTGTTCAGGCGCAGAGTGGGGCGTTGTATGTGGTCCGACCCGCCAAGTTGCACTCTGTAAACTGGGAGTACATCGAAAAGCGAATCGAGGCCGCTTGAAAAGGCTTACCTCCCCTTTTGGCTGTTTGGCTGTCTAGTCAAAAAATCGCAGTCAAAAACAGCAGCACTGAAGGGTCTACAATGACATAGTAGTTAATTGTTGAAAGGGGTCTGAGCAAGACTTATCATAATGTTGAAGCTCTTCGGCGCCACCCCAAGAGTTTTCAGCATGGTCTGTAATAGAATGAGGAGATCGACGGCAGGCAACACAGAGCATCATCCAAGAAGAGTGAATGCCTCACCTATTCGAAATCCCTGTTCTTCCTACGTTAACGTATGCCTAAAAGTCTGAGCCATAAGAAAGCAGGATGAACAAGCGATCAGGATCGCGTAGCGTGGAATTGAGAGGATGATGCTCGGAGTGACACGACTCACACAAACGAGAGAAGGCCTCCAGAGCTCCGAGCTTCGTCGACATTCGAAGATCAGAGACCCTGCAGCATGGTCCAAGTGGTCTAAAATTAGGTGAGCCGGCCACGTTATGCGCTTCACAGACATCCGTTAAACGAGAGCTGCCACATATTGGATTCTGCGGGATATCAAGAGAACACCAACGCGTTGGTCGGACTTCTTCGTGAAAGCCCTGAGCGAACGTTATGGCCCTCTTCGCGGCCCTCGAGGCCTGAGAACTCGTAGCGTCATATCGAAGCGCAACAGGGACGAATGGAGACGCTGCTGGCACCCGCTCGAGCAAACCGATGATCAACAGGACGACGGCTGATACAGGTTATACTTTATCTCCAAAACTTTGTTTTAACTTGTTTTCGAGAATGTGTGAGTTTGTTTACATGCCTCTTAAAGTATTAGGTTGCCCTATAAGTCCCCGCCGTTTTTTTCAACGATTCACTGCAGATTTCGCCGGCGGTCTCTTGCATAGCGCTGCATAGCTTTCGAAAGAGAATGATTTTCTCTATCACAACTTATATTGCAGTTCTTTCTTCATCATGAATTTTGTCAATTTTTAGGTCGTTGAAGTGAAATGTGAAAAAGTGAAAAAGTAGCCATTTGCGCACTCGTTCTCTCCGCTTAGGTTTGTATATTTTTGCGCAGTTTTTATAGCACTTTGAAGACAATGTTCTGTACTACAAGAATATGTGTTCATCCTATTTTCTCACTTGTCCTTTATTGATTTTTAGGCCATCAAATTGGGAATTCCGACTTTTCCATCCGAATTTTTACCAAAACTCCGGTTCTGTGGTTGGACTTTTTTGCTTGGTGTCATATGTCGTTTGGAAGAGGATGTCTTGCTCAGTAAGAATTCGTGTTGCGTTTATTGGCTCACGCTGACTTCTGTCGAATATCAACAACTGAAGAAGGAGAAGGAGTTGTTGGTGAAGACGATTTTTCTCTTTTTGGCATTTTATTGATATTCAATAGAAATCAATAAACGCGACACAAATTCTTATAGAGCAAGACATTCTCTTTCGAATAACATATAGCACCAACCCAAAAAGTCCAACTACAGAGCAGGAGCCGTCGGCAAAAATAACCATCCTCCTTCGGACGTCCCAATTTGATGACCTAAAAATCAATGAAGGACAAATGAGCAAATAGCACTAACACACATTCTTGTAGTATAGAACATTGTCTTCCAAATGCTATAAACAACTGCGCAAAAAATTACAAACCTAAGCGGAGAGAACAAGTGCGCAAATGGCTACTTTTTCATTTCTTCGCAAGAGACCGCCAGTGAAATCTGCAGAGTATTGTTGAAAAAAAACGGCAAAGACTTATGGGACAACCTAATAAATAAGAGTGTTGAACTAGGAAACCGTGACTCTGACTCTGCTCAGGCTCAACCGCGACTCTAGCTCCGTTCGATAGACACAAGAAGCTGTTTCCGCTTGAAGGAGTCTTCTCAACATATTCATCCTGAAACATCTACAGCCAAAGAGGCTCACGTAGGAAGGCGAACCACACGTGACGGATGACGTCGTGTTGGGGTGACGACGTTCGATGACGGATATTTTTTAAACTGCGTACGAACCAAAAAATTGCATACGACATAAAAAGCTACGTATATGGGGATCGCATAAAATCAAAAACAGCCTGGACTTTAATAAATGAAATAAACTCTGTGTGGATGAATTGAACGACATTTTACATATTAGGTGTTGCCGTTCGGAAGGATAGCAACTTTTTATTCATCAGACCTGGGTAATTTTCAGCAGATTATTGCGTTTGTTGTCATCAGATTTTCGTCACCATGATTGCTCTAGCTTGTTGGCTTGCTGGCTTTACTAGATTCCACCTTTAATTATGCCAGCAGTAGATAATCAAGTACCAAAAGCAATAAATTGATTCCTCCACAAATGTTTAGCAGTTTTCTAGTAAGATCCAGTATTTATGGAAAAATAACAAACAACTGTAATTGTTTCGAAAAAATGTTCGTTCTTGTCCCAATACGAAAAAAGAAATCAGCAGTTGTCACACAATTGTCGAGGACCGTAGAGTTCAGACTAAGTGAAGTTCTTTCCTTTTACTGCACAAGAAGAAATCTCAAAAAAATTTATACTATACGTTTCCTATACTTTTTGTTACCTCAAGTCTTACCAGGATGCTATCTCAACGGTAGGTCGGAACGGCCGAGGAGTTGTTTATGGGCAGATTCGCTTCTCCCTGGGAAACAACAAAATGGAAATATCTCGACCCCAATACAACACTGCGCAGAGTCAGGGACGAGAGGAGCTGGGGCGTTGGCGGCGTTAACGCTCTGCTTGCGCTCGAAGGTCGGGCTCAAGTTGGTTGGAAACAGCGATGACGAGCGAGCGGTGGCAGCGCAGTAGGTGGAGGGGCGGCGTAATCCCCATGATCGCTGTTTCAGGCCAAATTGGGCCAGTCCTCCGCGTGCAGGAAGAGGGATAACGCCGCCATTGGCACAGCTTCCGTCGTTCCTAACTCTGCGCAGAATTGAATTGGGGTCGAGATATTTGTATTTTGAAAGTTCCCAGAGAGAGACGATTCGCCCTATATACAACACTTGAGTCGTTCCGACCTACCGTTGAGATAGTCTCTTGGTTAGGCTAAATAAAGGGAACATCGCCTAGACGTTGCTTCCATCTATTGCATACGAATATGACCACCCCTTCCCCATGCATGGTGTACCATACATGGGGAAGGGGTGTGTCATACATGGGAGCCTAACAAAATGTCTCTGAATGTGGAATAAAGGGGAAAGCTGTCACCTTCTGTGAGCGCTCTCCTGATGTCTGATAAACACCCTGAACGCGTCTGAGTTACATAGTGACACCGTGACTCGTAAACAATGTGTCAACGCTTTCTCCTTCACAGACGAGCCAGACAGCACCTCTGACTTGTTAGCTGCTTGGAGGACTAAGCTGGGTGTGAAATCAAATCGAGTTCGCTCGCGGTAGTCTTAACAGGGTTCCTTAAAACGGCTACACCAACAGCTTCCCATCACCGAACACCGGTTCTCGAAAGTGTCGAGGCGAACTTAACCTCTTGGAATTACCTGCCAGAAGTGAAGTTTCGTTTTAATTTTGACCTATTTGAACCTCTCTCAGCTCTTCGTGAACTCCTTCAGACCGCGCCCCTTCATAACTACACACCACTTTCGCCTATTTGCTCCGCGTACGCTGCCGTCTGGCGGTGCTTTTCCGCTCACACTCATTAAAGATTCCACACAGCGGGGTATTTTCCACATGGGTTCACGCCGTCCATTATGGGGCGCACAATTCTGAATAACCCTGGCATCCATGTTTCTTCTCTTGGTCGACCTGCTATTCTCAGAATAGGAATGAATAATATCGGAAGCTGTACTTCATGCGGAGAATAGGACAAACGTTTTTTGCCATGTTCTCAGTCTATTGCTTATTTCCACAGGCATTTTTCTTTTATTCTATGTTTAATATGCGAGTGCTTTGCTTCTTTTAGAATAACAAAAGCCAAGAAAAATTAAACTTCTTCAGCGAGGAATAATATCTGCGCAATCTGAGTTGACGCATTCAGCACAGGGGGGACTGGCGCAATTTTAGAAAAAAAAAGCATAAAACAGAAAGCAGAAAATAGGAAAGCTAGAAACGCCCGAATACAGAAAATCAGAACATGGGAAACAGAAAGTTTTAAAGTAATCATTTAAGGTGTCTATTGTAGCCATAGGTGCACTCTCTTCGATAGCAAACATCTTTATATGTCCAAAAACTGGGTCATGCATTTTACTTACAGGCGCTTATAAAAACGCTTGCCATGTGCACCATGCTCCTTAATTAAGTGGGAATGTACCGTGAACTATAAATAGTAGGACACGTAGCGAGGAGCACACGAGTGAAGTTTGTTTCTCCGTGCAGGACCACTGGGTGGACAAGAAATAGCAGAAATTTGTCGCCTAGTAATTCATGGACGGGAGGTCTGGCGCAGATATCCTCCTCACGCAGCTAGTGCTGCTCATTTTGCCGCGCTCACTTCAAGCCGAATTCGTGTAAGCTTTTCAATGCCCACCCAAATGTGCGCCAGAATTTCTTTAGTACCCAAACTCACTGGAGGGTCTTCAATCCCCTCGAGCTCAGGGGATCGCTATGTAGGGTAATTTTTTTGCCATTATTGGACCACCCAGTGTCCCCCAATGAAAGTGAGGAACTTCACACCTGTGCTGCGTGTTAGATGCCCTGCAGCGTGTAATAACAAATTAGAAGATATGCTTGGTTAATGTTAATGAGCAAGAAACCTTACCCTTAAAATCATTTAGAATGAATAGGCTCGTTCACGATTGTTAGCGTATTTCAAACGCATCCTTCCTGATTGTGAAAGTTCCAAGGAAAGCATTCAAGGTGCTTCTTTAAATCTGCCCTAAGAGCACTTGAGAAGTTGTGCACTTGCAGCTATTTGGATATTTCGCCTATTCTTTTGAGGGGAGCTATCACAACGAGTGACTCTCGTCGCTTGTTAGTTCGCCATTCCGCTCCAGCTGAAAGCCCAATCATTTCTGACGAGGTGGATCGAAAGTGATTGGAGATTCGCGAAGCGACCTATATGTACCGGATTGTAGGGGTTTGGTTGGGAAGTGCCGTAGTGATTTCTAAATTTTTTGAGAACCTCTGGGCACCTTTTCAGAATAGCTTCTGAACACAAAAGGCCGTTCCAGACCTCAGGTTCGCTTTAAGAGCCCGAACTGAAGCGCTACAGTGTTCTGCCATTTTTGGCCAACCCAGATTTCCGCAGGAAATTTGGAAACCATCACGGCACTTCACAGAAAAAGCTCTGCAATAGCACTATGTAGGTCACTTCGAGAATCTCCAGGGTCCTTCGTTGACGTTTCTCGCAAGTTAAAAGGCTCGTGGTAAGGTTCCTGTGTGCATGTGTCTCTACCACAAGTCTCACCGCTTTCTGGCCTTCTTCTGCAGAATGCCTATCCAATTCTCTTGGTGTGCGACTATTCAATTGGAAAACAGCTTCTCTCAGTTGAGTGAACTCTATTGCTACCGCTCTTCGTTTGCTCCTCTTCTGACGCCCTCTCATCTTTCCAGTCCGATACACCAAGTAATGGATCAGCGACATTCTTTGCGGTGTCTCCAACATATGTCTTTGTGTCAACATGTGTCTTTTCAGTGTCTTTAAGGAGGTTTGCTCTACGGATTGTCCTCATCAACCTTAGCCAACCATACATGATCAGGTTTTCCACGTACCCTATTCCTTCCAGCAAATGCCTGATCCTAATGTTGCATCCTTTGTACATTGCAATCCAACTTATCCGAAAGCAACATAATGGACAGACTGAACAAGAAGAATTGGACGATTTAAGGAGCTTTTTGAAGAGCTACACAAGTGCCATGAGGTGTTCTAAACGTTGACAATGGGCTTGCCTACTTGTTCAATATGTCCAAGTGTTTAGCTTTGACTAATGTAAGTGACTACTAATGTAAGTGCCATCTCCATGAAGCTTCTGTTGAAAAGTCAACACTTTTCTACCTGTGCTTGCTGAGTGCTTGCTAAGCCTGCATTTCAAGCAATAAATTGGATTACATAGAATTTTTGCGTGAAATTTTGAGCCAGAATCTTTGCTCTGGGGCGGCCTTAAAAGTCTAAGTAACTTTTTTTCCGATCATGAAAAGGTGTTCTTCTCAAAGAGAAAGGGATAAAAATACCTCATGCTTCAATGACGCAGTTTTGTGCAAATCCGATTTAAACATTTGGAATACCAATTAGGTAAACATCGGTACACGATGGACTGGCACGATCTCACCAGCAAAGTAACAATAACGGTTCCGAATTCCTTTCTTTCAAAATAAGCTGAAATGGACTGCTGATTCGTTTTGGACGGTATTTAGTGCAATGTGGAAGAGGCTCGTTTTCATTTGCAGGAGTGTCAGTTTCAAAATCGTCAGGCTTGCTTGGAAGAGTGTTCAACTTGATTTGTAAAGTGTCCAATTTGGCGTGAAAATAGTTTATATCGCTTTCATGGCTACCTGATATGTTCGATAGGATCTCTCAGAGCAAAACAAAGACGCGTTTTGGAAGAGTAGCTGAGTTCCTCAGTTGCGTCGACTTTCCCGGACTCTGAAAAGGCTCCAGCTCCGAAAACCTAGAGCGAATGAGGATCTTAGCTGCGCCTGTAGTGGTTGCGCTGTAACATTACATACAAGGAAAGGGTCTGAAGCGTATGTCTGAACGAGGAGGGAGAGTCATATAGGGAGAATCCCCCTCAATTAGTATAAAAATGTGCTTATTTTTGTCAAGTCGATAAACCCAAGGAATACCACGAAGTCAATGGAATACGGCGCATAACGAGTATGGGAGTCTTGTATGCATGCCCGCAATGCCTTTGCCCGGCGAGCGGCTCGGAGCGCAGAGGAAGTGACGTTGCTTCATGCGAGGAAGGTCTTGTGTTTGGTTCTTCTGCGCTGCGGCATTTCAGCTGACTTGTTGAGATTTGGGGGATTCGGGTGTCTATACCATTTTCGGATGTTTTCTGCGCATTTTTCAGCTGCATGCTGGGGTATACAACATGACGATGTATGAATTTTCAACATCAGTGATACACAGGTACAAAGTGTATGAAGCAACACTGAAATGAGAAACTAGTTCTGTGGATCCCGCAAATTAATCTAAACGGCATCGATACACTCTTTCCCTCATGTCTGCCTGTCACCTGGGAATCAGAGGTCTGCTGGAGGTTATCTAAAACCTAACACCAACAATGTCCGCCGATGCTTGAGTGATGATCCACCTGCTCACGCTGAAGTGTGATCCACCTTTAGACAAGGAGCCTTCGAGGGAAGGAATCACGCTGGCCAAACGGATGGCCAGCATGCTGAAGGATTTCGAAGCACGTCAACTTGAAGTTGACGAGGACGTTGTGGTTAAAAATCCGGTCAGTAACAAACAAGTCGAAAGAAAGGTACCCTCCAGAGCGTACGGCTAGAAAATGCGCCGAAAGCTTCTGGAGATGGTGTAGATGTCAGAATCCCCCAAGTCTCAACCAGTCAGTCGAAATGCAAAAATGTAGCAGCGCAGAAGAACCAGGCCGCCGACCTTCCTCGCATGAAGCAGCATCAGTTCCCGTGCGCTCCGAGCTGCTTGCGGCAGAGGCATCGTGAGCGTACGTGACCCCCAAACTCGTATTCCATTGTGACTTTAAGGATCCCCTACTCCTTGGGTTTAACGACTTAGCAAAATTTTTATTCCAATTGACGGGTGGGGATTCGCCCTATATGACTCGCTCCCCCGTTCAGACATACGCTTCAGACCCTTCCCTTGTTAGATAACAAAAATCAAAAATTCTTAGCAATTGTTATGGAACTGCAATTCGGGATCTTGTAAATCTGAAACTTCGACGTAAGAAGCCGTAAAATCGCTACAATCCTTCCAACGTGACTTCTGAGCCATATCAGGGAGAAATTATGTAATCTAATTCAGCACGGAATTATGACAAGCATGTGGCACCGGAATTGTGGAGAAACAGGAAGCACAGACTTCAGACCAGCTATGAGCTCGTCCTTCCTTGAACGAGATACCAATTCCGTCGTGGTTCTCTGTTCAGGGTGTTTGAGCGGCTGCATCAATAATACGTCTTCCGCCATGTTTTCCTCAACATCCATCCTCCGGCAATGCTCCCCTTAACCGGATTTCGAATGACGGCACATGCATGCCGGCTCGTTTCGCCGTGAACCTTTATATTCCGCATTTCCTATCGAGACCGTCTACAATACTCATTTGTTTCGGCTGGTCGGACTCTATCGAACCGAATGCTCGCTTAATATTATACGAGATCGTTTGTGTCCGCCTCTGCCCAGTTCCACCCCGTTTAGCCTGTTCAGGCTGCATATGTCCTCCTTATGAAACGCGGATCCGATCCCTCTTTGAAACAGTCTTTCCAGCTACGGGTCAATACCTGTTACCTTTTACTACAATAACAACATCGAGCCGGGTAATAGCAGGGTGGAATTCGTCTTGGAGCAATGTCACTAGTGGTGTTCCGCAGAGGAAGTGCTGCCTCCCTTTTTATTTGCTCTCTGGGCTGCTGACCTTCCTGGTATTCTGGAGGACTGTTGAGTAGTGTGCAAACAAATCGCTGACGACTTGAAAATCTATCAGAAGCTTGTGGTTCCTGGTGGCTAGTCCAAGATCCAGTCCAGATCCAGTCTCATTGATCTTGGAATGGTCTAAAATTTGGAAATTACCACTTTCCCCTAAGAAGACTTATTTGCTATTCATGAGGCTCGGAGATTCAAATTCACTGGGCGATTACAGTTTAGGGGCCACTCTTGATGCAGGGTTGGCCGTGTAAGGGACTAAGGTTTTCTTTATGACCACAATCTTGATTTTTCTGCGCATATTAAGCTTCTTTGGAACAAACATCTCGCACATACCAGATCGGTTTTGCCAAGCTGTGATGAGAAGGTTTAATTGGAGCATATAAAACATGTATTAGATTCATCATGGAATGCGGCTCATCAGTGTTCTGTCCTCTCAAAAGGAGGGATGTTGAGTTGGTGGAAACAGCACAAAACACCTTTACAAGAAAGGTGATGCTGCGACTGAAGGAGCTCTCGACATAGGTTTCAACTTCACACCCAGAGTCCCAGCCGAAGCGCAATAATGTGTGTACGGCTTTTAAAGTACTTTCGGGATCAATTAAAGGTAAAAATAACAAATATCATCGCACCAGCAAGGCTAAAACACGGGAGAATTTTGAGAAATATGAATATATTGGATATGAAATGGCTAAAACTA
This sequence comes from Heligmosomoides polygyrus polygyrus, assembly GCA_947396885.1. Lineage (NCBI taxonomy): Eukaryota > Metazoa > Nematoda > Chromadorea > Rhabditida > Heligmosomidae > Heligmosomoides > Heligmosomoides polygyrus. Next base: position 26,455,811 of record OX377202.1, read on the forward strand.
ACATTCGTGGATACTCTTTCAATTGCAAAGCGGGCTCGGGTTATATCTCGCTCAACAGTGGCAGAGTAGCCCATATTCCATAATTCTTCTAGAATTTTAGGAGCATTGCAGGCAAGCGGTAACTGTCTCTTTTTATGATGTTACTTGTTGATGTTCTATGGTGGCGATGTCCGTTCCTCCACGTGGTGCCACTGGAAACTACTCGCTTTGCGAGTTAAGCCGAACACGGACACTCGATTGCAGGCGACAGGCCCTTGTGACAGGCCGGCCTACGAAGACCCATGTCACATCACATGGTGTATGACAGCTCAAGTGTTTCGAGATAGTGCTACGGCGTCCGCGGGAGCCGACGCGCACTCGCAGAGCCCGGCGAGTGTGAGAAGTATGCGAGGGTCCCTGATGCGAGGACGGCATCGGGGGGCAACTGAGCTAGCCCGAAAGTCCCGTAACGTAAGCAGGACCCGCGTGGCAACGCTGAATGTGGGTACGTTGACGGGCCGCTCGTGCGAGTTGGTTGAAGCGCTGGAGCGTAGAAGAGTTGATTTCTGTGCGGTGCAGGAGACGAGGTGGTCCTGCCGTAAGTCAAGGGACATAGGACGTGGCTTCAAGGCCGTTCTATGTGGAAGTCCCAGGACCACCAGTGGTGTCGGAATAATCGTCTCCGAACGATTTCGTGACTCGATTGTAAGCGTCGAGCGCTTTGACGATTGATTGATGAAGATCGTTGTCGCCGCGAAGGAGCGACTCTATCACTTCTTCTCTGCGTATGCTCCTCAGACTGGCTGCTCGGATCAAGCCAAGGAAGAATTTTGGAGCCTGCTTGATGAGAAGACAGCAGAGGTACCGTCGAAAGATGTCATCATAGTCGCTGGTGACCTCAACGGGCACGTCGGCGCGACGAAAGACGGGTACGGCTGTCATGGCGGGTTCGGTTACGGATCGCGTAACGCAGATGGTGAGCGTATCCTTGAATATGCGGAATCGCACAACCTCACCATAGTGAACACCGTATTTCGCAAACGCGATTCCCACCTCATCTCGTTCTATAACGGGAACACCAGGACTCAGATAGACTTTGTCCTTGTGAAGGATCGAGACCGAAGTCTTGTCACAGACGCGAAGGTCGTGCCGTATGAGACGGTCGCCCCACAGCTGATCTGTACTTTAAAGATCGCCCCTCCGAGGCTGAAGCAGGTCGAGCGATGCGGTGCACCAAGAATCAAGTGATGGCGAATGAAAGAGAAGGAAGCAGCTGTGATTTCTCGCGTGCGGTTACCGACAGTGACAACTGTCGACGAAACCTGGGAGAAGGCCACCGACGCGATTCGTCACGCTGCACGGGCGGCATCACGAAGCCTGGACGACGGAAGGTCGACAAGCAGGCCTGGCTGTGGACAGATGACGTGAAAGCCAAAGTTTGAGAGAAGAAGACGCTATATCACGTGTTTCTCGGCGAAAAGACAGCCGATAACTGGCGGAAGTACCAAGAAGCAAAGAAAGCTGCAAAGAAGGCCGTGGCTGTTGCAAAAGCCACTCATTATGGAGATGTCAACGAGAAGCTCGAGTCGCGCGATGGTGAGCGGTATCTGTACCGACTCGTAAAGAATCGCCATCGCCAGACCGAGGACATCGAGAAGTTCTTCGGCATCAATGATGAGAACGGCCGTCTTCTTATGGACCGCAAGAAGCATTGAAGCGATGGCGCGATTACTTTGAGGAAATCTCTACAGTAGAATTTCCTCATCCAGCCATCCTCTCAACGGCTCCAACCCACGTTCCCGTTCAGAAGATCACCGTGGAGGAGATTGAAGCGGCTTTGAAGAAGATGAGGCCAGGCAAAGCGACTGGGCCCGACGACGTGGCAGCAGAACTGTGGAAGTCGAAGTTTTGGTACCCTGCTGAGTGGTTGGCGAAGTTCTTTAATCAGGTTGTGGCGGAGAAAAAAGTGCCTGAGAGTTGGCGCCAAAGTACGACGATTCCGATTTGGAAGAAGAAGGGCAGTCCTGCAGACTGCTCCAATTACCGTCCGATTCGCTTGCTTTCGCACAGCATGAAGATCTTTGAGCGAGTTGTCGATGGACGAATTCGGGACATCGTCCAGCTTTCCAGCAATCAGTGCGGCTTCGTGGCTGGCTGTGGCACCATTGATGCCATACACGCCGCCCGCCTCCTGATAGAGAAGCATCGCGAGAAACAGAAGGCAGTGCATATCGCCTTCCTCGACTTGGAGAAGGCCTTTGACCGCGTACCGCGTGAAGTGATATGGTACGCCTTGCGACATCATGGAGTTCCCGAAGAGCTCATAGAGTGGGTGCGAATTCTCTACTCTTGTCCAAAGAGTCGAGTGCAAGCTGCAGCTGGAACCTCGATGGAGTTCCCCATCTCTGTCGGGGTACACCAGGGTTCTGCGCTTTCCCCACTCCTCTTTGTTGTCGTCATGGATGCCATCACACGAGATCTTCAGAAGCCCGTCCCTTGGACGTTGCTTTATGCCGATGACGTGATGCTCGCTAGCGAAGGTAAAGGTGAACTCGAGGGAGAGGTACAAGCTTGGTGTGATCGCTTGGAGCGGTTTGGACTCAGATTGAACGTGAAGAAGACCGAGTATTTAACGACGGACGTTACCGAGTCCAGCTTCATCAAGGTTAACGGCATCGAGCTTCCACGCACTGCGGTCTTTAAGTACCTGGGATCAGCAGTCGCGTCTGACGGCAAACTGATGGTCGAAGTGAATTCACGCGTGAGTGCAGCTTGGTCCAAGTGGCGCTCGTTGACTGGGGTGCTCTGCGATAGGAAGATACCTGAGCGCTTTAAGTCAAAGATCTACAGGGCAGTCATCCGGCCAGCAGCGATGTACGGCGCTGAGTGTTGGCCAGCGACCAAGGAAGTTGAAGCGCGCCTCAGCGTCATGGAGACGAAGATGCTGCGCTGGACGGCAGGAGTCACGCGCATGGACCGCATCCGAAACGATGCTATTCGGCAGCAGTTCGGTGTCGCGCCGATAACTGACAAGATGCGCGAAGCTCGCTTACGATGGTACGGCCACGTTCTGCGTGGAAAGGAAGATAGCGTCCGCAAGATAGGCCTTAAGTTCGAGGTGGTAGGAAAGCGGCCTAGAGGGCGTCCGAAGCAGCGCTGGGCTGATACGTTACATACGGACTTGAAAGCGGCTGGCGTCCACCCTGATCTAGCGCTGGATCGGGAAAGGTGGCGTCATGACACCAGAATAGCGGACCCCGCTACGAAGCGGGACAGACGCTGAAGAAGAAGAAGAAGACTTGTTGATGTTCTATGTTTAGGCGTGTTCAGTTTGTATTTTTCCCATAAGTGCTTTGTTCAGCGTATTGCGTAAATAAATAAAATATGCGAATGTTGGGAGCAACTTCTCGACAAGTAATCAAGTTCTCGTTAAATGCTCCTTGCACCATCTGAGAGCAGAGGTACGGTTCAGTTCCGAGATAACGCCTAAAATGAGTAAATAAATACATAGTCTCAGTCTGCATGCGCTACCTTTGCCTGTAACACTGTTAGCCCAAAGAATGCTTGAGGTGGAGTGACAATCAGGGAATTAAGAAGGTGTTTGGGCTCTTTAAGGGCCAGTACCATTAGTCCCTTCGATTCGGCTTACAAGAAACCACAAGAAACCACAGTGATACCATACAATTTGAGGTGATTTATTAAAAATGCAAGTCGATTCATAGATAATTCTAGGGCATAACGGGATCTTGGGGCAGAGCTGCTTACTGACAGTCTCAGCGAAATCGTCACTCTTCGGCTACACGATGAGATATCGTAGTTGAATCTGATGCCCTTCCGAGCTCTTCCTTATGCGCTCATCATTCGACCCTTCTGTTCTTGCTGAGGAGAATCACTTCCACCTAAAGGAAATTTTGACGGAGGTGTGTACTAGGAGCTGTCTTTCTTCTGGATTCCATCCCTATTTCAAAATCTTTCAAGAAATGGAGGCCAGAGGCTGAAGGCGTCAAGTCTGGTGCTTAACATAGTTTGATGACCTCCTAATGCATTAGTACTCGAAGCAGATCTAACTGTATCATAAACAATTTAAGTTTTTGAGCAACACTCCAATATTCCAATGATGCCCCGTAACATTTTTGTTTTTAACTAGAGAAGCTATATACGAACTCGCCTCTAAGTGGTGTACAAATTACGAAATGAGACGAACTAAAAGTATCCGCCGTTTCAGTTTTGAAAATGCCATCGCAATTACGCAACTTACCGCATATAAAATATGTTCAATATTAAAGTAAAAAAAAACAATGCTCTCTTCAGTGTGCTATCGTTCAATGGTTGACAGTCGAAGCCTTCAGAGATATCCAGTTAGGTCTCTAACAACAATCATATTGAAATGAACTGCGGCTCCCATTAAAGTATAAAAGAGGATAATGAACGGTGTCAGTCAATTCCTTTTGGGACGCGCATTCTATTAGGTTGTCCCATAAGTCCTTGCAGTTTTTCAACGATTCACTGCAGATTTCGCCGGCGGTTTCTTGCATAGCGCTGCAAAGCTTTCGAAAGAAAATGATTTGCTCTATCAGAACAGGTATTGCATTTCTTTTTCCATCACGAATTTTGTCAATTTTTAGGTCGTTGAAGTGAAAAGTGAAAAAATGAAAAGGTAGCCATTTGCGCACTTGTTCTCTCCGCCTAGGTTTGTAATTTTTTGCGAAGATTCTTATAGCGTTTGGAAGACAATGTTCTGTACTACAAGAATATGTGTTGCCCCTATTTTCTCACTTGCCCTTTATTGATTTTTAGGCCATCAAATTGGGAATTCCGACTTTTCCGTCCGAATTTTCACCAAAACTCCGGTTCTGTGGTTGGACTTTTTGCTTGATGTTATATGTCGTTTGAAAGAGGATGTCTTGCTCAGTATGAATTTGTGTCGCGTTTATTGGTTCACGCTGATTCCTGTCGAATATCAACAACTGAAGAAGAAGAAGGAGTTGTTGGTGAAGACGATTTTTCTCTTTTTGGCATTTTGTTGATATTCAATAGAAATCAATAAATGCAACACATATTCTTATAGAGCAAGACATTTTCTTTTGAATGACATATAACACCTACCCAAAAAGTCCAACCACAGAGCAGGAGCTGTCGGCAAAAATAACCATCCTCCTTCGGACGTCCCAATTTGATGACCTAAAAATCAATAAAGGACAAGAGCAAATAGCACTAACACATATTCTTGTAGCCTAGAACATTGCCTTCCAAATGCTATAAAAAACTGCGCAAAAATTGCAAACCTAGGTGGAGAGAACAAGTGCGCAAATGGCTACTTTTTCACTTTTTCACTTTTCACTTCAACGACCTAAAAAATGACAAAATTCATGATGAAGAAAGAAATGCAATACATGCTTTGATAGAGCAAATCATTTCTTTCGAAAGCTATGCAGCACTGTGCAAGAGACCGCCAGCGAAATCTGCAGTGAATCGTTGAAAAAAAACTGCAAGGACTTATGGGACAACCTAATACTTCTACGGAACGTTGTGGAGGCAACTTGAATGCATACTTTGCTAGCTATGGGTCAGTATTTTATCCTTTCCAGGCAAGTCTTGTACCAGTCCACTGACCCAGAGATGGAAATCCGAATCAGGAACCTGGAATCGGGTGTGCGCGACAGCCGAGACCTCTTCCGACTATGCTATTTCGTGCCTCCGCACCAGGGGTGTGCGTAAATGAAATCTGAAATATCGTAAATCGTAAATCGTATTTACGAAGAAATCGCCGTAAATCGTAAATCGTAAATCGAAGGAGGCGCCTGACTTACAATGCATTTAATTCCTTGTTTTTCTCTATTATATTAAAGCTAATCGAAGCTAACTATTTTTTATTGAGACGTTTCAGCTTGAGCTGGACACCTTTCTTATTAAGATGGAAGCCATTACCATCAACTAGCACCTTTCAAATCAAGCTGGACACAAAAAATGCTTGTTCAAAAGCATCTTAAAAGGCGCCTATGCAGGGTGCCCAAATAAAAAGCTTACACTGCTTGGACGACCAAAAATTTTGTCATTCTACTAGCCATTGGCTTGCATATAAAACTATGACTTTGTAGAAAAACCGCAACAACTCACACTAAATCAGCAAAACCATTCCATTCAAAACCAAAAAATAATAATTCGATCGCTGGCCAACTCGAGGAAAACAGTATTTGCACAAATAATCCAACAAGCATCCCTACTGAGTGAGCGCGTGGCACATTTCTATGGTATGACACATCTAAAGGTCTAAGCCTTCTCACACTTTGACTAGAACCGAACAGCATTTTTGTAGCAGATGGGAACAAATTGTGTGACGATTGAAAGAGTATGATCACATTTTTGGACACTCACCATAGTCGGATTTTTGATTTAGTATTATAAAAGAAGATATTTTTGTGGAACTCTTTGGAAGTAAAGTAGAGAAGCAAGGTGCAACTTGAATTGAATGTGGTTTAACTGACTCGTTCAAGGTGCATTTTAAACATATAGGGGAAACACATGGTAGAGAAGAGGACTGCTACGCGTGCTCCACAATAGGAGTTCTTGGTTAGGATCCTACCACGGGCAGCCAAGTCTTCCATACCTGCTGGGTTGTGAATTGGTGCCTGATTTGCCTGAGAAGGATAAAACACTGACCTCTACATCGGCAGCAACCTCAATTTATTCTATAAGGCAAACCCACACTCTAATGACCTCTACGGTATCCCATGGATGTAGAAAGAATGGATGGCGCATTTCAAACAGGGACTGACTAACGTCATGCATTGTCCTTTATCGTTTTTGAAGGTAACCACAACTTCTGGAATGAAAGATCGTCGTTCGACGATACCAGGCAATTACTTTCGGCATTTACTTCGCTCGCAGGTTTGCTTGCACTTGTTAATTTTCGGAAACTCCAAGATGTTGCATTCCTAATTAATGACTGCTTGCATTCACCAGTCCTGCTTTCCACTACCTTTATAACAAACGCTATCGTATCTGCGTTGCGGATGTTGCGTTCGATCAAACGGCGCCGGTGGTGTAATGGCGTAGAGCATTCCCGCCCGGTTAGAGGGAGGTGCGGGTTCGAGTCCCGCCTGGCGCTAGAAGTTTTGATCGCAACAAAACATCGTTATGACAGCTCACAACCTCGATACCAGCCACTTGAGGCTTAACGAAACTGATTTGAATCGTTTCTATCAAGACCGTCAGTTTAACTGGTTCCATGTTGATATCAGCGGCCAGCTCATCCCGGCTACGGGTGAGTGCTGATCGGTCCCACGAGGTGTGGATGTTGCGTTCGATCAAACGGCGCCGGTGGTGTAATGGCGTGGAGCATTCCCGCCCGGTTAGAGGGAGGTGCGGGTTCGAGTCCCGCCTGGCGCTAGAAGTTTTGATCGCAACAAAACATCGTTATGACAGCTATCGTATCTTTTGCCCAGTCATAGCATTCTGAGCGGATCGCCTTGGGCGAACGCAACAACCCTAATCAGACCACTGAAAACGAGACCAAAAGTGACAAACTTTTTAACTTTTATTATGAAAATGTCAGACGCTTTGCTTAAGGCGCACCTCATACGTAAGTAGACTCCGCGCCATGACGGTGCATTGACAATCAGATTGAAACATGATTGTTTTACTCTTTCCAACAGTTTATCTGTTACTGCACAGCCTCCAATCAAGTCCAATATTCCTTGATGGCTTTGCATGAGTTCTACTCGTGCGCCTTGGAAAGAGTCGTCTATGTGGTGAACAAGTGGTGAAGAAGACACAATTTGACAGGCGGTGGTTGCAGCATAGGATATGGTTCTGCAGATGATCATCTTCATTCCAGTGCAAGGAGAATTTTCTTGTCTTTCTGTAAACTGGAACTCAGGCCACTCGAATGCGAGATGTTGTGTTAGAGTGTGACCAAAAAAAAAGGCTAGGTCACAGCGCCACAGCAAAAGTAAATAGGAAATAGCAATGGGCTATGAGGGAAGTCTTTAAAAGTGGGTACTTCGTCTTAATCCGAATCATATCACGTTATGTGTACGTTTGTCATCCGAGGGCCGAAGATCACATTTACGAAAATTTACGATTTACGACCCAAAATGTCGTAAATCGTAAATCGTAAAAAATTTGCAAAAAATCACCGTAAATCGTAAAATCGTAAATCGTAAATCGTAATTATCCCCACCCCTGCTCCGCACCCATTAGTTCCCGAAAATCGGGCGGATTTGACTGCAGATGTCCGTAGAAGAGGCAGGATTTTACTTCTTTCGTCAGATTTTATTGTTATTTTAAAGATGTGTTCATGGGCCCGTTCGGCTCATGAGCACGTCTTTAAAATAACCATAAAATCAAGTTACTGTTAAGACGCAAGTTACTGTTAAAGATGTGTCGAAATTACAGATTAGGGAGTGGGTAGACCGTAAAGTAGTAGTAATAGTAATAGTAATATGTAGCACCGACTTTTGTTGCTGCCCATGTTACATTGCTGACGTCTCAGACAGAAGTGGAAGCAGTTTGTTAGCGTTTGATTCTCAATATGTAGTCTCTGCAGTGGCCACGTCCGTTCCTATTTAGGTCCTCGTTTAGCTCACTGACTGAAATATGGCCTTAATCTCACCACCGTTAGGCAGGCAAGGTGTGAACTGATGAATGTAAGATTGAATTCAGCATACTTGGGTGCGCCATCGTATACAGAAGTTACTGGAACAAGCTTTAAAACTTTATTTTGTTGTAGAATAGGTACTCAGTGTACGAATGGTATATGGACGATGTTGCTTTTTCGTTGTAGTTAATTTGTTGTTGTGTTGGCCAATATGATGGAAAATATACCTAGTCCTTCATGTAGGACTGGTCGTTAATCTTATCCATAGACGGACGATCATCTTGCGCCACCTTGCCCGCCCACGCTTCAGGATCTAGCTGGCTCACTGCTGGAGACGTGGAGTCTCCAGCAGGACATATGTACACATGAGCATGTCACCAGGTTTCTGCACATCATCCAAATTCTTGCAATTAAAGTTACGTCGGAAACTGCTCTGTAAAACGACGTTCTCCTGTACGATATCCGATAGTTCCTGGGCGTTCAATTCCATTAGCCGACAAATCCGCCCCAAAATCAACCAAAAACCACGTGAAAAATAAGAAGAAGTGGCTGAGAAGTGACACCTCTGCGAAGGGCTTTGCCTTCGTCCGCTAATTGCTCCCCGGCTGGCTTTTTTGTCACCATGAGCTCGCGGAATTGTGCTAATTTTCTGGACTCCCTTCAGGCGACGAAGTCGCTCAACTTACTTTCAGAATCGGCTGTCTTTAGGTTTCCCTCATTTCACCAACCCTGTAGAAACCCGATCTGAATTAATTGGGTGAACTTTGAAGACTATTTCTGTGGCATGAATTTCATCTCTAGCAAGCCAATACACTACTCAACTGGTCACGCGTTACGAGTCTTGTAGGCTTTCATGTTTCCTCTCGAAATGAGACTATTATTGAACAAGAACGATGGTGCGCCTTTCAACAAATTCGCATCACAAATGTTCTTAATCTGCTATAATCTGGCGTTTTCGCGTGATGCGGTTATACTACCTTTGCTAAATAACAAATGTGACTATGAAGCTCTGAGATAGCAACACAACTTTATGAATAGTGCCCACGCCCGCTAATTTCTAATGAAGTGAGAAGATTCTTTGGAAGATATCAAGCTATCTCCACAATGTTTCAAAGACTTTTGGTTTGGAGACTTTATTTGCATTTGTCTTCCAGGACCAAATCTTACCTATATCGCCTTTCGTCCCCCGTTGATCGTCGAGTAGCTCGATCGGGTACCAGCAACGTATGTGCTCGTCCCTATCGCCTGTCAAAGCGGTTCAATGCATTCTCCTCGCTTGGGGAGCGGTGCAGACAGCGTAATACGTCTCGCTCGAGGAGAAGTTCGACTAACGCGTTGGAGGAGGTCCTGGTGTTGTTTTTTGACATCCCGTGCAATCATTTGACTACGACCCTGGTCCAGTAGGAGTCTGCGAAGCGCATTACATGACTGTTCTCACCCCAATTTTTGGCGACAAATTCGAAGTGACCCGTCTTTGGTCGTCGAATCGTACGACGGAGACCGAATTCCGAAGATCTCTGCACACTCCCATGAATCGCCTTAATCACTGCCCCCTCGAAACTGCTCATTGCAGGGCTCTGATCGTGCTTGCCTTCGGATATCACTAGACTTTGAGGCGTAGGTTAGTGTAGGAATTGTGGAGTTGAAAATGTGAGCAAGGGGTTGCATAGCAAGGGGTTGGTTGTTTTCTTCCACCTCGCTTCCGTTGCTCATTCCGTTGGTCATGTTCACAACTGGGAAACTTCGCCCCAGTCAACAGCTGGGGTGCACATTTAACGGTTAATGATTTAACGAATTAACGGCACTTTTCATTAAAATCTAGCCTAACGACTTAACTGAGATTTTCAGAAATTTAACGGAATTTCGAAAATACTTTTTCTCGTTTATCACTTTTCCTTTTAGTCTCCACAAAGATTGCTGCCCCCTCCCCTAGTCCTCCGACTAAGGCTGCTTCTAAAAAGCCTGAAATCGGCAAAAATTAAGCACAAACAATCTGTTTTGGCACATTAGTAAGAGTAAGAGACTTCTCGCTCCAATGCTAATCTGTTTGAGATTGATATAGGTCTTCCGTGACCTCAGGCACAGCGCGAAAAATTCTTCTTGTTCGGAATCCCCAGCGTCACTTATTTTTTCTTTACAAGTATTGTGCTAAGTGATGCTTCATGCACTTTGTACCTGTGTATCACTGATGTTGAACATTTCTACTTCATCATGTTGAATTCCACAGCATTCAGTTGGAACCTTAGGCATAAAACCTCAAAAAAATGGTATATGTAGACGTCAGAGTCCCCAAATCTCAACCAGTCAGTTGAAATGCAAAAATGCAGCAGCGCACAAGAACCAAATCCCCGACCTTCCTCGCATGAAGCAACCCCGCTTCCCCTGCGCTACGAGAAGCTTGCCGGCAGATGCATCGCGGGCGTATAAGACCCCCCCCCCCCAAAAAAAAAAAAACTCATGTTGCGCCGCATTCCATTGCGACTTCAAGGACCCCTACTCCGATGGTTTAACGAGTTGGCAGAAAATAAACACATTTTTACACTAATTGTTGGGTGGGGATTCTCCTATATGACTCGCTCCCCCGTTCAGACATACGCTTGAGACCCTTCCCTTGTTAGAGGCTGGAAATTTTTTTTTGCTGAGCCGCTTAGCACGTAAACGGATCCATCAAAAAACACTGGACCCTCTTGTAAGATCTGCCTAACCAACTTTGGCACTGCTTATCCCAAAATGTTATTGCCCACTAGCTGAAAGAGTCAAGACGGAGAGTATGTTTTCTATCGCTAGACAAGTTTCAAATAATCTGCCAAAAACACTACTAACAGGAAATTTTGGAAAGTTACTTTTCCTGAACATTAAAACTCGACTGATGAGCTTTCAATGGTTCGTTTTTGTTGACTTCGGTTTTAGAGGGGCTGGTGCCTGCAGCGATATTGAACATCCTCATGGTACAGTCACACACAACAGTTTCGCAGAAAACTAAGAAAGGGAGGGACTCCTAGATCTGCCTCTAAGTTACATTCTAAGATGCCGTGCAGGTGCCATGCGGGCGCCAGCCCACGAAGTATCGTCCTCGTGAACGTATGTAATTCCGAACCCGTTCTTCTTCCACATTCTCAAGATAATCTGCTGCCGAAGGCTGGTTTATTTTGCTCCTAACCCTTTCTTGGTAGTGAATTCTTTGTGTTACGCTGCGTTCGTTGAGCTTTAGTTATTCACCTGTTGGAGTTGGGACATAAAAAGTTTTCCCATTTTTTTTTAAATTGAAATAATAGTTCGCAGTCAATTTCATTTTTTAGCAAAAATCAACGAAAATTTTCCATTAATAAAATTCGCTAAAGAAATTAGCGCCCAGAATTTTGTGTGCACCCCTGGTCAACAGGGCTTGTTTGATGAAGCAAGCTCTTACAAATGAACTGTCTCAAAGGAACGCCGGAACGGCAAGAACAAATACTCTGGGTAGGGTCTGCATCAGGGATGAGCAGATAATCAAATTTTGAAAACCTGATAACGGATAACGGATAATTCTGTCCGAAAATTGCCGGATAACGGAAAAACGGATAACGAACAAACAACAAAATTCAAAACTCGTTTTAAATTACACTAATTTCAACAACAGATCACGGCTTGAAGCGCTGTTAATTTATAAGTCATAGTTGGAGTCATAGTCCCCCCATATATAAAAGAGGAAGAGTTTTTTGTCCGATGTTAGCCACCCGCAATTCGTACACTGGCCAGCCAGCCGGTTTAATCACCCAAGTTTGCGGTGCGGTTGCCAGTTGTCCAAACGAAGACGCTTGACAGTTGTCCACCAATGTTGTTTACCATCGCCTGCCATCGACTGCCTGACGTAGGGTGATTTCGAAAGAGGTCTCTTCCCAACCACCACTGTTGTTTACCATCGACTACCATCGACTGCCTGACGTAGGGTGATTTCGAAAGAGGTCTCTTCCCAATACGTGTCTAGTGGTCATACCTCAGTGTTCCTTCCCAGCTCTCCTGTGTGGTGCAACCTTCCACTATTTTTACAGCCATACTTTTACCACTACCACACTACCAGGGTTGCTGCACTACAGAAATTGAATCCTCTTCCACTGTTCAGTATGACAACGGGTTGCTCCGTTCTGCACTTTTTTGCTATTTTGCCTCACATAAACCATTTTTCTTTCAATTTACCTCTATGTTTGCCGCCATACTTTTACCACTACCCCACTACCAGGGAAGCCACGACTCCATAATAAATTGAATCCTTTTCCACTGTGCAGTATGACAACCGGCTGCTCTTTTTTGCACATTCTTACTATTATTTTGCATCGCAGATGGCATTTTTTCCGTTCAATTTTCCTCTATGTCTACAGCCCTACCTTGACCATTACCCTGTTGTCTGTTGACGAATCTGTCCTCAAATACCGAATCTCTCTCCATTGTGCACAATGACGGCCGGTTACTCTTTTCTGCACTTTTTCGCTATCAACGCTACGGCTTCGCCGGCAACCGACGCTGAGTAAGGAAACATCCCTAGCGTGGCCCGCCCGGCCAGAGTCGGGTGCGGGCGAAGCCCGCAACCGACGCTGGGTTGTGGGGACCCTAGCGGGCTCGAGGTTGGGTTGGGTTTCTGACCCCACATGGCTCACCACACACGACGCCGGCGAAGCCGGCTAGCCTAGCGTAGCTCGCCCGGCCGGGCGAAGTCCGCAACCGACGCTTGGTTGTGGGGACCCTAGCGGGCTCGAGGTTGGGTTGGGTTTCTGACCCCACATGGCTCACCATACACGACGCCGGCGAAGCCGGCTAGCCTAGCGTGGCCCGCCCAGCCAGAGTCGGGTGCGGGCGAAGCCCGCAAACGCTGGGTTGTGGGGACCCTAGCGGGCTCGAGGTTGGGTTGGGTTTCTGACCCCACATGGCTCACCACACACGACGCCGGCGAAGCCGGCTAGCCTAGCGTGGCCCGCCCGGCCAGAGTCGGGTGCGGGCGAAGCCCGCAAACGCTGGGTTGTGGGGACCCTAGCGGGCTCGAGGTTGGGTTGGGTTTCTGACCCCACCTGGCTCACCACATACGACGCCGGCGAAGCCGGCTAGCCTAGCGTGGCCCGCCCGGCCAGAGTCGGGTGCGGGCGAAGCCCGCAACCGACGCTGGGTTGTGGGGACCCTAGCGGGCTCGAGGTTGGGTTGGGTTTCTGACCCCACCTGGCTCACCACACACGACGCCGGCGAAGCCGGCTAGCCTAGCGTGGCCCGCCCGGCCAGATTCGGGTGCGGGAGAAGCCCGCAACCGACGCTGGGTTGTGGGGACCCTAGCGGGCTCGAGGTTGGGTAGGGTTTCTGACGCCACCTGGCTCACCACACACGACGCCGGCGAAGCCGGCTAGCCTAGCGTGGCCCGCCCGGCCAGAGTCGGGTGCGGGCGAAGCCCGCAACCGACGCTGGGTTGTGGGGACCCTAGCGGGCTCGAGGTTGGGTTGGGTTTCTGACCCCACATGGCTCACCACACACGACGCCGGCGAAGCCGGCTAGCCTAGCGTGGCCCGCCCGGCCAGAGTCGGGTGCGGGCGAAGCCCGCAACCGACGCTGGGTTGTGGGGACCCTAGCGGGCTCGAGGTTGGGTTGGGTTTCTGACCCCACATGGCTCACCACACACGACGCCGGCGAAGCCGGCTAGCCTAGCGTGGCCCGCCCGGCCAGAGTCGGGTGCGGGCGAAGCCCGCAAACGCTGGGTTGTGGGGACCCTAGCGGGCTCGAGGTTGGGTTGGGTTTCTGACCCCACATGGCTCACCACACACGACGCCGGCGAAGCCGGCTAGCCTAGTTAGTTTATAGTTGGATTGTCCTATTTATCAGCCTTACTCTGCGCTTAACTCTTCTTTCAAATAGAGCAGTTGAAAAATAGAATAGTCCTTGGAAGAGCGATTCTTCCGATGTCTGGAAATAAGAAGGCAGGAGACATCCAGCGAAACAAACTTCGCATAACGGTCTTGTCCTACACATGCTATGAACCGTTATTGTTGTTGCTGCTCGATAGCATCCCAAGATCCAATGTACTTCATCGTGGAATTATCTGTGATGGATAAAATACTAACTTTTGGGTAGTAGCTGCAAGCAGTTGTGTACGGCAAGCAAACACTCAAAGAGTTATGACATCCAGGCCTTCTGGATCTGAGGAAGAATATTTAACCTAGCCCCAAAACGAAGGTGTTCCCTATGTTGCAGATAAGTTTCACAAAAAAAAACACAAAAAAAACAAAGAAAATCTGCATGTCTTCAGCACCCAAGACGATAAGTTTGTTAAGCAGTTTATTGCTCCTCTAAAATTTTTAATGGAGAAGTTGCTTACTCTATGTATTTTGATTAATCCTATTTCTTTTGCTAGTATTCACTGCTGTACTGCAGTATTTTTTGATAATTCATGACAGCAGATGGCTAAAAAGGTACCGTTACCGCCTGCAATCAAATCGAGCATATGGCAATCGTGTAACCACAAATGATACGATGGAAAGATCGGCGGTAAAAATTCTTCCCAGGAGGCGGCTCTCCACTTTTGACGATTGCTAGTAGCGGCTTGTATGCCTTCTTGGTCAGCACACGACTTGAGATGAAAGAACAATGCTGTGCTAAGTAGGCTTCACATAAGTATGGTACAGGCTTAGCGCGCCTTCTGGAAGGCTGGAAGTTTGATATCTTTAAAACTATGTAACCAGTTTCCAAGTGAGGAAACTTCAATTAACCCTTCTAGATTTGAAAACTTCTGTTGTTTCTGACGACCACTCTTACGATCCTGAAGGATCCTGAACATAACCCACCGCCACGTCCAAAGCTAAGATTCAGCTAATTTGTTGTTCGTTATCCGGCCAAAAATCGCCGGATAACGAACAACAAAACAGATAGGCCAAAACCCCCCGGAAACCGGGTAACGGATAACGGATAACGGATAATTCGCTCTTCCCTGGTCTGCATCCCCAAATAGTAAAAAGAGATATTTTGTTTTTGCCGAATCCCTGAGCGAAATGGGCGGAAGCACTGAAAGTTTCTTGTTGTTGACGACGGGCTTACCCACACAGGCGCGAGGAGAGCGTTGCACGGGCTGGGTGGCACAGTGGTAGAGGTGCTGCTTCGCGGAGGTGACCTTAATGGGTCAGTTCCTGCACCATGTCACACCTTTCATTTTTACTCAGCTATCCAGATGCCAGTAGAGAAACGGCGTGTGCGCATCGTTTTGGGGGTTTTCTGGCTCTAATAGTTTTATTTCCTTCTGCCAGCACTTGATGATTCATTACCGATGTCCCAACTGCTGTTAGCAGTTCACCCGCTTTCTTCGGATCGTCGCCTTTTTAGGACCTTTGCTTGGCAACTGCTGGAATGTCAGATTTCTAGTTCGTACCGGTCCACTAGAGCCGGTCAACCGGCAGTGTTTGCAATGTTCCAAGAACTGCGTCCTTCATTAAAGCCGGGACGGGTTGAGGATGAACGGGCACTGCGACAGACAGCAAGCATCGAATTCTCGCTGGCAGTTAAGCCTAATTGACGTGCTGTGTTGGAGCGCATGCGGATAGGGCTCTAACCGATTGACTGCCATTCAGGTGGTGTTGTTTAGCCACTGAATCCTGTTTGACCAATGAACTTGCTGGGTTAGGTACTCATAAGGTTTTTGCGATTGGTTTGTAAGTTCAAATTTCCCAGATTGGGCCTTTCATAGTGTGCATGTGCGCCACGAGAGCCGTATCATGTACTAGTATTCAGAATACATGTCGCGTTCCTCACATTTAACTTCTGCCTCCACAGACTAATCCTAGACGACTTTTCCCATCCAGAGTAGTATCTTGTATATGTATTTTTAGTGGTCTACATTCATGGAGGACAAATGATAAAGCTCAGGTAGCCATGCTCCTTGTGGGATGCTTCAGGAATTCTCTTCTTACACTTGCTCTACGAGATATCACCGGTGGTACTTGACCTATACAATGACTACGATGTCCAGCCAATGCACAAGTTAGTCATCATTCCCGCACAAGTTTGGCAGCGTGAGATGAAGAGAGTCGCTGGAGGAGTCACTTCCAAATGCGCTGCACGAAAGAAATCGAGACGATGCTTTCTCGATTTGAATCACGCGCAGAAGTACGTCGATTTTCCTCGGGGTGAAGCCTGTGGTGTAAGGAAGGGTCCGTGTTTTGCTGCTACTACTAACAAGCTGATTGTGAGAAATGTGCCTTATTCGTAACCTGCAAAGGAGGGGTTTCACAGCTACTAAGCGTTTAATGTCATCGAGTCATCTTTGGACACTGGGTCCAGTCTCTAAACCTTCTACTACAACCCATGAAAAGTAAACTATAAGACTTACGTGATCTCTTCTTTCCTTCAATAAGTTGTGTAATTTTTTCTTTTGTTTCTTTCGTATTCTTGTGTTTTTGATTTCGTATTTGGAGCAAGTATTCATTGAAAATTTTTAGCTGAAGAGAAGTTCATATGTTGCTTTCATTTACGCTGCTGGCTAGATCAACCACGAACATGATTGCAATGGTGTTTGCCGGTGCGGCCTGTGTCCGACTCGAGTTCGATTTCCGGCTCCCTCTCTTTCGTTTTCCTTTCTCTGAATTGCTATCTACTTTGCTTTAAAAAATCAAGTTATTTATGACATATTTTCCAATCAGTAACTTATTTGCACATGTAGAATGCTCCATCGATCTGAAGAGGTAGGTAAAAAAAAATTACAGCTTCGACAAATTCGTGACGGTCAACCGCACTTTATTGAGGCCTTGTTTGGAAATACCTCAATCGATAGGATTCAGTTCAAAAATCCTATCGATTGAGGTATTAAAAATAGCTGCGTTTCGTTCATTAAGATTCTGACCCTCATGACACGAGGATTTTCAGAATTTCTATGAACGTTTTGAGTGTGCTGGCCATTTCCAAGGAATGATAAGAAATCGAAGAATTGAAAAAGCACTGAAACCTACTTAGCAACTAGAAACCTATCTCCGTTGGATTGCTTTCACAACCAGGTATGTACATTGCGATTTGTCTTAGAGACTTCTGGTGTCCATTCCGGTCAAGCATTTGTCAGGAGAATTCTAGCCACTGCACCAGGTGGACAGATGAAAATGGTGATGAACCAGAACCTTGTCTTCCCACGTGTAGAGTGCATAGCGGGGAATCGCTACATTTCCCTATGCATGTTGAAAATATGTAGGTGTTAACAGTTTGGCAACGAGTCAAACACTTCAAAACTTATTCCGACGGGGCACTTCCAGCAGATGCTCTGCTTACTCGTCAGCCGGTTATCCTGGTTCAGCTGTCACGTGTAACACGCAGAAGTAGAGTGGTGCTTCGCTCGTGTTTTCTATCACAACAACGGGTTATACCTTTATTTAACATCACCCGCAACCATAAACAAATGTGCCGCGGTGTAGGTTAACTGAGACCTTCATACGAAGCAGTTGGAATCCAAAGTAATCCTGACTACCTCAGGAATCTGACGACTTGCTCATGGGCCTCCTAAAAACTCGTCGGATTATGTATAGAACATCTTCATTACGTGAAGTCATGTAACTTCAGAGCTAGGAAACAACGTTGGTCATAAGATACAGATAAGATGTATACATACTTCCGGCTACAGAGTGGCGGTCCATCGAGAAACAGGCTCAACAGTTGTGAGGAAAATATGCACGTGAACCTTCTGCGAATCTTACTGTTAAACACCCTATGAGTTTTGGAACTCCAAGCAGCAATGAAAACAAAGCGAATCACGAAGCCGACTTTCGGGATTTCATCGACGGTTGACGTATACTGGTGGGGCACATTATCGAGAAATATGTCGGATGTTTGTTCATTTTAGTCTAATCTCATAAAGTTGACTTTGCATAGAAGCTCAGATAGATGTGGGCGTTAACCCGTTTCGTTTCGAGTTGTGCCAAGCATTCTCCACCGTCTCAGAGAATGACTTTACGTAACACGACTGTATGTGACTCGATTGTATGCATGGCATACACATCGTCCTGGCTTATGTTCGTCAATTGACGAGTAGATAAGTATTTAATATTCCCAGAAACGCCTGATGCTCATTCCTGTGACCACTCTGGCAGAAGGCTTGCTTGGTGTCGGAATCGAACGAATCGGACCTAAAATGAGTTCCGTGTGCGAGCAGAAACCGCTGCTTCCTGGCAACTACACCGTCATACGCTTCCAACGCTGACAAATTTCAGTTTACATACAGGAACTGGAGAGCATCCCAGGAAAACATTGGGCGGAGTAGACGCGAAGGAGCTCTGAAGGCGCGGTGATTAATCAGAGTTGTGAATTATTCCACAGTTCCAGAGAGTGAATCGTATTTTCAGCCAGCCTTCAGTTCAAATCACAACATCGTCAGTCGCCAGCACCTCCTCAAATCCCATTCACATTATGTGATGGTGAAGTGAGATTTGATCCATGACATCAGTTTTGCGTGGATTTCCACGTGTACATAGTTAAGTCTTACTATCTGGCATTGACCATCTTTAGTTAATAATAAAAAATCACCTGTATCACCTGTTGTCCCGTTGATCATCGACTTGCTCGAGCGGGCGCCAGCAGCGTCTCCATTCGTAACTGTCGCGTGCCAGAGCGGTCCAATGGATCCTCCTCGCTCGAGGGACACGAAGAGCGTCATATCGGTCGTTCAGGGCTTTCACGAAGAAGTCCGACCAACGCATTGGTGGGCGTTCCGGTGATCTCTTGACATCCCGCGGAATCCAGTCGGTAACGGCTCTCGTCCAGCGGGTGTCTGCGAAGCGCATTACGTGGCCGGCCCACCTAATTTTCGAAATAAAAATAATAATTATTAATTTGTTTATTTTGAGGAGTTGACCAGACTTGTTTATTACCTACTAGTCGGAGATGATCATAGTCGTGTATTGGATACGTAAGATAACATGAAGAAATGTCAGCTCACATAAACGTACAGCGAATATAACGACAGCAAATAAAACATAAGTAGCACAACTTCAACTTCTTGCGAACCATCATGGAGTTAGGCGATCTCATAGACAAGTTGATAACATTCTCAATCTCACACAGCAATAAATTCAACTCGTTGAATTTTCTCTAAGTGAGGAAGTTCGATCTCGCCTGTGATTTTGGAGTGGGAAGGTAAGGCCTAAGGTTCGTGCTCCTATGCACAATCAGAAGTGAAAAAAATGGCTCGCATTCAATCGATGTTCCTATTTGTAACAATTTTAAACACCATTGACACTTCGGCTACATATTATTTTTACATAGTAGATTAAACACGGAAGTGTGTACCGTCCTCTCCAATGGGTCCAACACATATTTTGCACACGGAAGTCTAAAGGAATAATTTATTTTAAGCTGCTTGAATGAGTTGTATATGAGGTCACTCAGCTTTCTAACGTTTGCTCTATAGAATAAATACATTCCTAGATTACAAGAAATATGGAAATCTAAATCGCTGGCGTTTCGCTTCAAAAATCTTTAAATCCAATCTGCGTCAATTGAATCGTTCGCATTGTGCAAGTACTGAAGACTTCTGTCTCAATGGTTTTCACCCGGCATCTGGTTCCAATCGACACATTATATCCAATAAACAAACATAACAGATAAGGACGGCGTTATTTAATCCCTTTTGGGATGCGCCACGCATTCTATTTCTACGAGATGTCGTGGAGGCGATTTGAATGCGTATTTGGCCATACAATGACTTGTGGTGGCCAGCCGACGAACAAGTCAGCGCTTCATCCTTCTCAGACACTCTGGTGCCAATTCACGGACCCCGGAAGGATGGAAGGCTTGGTTGGCCTGTGCGGGAAATCTGAACCAGGAACCTGGTATCGGGTGCAGGTGACAGTTGGCGCCTCCTCTGACTGCGCTACACGCGCCCTATAAACAAGAAGGTATATGTCGCGTAGGTGAGCAGCATTGGTAGGTGGGAACGTCTAAACCAATCAGACCGCATGGAATGGACATGCCATTCAGAGAGGGCGTGTACAGTTGGTACCCTGATGGGCTGGCATGTGTTCGGCCTGTGCTCTGTTTGGTTACTATTGGCTGGCACGCTCCCACCTATCAATGCTGCTCACTTGCGCGACATGTATTAACACCAACATGAATAAATATCCACAAACTTGATAGTCTACAAATAGCGCTCTTCAAAGTTGAGGCGTTCCCTGAAATTGATGGCACTGAATTTAGAGAGTCCTTTAAGAAATTAGATCACTGCGATTATCAAGGACTAGCTAGTTCAAAAATTTACATGGCATCCATTGTGTACTACCCAACAAGCCTAAAATTGAGTAGAATCTTCTTGTTTTCAAAACATTTGGAGCAAATATCCTTTGGGCATAATTATCTCGAGCAAAGAAGGGCGACTACTGCGTCGAGTAGAATGTTGGTCACCGAACTAAAAAATTTTAACATTCACTGGGAGCTCTTCCTAATCAGGAAGATGACCCAGTGCGGGTATCCGATATCGGCTTCATTTTTCACAACATCCAATTTGAAGAGCACATGCAAAAAGCGGAGGTTAACGCGTTAATTGGAGGCTTTTTCCGCCCACAGACCAAAATCTTTTCAAGGAACGGACTCCAATCTTTGCCCGTTGTTTTTAAGCTTACGTAAAACAGGTGTCTGGCGGGTTTCGCTTGGTAAAATCCCTATATGAGAACGAAGCCTTTCTATGATTAATTTAGGAACATCAACTGACTGCAGTAAAGTGACTGCCTCTTCCAACGTTATGATTCAAATTTCTGCATATTCTCCTTTGTGCGTGAAAGTATTTTCGAGCCGACCCAAGGTCGATGAGATTTCGATCAATCAGAGATACAGCAATTCTGCATTCTCTCAACATTTTCCATGGGAGGATTTTTATTTAAGCTTGTTAGTTTCTACTTTCTTAGCACTTTATTCAATTTCAATACTTCTTCCTACATGTTTTATTTTTACTTTTCCATCGTTTCTTCGCATGACTGTCCTTTGTTTTTTGTTTTTGAATATATTAAACTCTTTGAAACTCACTCGTCACTCGTTCACTAATTTCTCGTGAAGGTAGCCTGCGATAGACGGACGATACCGTCGCTCGACTTCTGGAAAACATCATCTAGGCATTCCAGAACATGGACACCTCGCCGGAGATGTTCCTCATTGTGCTCGCCATCGCCATGTGCAGCATCCTGTTCTGCTTCACTATCGGTGTGATTGTGATCTTCCGATGCTGCGAAATCAAAGAGGTTCAACTGCACAACATACCGTCGGCAATGCTTGAGGTACTAAAAGATCTTTTACATGGGTTATTTTCAGTGGTATAAAAGCACTTTATCATAGCAATAATGTAGGCTTTTCAATCGTTTAATTTTAGCTTATGCTCGCTTTTAAACGCTTGATTATTTTCCGGTTTTATAGCACACCCTTTTCTGGTGTTGTGACGCACCCATCTTGCCACGCGTATGAGTTTGATGGAACCCAACTTAAGGCCTCCGCACACTTTTGCGGCAACGCGGCACGCCGGAGGCAGCAAAACTGCCTCGGAAGAGGCAAAACTGCCGCGTAGGCGGCACTCACGCTCGGTTCGCCACTCCATCGCCAACGCGGTTTCATCATCATGAATAGTTTCCCTTCTGGATCCCCCCACGATCAGCTAGGCCCATACAGAACTCTGTCGGCAACAAAGCGGCTGCAGAGGCAATAATGCCTTGAATGTTTATTGCCGCTACTGCGTGGGGGGGGGGGGGGAGGCAGCTGCTGCCGCTTTGGCGGCACATCAGCGGCAAACTCTGCTTCTCTGTCCTATGCTTGAAGATAGGGCTGCCGCGTTGCCGCAAAAGTTTGCGAACGCCTTTAAAGCTGCAGCAGCACCGTCACGAGCTTAAGCTAAACTAAGAAAATAAAAACAGAATGAAAGAAAACTTGAAAATTGTTTCTTTGCACACTCTTAGTTCTGTTTGTTGAAATGCAGACATTTCAGAGGACTCGGAACTCGATAAACTGGGCACGCAACTCGATATTCGGTCACCAGCAGGAGGAATGCGAGGACGTGGTCGAGGACAATCAACAGTTCCTCACACCGCAACGAGCACTCCTCAAACCCTCATCGCCGACAGCTGTCTAGCAGATGACTGTAGATGACTTCATAAGTGAATCACACCGCAAAGGTGTTGATAACCGTACTTCAGAATCGGGGTTGGTGGGTGGATTGGTTCATTGAAGGACCTCATCTTTTGGTACATTCGTCGGACTCAAAAACCGAAGGGTGACCTATGGGATTAGCTTTTCTTGTCTAATCACTGAGGAAATCAGGGGCTGTCGGCCTCGCTACTGTTAGAAAAACGAAATTCACCTCCAAGTCTGGTTACGGTGCTATCGCTCAAGGGGCTGATATCTGCCGATGACTTACAGTTCTTCTGTCTTCTAAAGCGAAAACAAAGATCCAAAGCGGTGTTTCAATGAATCAAGCAAAAATCTCAGGCCATTCAATGAACTGTCCACCTTCTCATGAAATGTCCCACATTTATATAAACTGACATTACAAATAGACACTGTGCAAAAATAAGCAACGAATTCCGAATTTCTTCAACTGAGATCCTGTTCTACGTTATGTATCTCCAGTGACTGATCTCGTACTGTTCACAGTTTTTTTTTGTGTTTGCTGTAAATGGATCTAAAGACTCCTTACGGGTAGAGCGAGCAAGGATGTGTTGTTTTGTTTGTGTTGCCGATAAATCTACGCCACAAATTTTGTTTCCCTCTGAAGCGAAAATAGCGTACCACACGGTGAGCTTGATGGGATATATAATTAGGGATGTGCGGAAATTTTTTCGTGAAAAGCGGAACACGGAATACGGAACGGAAGTGCTTAAAAATGGGCGGAAACCGGAACACGAAACACGGAAGCGGAAATGACTCAAAACTCATTACTTCAGTTGATTTTTCATAAATAAATAAATAAATAAATATATATCCATGACGTTAGTAACAGCTATTCATGTTCCCGTTAAACGAAATTAGGAAGCGGGTCAAGCAGCATGCAACTCTTTTCCAGCAACATGTAACAACAAAAAATCCTTGTATTCGTTCGTATCATTACTACGACGAATTTTCAAACATTATTAATGTAACTAATCGAAGTTTGTACAAAATTTCTCTGCAGATAGGAAAAAAGTATTTATACCCTTGTATAAATTCAGTTCACGAATTGCCAGAGATCTCGCCACACAACACTTAACCGGTGCTATTGAACGTCCCGGATCAATCCTAATTGGGAGGGGCAGCGCTAAGGTTACATTTGCGTTCAGCATCGCACGACACGACAGCCATTCCTTGAGTTCGCATGGGTAACAGTGTGATTTGGCAGTAGCTGAAACTTTGGAACAAACTCGGAGAATGTGGAGAGGCAAGGCACCGCATATCCTCCCCCCCCCCCCCCTCCGACCAGGATAGATCCAATGTCCCCTATGGGAAGCAATGTTAAGAACATAAGAGTGCATTGATCTAGAATTGGTGTTCCAGGCAAGACCTAAGATTATTAGGGAAAACGGTGAGCATGCTCCGGATAACAAATTTGATTCTTGACTCAAATATTCATGAAAGGTTTTGTGGCCGTATACTATTCGG
This sequence comes from Heligmosomoides polygyrus polygyrus, assembly GCA_947396885.1. Taxonomy (NCBI): domain Eukaryota; kingdom Metazoa; phylum Nematoda; class Chromadorea; order Rhabditida; family Heligmosomidae; genus Heligmosomoides; species Heligmosomoides polygyrus. The sequence continues at coordinate 26,479,977 of OX377202.1, forward strand.
AAACACATTGTTTAACGAAAAGAAATAGGATATCAATTTGGTTATCGCACTGTTCCTACATCAGGATGCACCACCGTTCTGAAAGGAACACAATCACAAAGAAGGCGACACATAGTTAATCCCTTTCTGCAGCCTTTCGTTTAGGTTTGAGAGGTGAATGAAAGCAGTGCAAAACAATCAACGAGTGATGAGTCACCATTTCCGTTCCGTCTTCCGGCCCAAAAGAGAGCGGAACACGGAACGAAACGGAAGGGCTGAAAACGGCCGAAAACCAGAATTCGGAACACGGAAACGGAAATTCCGCACATCCCTGTATATAATGCATATAAGGATTCTAGAAGGGCTAAACTCCACTAAGAAGCCAATTTATGCAAGTGAGCCGATATTCTGGTGAAATGAAGTTCCCATTTCATCGAACCACGCGTTTGCCCGGGCTTCTAAAGCTTCAATCATCCAGGTAAATCCTCTGTGTGGGACTTCAGGAACTCATTAATCTACTTATCCAATGGCTTGGCTCCGCAATCCCACTCGTGCTCGGCTAGCTGAGGCGCAACGCTTCATTAAGTCTGAAGTCCGTGTGTGCTGGGATATACCCGATGATCAGGCAGATCAAACACCTCGATTGCAATTGAGCAAAGCCATTGTACAGCAAGTAACTCCTCACTATTACAACGTTACAATATTTTATTACAGGGCGTGCTAAAATTACGTGCGGACATCTTTGACCTCCTATTTTTCTTGAGCAAGCATGTGCTGTCTAGGTTTCGAGCACTGGTATGTTCAGCCAGATTTCAAATGCTAAATATCCAGTTGCAATATTGACCAGCTTCAAAATGGCACCTTCTCAACCCCTGAGGGTTCCCCTCATCGCAGTACACACCAGCGGAGCATCGGTGAGCAACATCTCCAAAATTTCTTCTCTCGAAGCAGAGCTGAACCGCAAAACAAACCGTGTGCTTGTCAAATCAGTAGCCGAAGCCATGAAGCGAGAAGGATCCAACGCTCGGACATCCGAAATAAGTCGTGTTTTGAGCTGCTAAAAACCTATGCGGGAAAGTCGCCGTTGATCTTTGTGAGAAAGGGAGAGAAGATGAACTCCAAAATCTCCTTAAGAGATGTTTTGGAAAAGACTTTGATCCCTGGAGCAGCACGATCTTCATGGGCAACCCGTTCACCTTACAGCAGGATTCGGCTTCTGCTCATGAATGGAAGATCGTGGAGAGTGGTGCCGCTCTAAGCCTCCTGTCATTATCAGCCAGAAGAATGGTCTCCGTATAGCCCGACCTCAACCCTGTGACTTCTCTATTTGTTCCTACATGGAGGCCGAGGGCTGCTTTAAAAAACATCACTCAGTACGCTAGCTGAAAGAAAGCTCTGAAAGCGTGGGAAGAATTGTCAATGAAATACGTGCGCGCCATGCTGGGTGCCTTCCATGTCGTCCGAAGGCCTGTGTTTCGTGCCAGAGGAAGTCGTTTCGGGATCTGATCACGTAAATATGTTTGTAAATCTGTTGGCTAAGGTGTGCTAGAAATTCATGTTCCAATTTTTTTGTGCGTTCTTATAACGGTGAATATTGGAAATGTAATTTCGAGACACCCTGGATATTACAATATTTTCTAGCACTGAAATTGGTAACCAGTCCTAGGTAGAGTGATAAGTGACAAAATTTCATCTGGAAGGAGCTATTCTACCGTTATTTTAGATCCATCCAACTTTACCTATCTGTAGAGGCGATGAACTCAATCGCTTCTTTCCTACACAGCATCCGTGTCCATCCGCGGCGCCAACACCTCGTAGTAGTATTGGAGAACTGACTAATATGAGCTGAAACAGAAGTTCGAAGGCAAGGTTTATGAGAAATAGAAGGGTTTCTGGTGTGCTCATCTCACTAACAAGTGGGAATGTTGGAAGCGTAACGAACACCAACGAATCATCCAGCTACAGATCCAGAACCCAACATGAATACCAACGACCTAGTGCTAGACTTGGAAAGGAGGAAGTAAGCATCTTAGGAACCTTTCAAAAAGCGTTAAAGGTTTGCCTAGCAAAGCGAAGAACATCCACCTCCGCGCCTCCCCACCTATTCGACTCTACCGCCCTTCCTTCGCTGAAGTCAGAAAACTGGGATCTACGAAAGTAAGATGTACACTCGTCGAGCATGGTGCAACGAGAAATGGGAGAGGAGATGGAAAGGAGGATTAATGGATTTGAGTTTCGAGCTTTGTTCGCGTTCCAATAGAAGAAGAAGCATTTTGGTGGACGCGCTCGAGATAGAGCAGTCATTGCATCATACTGGAGGAGCCAAAACAGACTGGTTTCCGCTAGAAGTCAGAAAAACACCAGCACACTCTGCAACACTTCTGCTTGAATTCTTCGTGAAAACCCTCAACGAAAAGACACTGAGACATGACACGTTTTGTGTTGACTGGATACAAGGATCATTGTCGCACCAGCTAGGAAGGAATGGAGAATTTGGTGGCGCTTTTAAAAGTTTAAAAAGAAGTGACGGATGCTTCATAGAATGCTCTGCCGTGAAATCGACGTCTTTAGTGCTGTGCATTTGGCCATATCAGCTTAGCTCGCATGTTCCATGGTGATCGGTTTGGTCGATTTTCTTTTAGCGCTGGCGTATATCGGTAAATTATTTCGCACAGATGATGGGTCTCTTCCTAGCACTTTTGAGATCATTTGGATTTCGACAAGGGCTGCCGTAATTCCTTCATCGAGATTCGTAGGGAAAACTGAGCATCTTTCAGGCCTTGGGAAAGGCGAATTCGCTGAAATTTCAGGTTCAGGTCCAGAATTTATGCCAAAACCGATACACAAAAAAGTTTGAAAAAGTCTACACAATTAGGTGGCTACGCAAGACCAGATTTTTCTGGTTTTTGGAAATCCTCTAAGCTCAAAGAACATCCACAGTGAAGCAAGTGAAGCAACGCTTGCGTGCATTCGTCCACTTTGGCATCTAATTTCTATGACACTAATTGCATGCACATCTAGCAGAATTCGTTGCAATAAAACACAACGGACTTCGTTCAGTTGGCAAATTTTAGATAGGGGGGGGCTACAGCTTATGAAATCGTTGCCGAAATGTTCCACACTGACATGAAAAATAGTGTGTTCTAACCATAAAGATGGTCATTCTAGTTAACGCAATACCACAAGTCGGACGAAGACAGACACCACTTTAGCGTTGGGATAAGGGCTTCGCGGTAAAACAGGATATAACTTAAATCTTTTATTAAATGCTTTTTGCACCCGTTATAAATCTCCATTCAATATAACCCAGTCCTGCCCAATTGTTATAGCTATGATACTATATCGTACGCCCAGTAGCCGTGGATAAAATGTCCCTAAAATGTGAGCATCCTCTTCCATCTTAATGCAAGAATGCGATTCACTATGGTGCTTTCAGATGTCCCGAATAATCTATTCATTTACGGCGAGATCCGTGGAAATACACGAAAACAAAATTGAGAAGCCGTAAGAGCTAAAACCGTAACCCTTCTAATATCCTTAGAATGAGCTAACCTTCCTGTTTCTACATTCTCTCGCATTGGCGAATTGGTGCATAGCTGATCCATGCAGGATGTGTCAAGGTTGGTTAGAAGGCAAGGTAGGGGCTTATTTTTTTGAGTGCTCGGATTGTTTCAACGTTCGAATGTGAGGAGGTACCTCAAACTTAGTCTCTGGATTACGCTACTCATAAAAAGACGCGAAAAGTTTCGGAACGCTTCACGAATTTGCGTGTCATCCTTGCGCAGGGGCCATGCTAATCTTCTCTGTATTGTTCCAATTTTAGTATATGTTCAGGAATGAACGAGGAGGTTGAAAGCCGAACGCTATTTATAGGCGCCCCATCCTTCGGGTCGTATCTCTCCCGGGTGGTCTCCGGTGCTCAACAGGTGGCATCAATGTAATCGCCATCATGTACAGGTAGTAGTGTGACCCAGGGCTGGGTCATCCCAACTGTTCTTCGGATAATTAATCCCAACCTGTGTATCTGGAGGCTGGTTAACCTTTCACTCCCGACTTGAAGTTCTAAGAAGCTGTATCAACGTCAGGTAATCTCCTCGAAATGAAGTTCAAGTTTGGGGAGGATCGAATTCAGTACATTTTCAGCTTTCCTTGACATAACACCCCTGCATTCGAGCTACTTGTTGGGTTTTTCATGTGCCTTGCGAGTTATGGTGGACCTTTATTTGGTAGGCCTAACTATTTGATATTATGTCTTCAGAGGTCTGAACGCGGTGCAATTATTAGAAATGCGATTTACCGCACCAACCGCAATCTCCTTTCTCGCGGCTCAGCTTCTGTAGAGAAAACCTCCTAGAAAACTCATTCAAATGTGGACAAATTCACGTTTGATCCATCTAAGGAGTGTTTTTGCAGAGTGTTGCGCCCTTTAGTACGACCGGCTGAATGGGACTTGCAATGCAAAGCTGCAGAGTATAAATGAAAGGATAACGGCTTGCACATACAGTAGCGCCGCTAAATATTCAACAACTAGCGTTCGCGATGCAAAAACGCGTTTTTTGCGTCGTATCATAATACCTTTTTTAAATGACGATTTCTTAACGAAAGTTTACAGCGACTTCTGCTATAATCTGCTCTATCATACGACATGTGAATACCATTTTAGAATGTGTCGAAGCCTCACAAGCAGAGGCGGAATTAAGGAGCCACTTAATTGTGGTGACCTGACCTCATCCGTGGCATCCTTGGCTGCGTCTCCCTTAATTGTGCCCTCAAGTAAAACTGGCCTTCTTCAGCCAAATTTTAAAATAATTGATTGTGCATAAATTTAGTTATCTCATTGTTTTTTAAAGATTCCTCTCATTACGACAATTCATTTGGTACATAATTGTGCTGGAAGGTTTCCGCTTTGAACATGCTGCTGCTTCAGAACCGTTTTGATTGCATGACAGGGCTTATCCCTCGAAAGCTGGACAGCAAACGCTGTAGTACACCAGTCACTATTCTGGAGGAAGCGGCACCTTCAAGTGGTTGAAATTTATGTTACGAGAAGCTGAAAATGTACTGAATTGATCCTCCCCTAACTTGAACTTCATTTCGAGGAGATTACCTGACGTTGATACAGCTTCTTAGAACTTCAAGTCGGGAGTGAAAGGTTAACCAGCCTCCAGATACACAGGTTGGGATTACCTATCCGAAGAACAGTTGGGATGATCCAGCCCTGGGTTAAACCACTGCATACACGTGATGATGGTTACATGGAGGTCACCTGTTGAGCACCGGCGACCACCCGGGAGACATACGACCCGCATGGTGGGGCGTCTATAAATAGCGTTCGGCTTTCAACCACCTCGTTCATTCCTGAACATATACTAAAATTGGAACAATACAGAGAAGATTAGCATGGCCCCTGCGCAAGGATGACACGCAAATTCGTGAAGCGTTCCAAAATTTTTTGCGTCTTTTTACGAGAGCGTAATCCAGAGACGGAGTTTGAGGCACCTCCTCACATTCGAACGTTTGCCTTCTAACCAATCGTGATCCTGCATAGATCAGCTGTCCACCGAATCGGCAATGCGAGAGAGTGTAGAATATATGAAAAGAGAGCTTGAAAAGGAAGCTTCTCGATTCTGTTTTAATGTATTAGGTTGTAACAATTAAATGGCACTGGCTCGCGCCATTTTTTGGCGCGTCTTTACGCGTTTGATCAAGAACAAACCGTAACATGTGGCATATCATTTAGAAGCGCAAACTTTGCTCTACAGGTGAGTACCAAATTTTCTATGTAAAAGTGGGAAAACTTTAGAGTTTTATTGACTTTTTTGCAGGTGGACAAAAGGGTAATCCGAGGCATTTACTTGTATGAATTCAAGCTGGGCACTACAGCCAAGGAGGCGGACGAGAAGATCAACGCCGCATTCGGTCAAGGATGCTCTACAATTCGGACGGCGTATCGTTGGTATCAGAAGTTCCGGAATGGAGATGAGAGCTTGGAAGAACATGAAGGTCGTGGGAGGCATAGTGATGTTGATGAGGACAAGCTGAGAGATGTGGTAGAGGAGGTTCCACACAAAGGTACCAGGGAGATAGCGAAGGTTCTTGGCGTCAGTCACAACACAGCTGCCCGGCATCTGAAGGAAATTGGAAAGACCAAAAAGCTGGAAAGATGGGTGCCTCACGAGCTGTCTGAGGAGCAAACAAACCGACGATATGAGATCTCGTCCGCACTGCTTCTACGGAACGAACGGACCCATTCCTTGATCGCATCGTAACCTGTGACGAGAAATGGATAATGTACGACAACAGGCGACGATCGGCCCAGTGGGTGGACAGCGATGAGAGCCCCAAAGTTTTTGCGAAGCCGGAATTGCACCAAAAGAAAGTAATGGTGACAGTATGGTGGTGTTCGCTGGGAACTATTCACCACAGCTTCCTACCTACCGGTGAATCCATCACGGCAGAGAAGTACTGCATTGAAATTGAAGAAATGAGGAAAAAGTTGAAGGATATCCGGTCGGCCTTGGTAAACCGAAGGCGAGTTCTCCTTCTGCACGACAATGCTCGCCCCCCATTGTAGCACGAATGACGTTGCAGAAATTGAACGAGCTGAGCATTGAAACTCTAACACATCCTCCGTTTTCTCCCGACCTCTCCCCAACAGACTACCATTTCTTCAAGCATTTTGGCGACTTCTTGGTAGGGAAAATATTCAAATACCAACAGGATGCCGAAAGTGCCTTCGAAGATTTCGTCAATTCCAGAACTTCCGATTTTTGTGCTACTGGGATAAAAAGGCTTGTGTCACGTTGGCAAAGATGTGTAGAATCAGAGGGTTTTTATTTCGATTAATAAACTTGCCTACTAGCCGAGATATTAACTGTTTATATTTACAGTGGTTCGGTGCCATTTATTTCGTTACAACCTAATATATTTAGTTGTAACTAGGAAAAAGTTAAATACGTGAGAAACACTTACGACTTCCCAGACAAGAATTTGAATGTGAAAAGAGAAAGCGGTACGGAGGTACATAGATTGTGAGGGCGAAGAGGGTCTTGACATAAACAAACATTATATTGGGCATCTGAAAATATTGGGTTGATCGAAAAGTCCTGCAACACTAGCACAACAATGTTACAATACAATACAATATAACATAAAGCAAAAACTCAGTCCACGACATATTCCCCATCCAAGTCTAAGATCCTGCCCTATCTTTCAGGCTGGCTTTCAATTCCTTTCCGCCAGAATTCCGAAGGCTGTGAGGAAAAGAATTCAGAAACCTCCATTTCCAGTTGACGTCGATTATCGAACTCTCTACCTCGAAGATACTGCTTCAGAACTCTGAAAGGTGGTAGTCAGAAGGAGCGAGGTCTGCAGAGTACGGTGGATGGGGCAGAACTTCCCAGCCTAACTCCTGGATTTTCTCGCGACTCACTTTTGCGACATCACCTTCGAGAGAGATATCTCCAGCCTCGAAGCGCTGATACCAATGGGCTAAAAAACGGAGTGAAAGTCAAGCACGCGCATGCTCGTTGCACGAAGCCTGTAACAGATCTTCTAAAAATGCAATGTATGCTGCACAAATCTGTAAAAGGAGTTCTGGAGCTGAACGCTGGTTGCACGATGTCATCCACACGTCTTCTACCCCGCTCGTTCGTTATGCGATATCTGTGCGAAGACTTCTGAATCAGGGCGCATGTGGAACGACGACGACACTGCACGTTTTCCGAGCCCGAACGCTTGCAAAAACGTGCGATAGACGGTGCCACGACGTCTATGATACGTATTCTGGATCCCGACATGTGTACCTGGCACGGCGTCTGTGCCATGTTTTCTGAATCCTGACGTTTGTCGTATGATTCTCATACGCTGACGTCTTTGACGCGTTGCTCGCTCAACACATATGTCGTAAGCGTGCGATTAGATGATCCTCAGCCAAGGTTATAATTCGCCACCAATAGCAGCTTGGCTAAAAGGGAGACTGGCTGGCATGCACCGCGGTGTCGAATACATCCCTTGGGTTTGGTTCCATCTCACCTGACGGACACGTGACCCATGGATGAACTGGATTAATATAGTGAGACGATTTTATTCATTCATGCTGAGTTGTAAAGCTGTAACATTTGCCCCTTCGCTGGCTACTCACTGGGGAAAGGTTATAACAAGACATTCCGTTGGAGATAGACGGCGAGGCGAACCATAGAAGGAACAGCTTCGAGTTCTCATCTTCCCTAAGTAAGGCCAGAATGATGCCCACACACCGGTTTACCTTGTTACCGAATGGGAAGCGACACCGTGAGGATTGAAGTAGCATTAATGAAGCGGGAAATAACAAAGCTTTGTAAACTTGTAGGAATTGTTGAGTGCCAGTCGGTTAGCAGTGCAAATTCGTCGTCCTTATTAAGGTGGAAGATAGGGGATTTCCCTAAATATCATGTTGTCCGTCACTTTTCATTTTTTATTCTTTTTCTATCATCATCATCTTCAGTACGGGTAGTGCAGTAGTAGGAGGTGCCGGTTGTCGCGTGCACCCGATAGCAGATTCCTGGTTTTTCCCGCGCAGGCCAACCAAGCCATCCAACCCTCCGGGGTCGCTGAATTGGTACAAGACTTGTCTGGGAAGGATAAGGCGCTAACTTGTTTATCGGCTGGCCACCGCAAATCATTGTAGGGCTAAATACGCATTCAGATCACCTTCACGGCATCCCGTACAAGTAGAATGCGTGGCGCATCCCAAAAGGGATTGAGGAATGCCGTGTTTTTTCCTTTATCTTTCAGTACAATTATAATTGACAAATATACCAATTTCACATTGAATTGGTCAGTTTTGAAATCAAATTGGGCACTCTTCTAGGGAGTCTGAACGCTCAAAGCAAACTCTTCCAAATTGAAATGACCCTCAGGAAGGTTATACTACAAACTCGTTAAGATGGTGAAAAAAATTGTTTAAGAAAACTATCTTTTCCTGGTAACTATCTTTGAAATTTTTTGGTTTACCTGCTCCAATATGTAAGTCTAATAGTTTTGCAAAAATTTTACATTTAAAGAAAAAAGAGTCAATTAAAAATTTTTAAAGTAGAACAAAAAAGCAAGCATATAGCGCAGTTCGCTGAAATTTTTATTTGATTGAAGTGTAGATGTCAATTACATGAACCATCAAACTGATGGTGAGAATATTTGTGTTCTTTAAGTAACAAACGTTAACAGGTGTCAACTTCCATGCAAAAACAAATTCCGCTATCAAGCTAATAAAAAATGCGAGGTCTTACATGAGGGCTTGGTACATCTCTTTTTGAGAGCAAAAATTGCTGCCTCAAGCTCTCTCAAACAAGCAATGTGTTTTGGGTAAGTGAAATAAAACATCAAAGAAATCTTTCTAAAAATTCTCTTGAAGGAAAATTATTCTAACCTTTTTGAAGAGTCTTTAGTTTAATGTAGAAGAAGCTCATTTCAATTTGGAACAGTTCGCTTTGAATCAAAAGTCTCAGGCTAGTTTAGAAGGGTGTCTCATGTGATTTGGAAAGTGTTCAATATGACGTAAAATGTGCCCAATTTGATGTGGAAAGTGTCCAATTCGAAATGAGTATGTTATATATAAACCGTCCCTATCAATACAACCAATAATTGACAAATATGTGGGCTATCATTATCAGCAACATATAAAAGGTAGACTCTGTTTAAAAAAGGTAGGAAAACACTACTGTTACAGGAATACACCAGTCTACCTCCACCCTAACCGGTGTTGCGTTTGAGGTTTACTAGAAGCCATTAATCGCCCCCCGCCGTTTCTCCCCGTGGCCAGTTTGCGGCTTCGATTTGCACCTTTTCAAGGTCCCCGTGCCCTATCATCGGTGTTTAAGGTGACGCTAACGGGGCAGGCAGTGAGCATAAATCGGTGCGGGCTCCGCGGAATAGTTTCGAATTCAGAAGGTCATTCCGATTGATAGTGATCGGCGGAAATTAATGACCAACGCACGACATTTCCCCTGGCCAGCGAAGATTAATGCGAGTTTATGTGCTGATTAAAGCGACAGCAAAGATGAGAGAACGAGGCTGCGGGAGGAAGTGTGAGAAACGGGTGCGAGAACTTCGACCTAACCCGAATGAGGAGGAGGCTTACATGCTCTTCTAGTTTCTCCGCTTTACACACTGTTTTTCTTTTTGTTGATAGAGTTGATGCAGTGGGTTCCTTAGAGTCAAGGAAAAAGCCTCAGAAAACCACTGCAAAAACGAGGTTAACTAACCATTAATTGAAACTCCTTTTTTAGTCTGAATAGCATCAGAGATTCAAAATTTTCAAACGTGAAGTGAAACATCATATTAGGTTGCGGCTCTGTCAACGCCAAGACTAAGAGAAGTGCACTATGAACTGCGTGTTGAGTGGTTGCTTTTTACCTCCGAGTCATCACCAGTTCTTGTTGTTATTCCCATAAAGACGTTCAAGTACCTAATTGAGTGCGCCACACCCTAAAATCGAAATTCCTTCCATATGACGCATCGGGCGCTAAATTGTGTCATAAATTTCTGGACAAAAATATCGTAAAGGCAGTCAAAAAAGTGTAGTAAAATGATGCGTTTAGAGCGGTTTTGGCACAAGTACACATGTACAGCCTCGGAGAACAAGATATCGCCTTTATTCGAAAATATGCCTGCGCTGTGGTTACAATGAAAAAAACGCCCGCAACTTTAATATGCTTAATAATAAATTATTCTTAAAATTGCATGTATAATACTGCTAAATAGGATACAAACCAAGGATGGAAAATAATTCAAAGAAAAAATTTCAGAATTGAGCAAAAGATTAGGAGCCTTGAGTGCCCTAAACAGCAACCAGTAGAACAATGTACATAAGCTGAACAATAAACAAACAATGAACAACGTAGCAGAACATTGTATGCTACGGAGTTCATGAAGACGGTGATAAGGTCACCGTAGTCGGAGAATAATCAAAGGTCTCTATTCAGTTGGCAGTGTATGCTATTGTGGACTCCATTCCCGAAAGCGGATAAACTGTCATTGTATCACTTGAGTGGTGGTAAGATATACAAGCTCCGTCGCTGAAATCCGGACAAATTTAGACTCAAATTTTCTGCCAATTCCGCCAAACTTGAGTCCTTTAAAGCCAGAAGACTCTAGTTAGCAGTCACAACGTCAGAATGGGTTCGTGCCTCTGAGGAAGCTGAGGAATGTTTCGCAAGTCCGGCAAGGAAAACCCATTCGCGGGAACAAGTGTCAGAACTGCGGCGGTCGTGGAAAAGGCTCAGGTGATGATTCTGGGTGACACGGGCAGTCGTTGAGGAAAATGGCGTCAGCGTTGGGTCTCAGCTCTCAAAAAACACTCCAAACCGAATTCAGGAGCCAGGGCTCACTTTTTACTGCTAGGGGCGGATCTGCATATCTGGCATTAAAATGTGATTTACACCCTTCTTCGAAAATTTTTGAGCCTTTCAGGCGATCCGCTAAGAAGGCATTCCTGAAGTGCTGATTGTATGTTTATTGTTTCTGTTCTTTTGAAGTGTTATTTTTTGTTGAGTAGTGATGTTTAATTAGTTGTCACACGACTGACTTAAATAGTCGTAACAAATAAACATAAACAAACGCATCGGAGCAGAGGTGCAATAGATGAAGTCCGAGACTGTTCGATAAATTGGACATGTTTTGATTCAAGGATTCTGAACCCCGAATACCTCGGATTTGATTTCCCTGTACTATTAAGTTTGAAGCACTGTAGAAAGGGCGATTGTTAACAAGACGAGGTAACCTAATGTTAGATTTCTTCGCACCCCTCCTGAAGCAGCATTCACCGATATGGACAGCGCTCTTTCAAAGAGAGCATGCAAGCGCTCAGGCTAAGGATGGAAACGGTCATAGTAGCTGACGAAGGATAAAGATAAAAGGATAAAGGACGGCGTTACTCAATCCCTTTTGGGATGCTCCACGCATTCTACTTCAACGGGATGTCGTGGAGGCGACTTGAATGCGTATTTGGTCATACAATGACATGCGGTGGCCAGCCGAAGAACAAGTCAGCGCTTTATCCTTCCCAGACAAGTCTGGTACCGATTCACCGACCCCGGAGGGATGGAAGGCTTGGTTGGCCTGAGCGGCAAATCCGAACCAGGAACCTGGTATTGGGTGCAAGCGACAGCAGTCGCCTCCTCCGACTACGCTACCCCGACGATGAAGGATACATTGAGTAATTTTACTCTTAAGATATCTATCCATTTTTGAATAAAAGTTTTCTATTTTATTTATCCTTTGTGTTTATATTTTTTTAAAAGAAGAAACTTTAGGTTGTCCACCCTGCTGTATATAATGCATATGCAGCTCACAATGCACAATTGTGTGCTTGCAGACATTATACAACCACATAAACTTCGTAACGAATACGATACCTTAGACCCCTTGGAAGTGCGAGACCAGAGTTTTCTCACCGCACACCAGACGAAGCTCGCAACTCGCCAGCGGTAGTTTTTGCAACGGCGCGGCGGCGTTTGTGATGGAATCGAACTGGCATTCGAAGCGAAGTTTCCACTAGAAGGACCCAACCGTCGTCAGAAAAACCCTATTACTCATAAAGGTGTGACGAATGGGGCGAGATTTCAAAAACACACACGCACTACCGTATATCGATGCTTATCTGCTGACGGTGTCAGTCTTGATGCGTGGTTTTTAGCCGCAACGGACGTTGCCAAGTTGGAGTGTGGGCTTTGTGAAAAAATCGTCGACCTCCTGGCCCTTTCAAAGCGTCTCATATACTCTTGTGGTAACGTTGTCGTCCCTAGTTCCTACTATTAAATGTACATTGTTTGTCCTGTTGGCTGCCTTAGTGTTTAAGGCTTTTTTCTCAGAAAAGGTTCAGTTTAGAGTTTGCACATTATTGTTTGTGCACGACGCCTACCAATTGTAAACTATTCGTCTGTATGACTTCCTAATCAATCTAGGAGTAAGTTCGTTGCTTGAACGCTTTTATCTAAGTTTGAGCAAAACATGCACCACTTCCAATACCTCAGCAAGGATATCCTCCCCGAAAAGTTGATCAGTTGAAACAGCTCAAAATCAGGGAAATGAGCGAAGTTTCAAGCCAAATGGAAATCATTTATTTGAATCGTTTATTTGGTGCCTGATCCAAGGCTGTCAATGCTGAAAAAAGGTACTGAAAAAAGCAGATGCTCTCAATTGGAAGAAATAGACAGATGGATCTGTGCGTGAAAACGACAGGATGCAATGACTTTTTCGCATGTAAAGGTAGTGACGAAGACATCACATTTTAACAACGTGGATATAATGGTACAAGCGGCTTCTAGGCACAAGACAGAATCACCCCATTTCGCTGCAGATGAGGAGTTCAAAAGTGCAGAAGAACAGTCATTATAAAGAAAGATGTCTATGTACATAGAACACCGTAAAAACAACAGGTAGAGGATTGGATAGGATAATAATCAAAATGATTGGGACAAGGAAGGAAAAGAACAAGAGCAAAATGAAGGAAAATAAGATCGATAACTAAACAAAAAGACACGTTAGACAACCCGGAGAAGAGTAGGAGGACAGGGGAGGATAGTGCAGGTGGACCGAAACTTGCGTAAAGCCTTAACCAGGTATTGAAAGTCGCGTTTCCTTTTGCCCAATCTGACCTCCCAACCCTCCAGAGTTGGAGGGTTGCGACAGTATACTTGTCTGGAAAGGACAAAACACTGTTTCGACACATTTGTTGACGCCAGGGGCGGCTGGTAGAGAGGCTATGTGTTGTTACAGGATGTTCTTTTGCGATCAAAACTCCTGCGCCGTGCGGGATCCGAACCCGCACCTTCCGCTTTCCGGGCAGCGATGTTAGACACCTTATAACACCGGCGCAGTTTGACCGCACGTAACACCTGGATAAAACACTGACTTAACCGTCGGCCGGCCACTGCAAGTCATTGTATGAACATTCCGAAAAAATACGAAAGGTAAGAGGTGAGACATATTAAAAACAAAGGATGAGGTTATTGGTTAACATTTTTATTTGACAGCAGATTCCTCCTTCCCAGAGCAATCTGCTGCCAATTCACCGAGCCCGAAGTGATAGAAGACTTAGTTCGCATTGACGAGAAATCCGAACCGGGAACATGGAGTCGGTGTGCGAGGCAGCTGACGCCCTATCCTATTAGACTAGCACCTTAGAATGAAAAGTAGAAAGGGAAAAGAACAACAATAAGTGAATGAGCACTAATAGGTCTTTCAGCTGCTAAATGCTGGCTGAAGTCTATTCATTAGCTGTGAACTTCGACAGCCAGCTCCCCCAGAAGTGAAATACTTGGCTCATCCCAAGACGTGGTAAAACGTTGAAGTCTTTCATGGCATCGTTAGATGGTTACCCTTGAAAGGAGAAAACGAAGTCTGCGCTCCTCAGAAGGCTGACTCTAAAATGAACTACGATGCACGTGCATGAAATGACGTCGACGTCAAGAACAGCGTCCGGTTAGGCAAAGAGCCAAACAAGCGAAGAAAATCTTATCCTTCTTGATGGGTTAGACAATGTCAATTCTACCCTCTAAGTCAAACCGGTTCAGTAATGATAAAGGTCAGGTCCGTACTGAATTTCCATGTCCAGCTCACCGTAATTTACGAAGAACTCATCCGCGAAAGAAACCAACCTGGTCATAACACATGTGTCTATTGCAGATGTGATTGATGATTCGCGAAAAGAGTCAGAAGATGTCGTTCTGTGCATTTACGCCAACGACTAGACTAGCAGGACCAGTTTCGAAGCATTATGCCTAGAACGTTCACTTTCATGACCATTGCTCCCCAGTGAAGGTGATTGATCATCCTTTTCATTATTCCAATTACTCTCTCTTTTTTGTGCCTAGAAAAAGCATGCTGTTGTAAATCATCCGATTTACTCTCCCTAAAAATGGAGCTGTTTAGTCGTCGCTGAGATGGTTTTTGATGATTTTCTTATGGTTAAAGAAATGAAGCGGAGCAGGTTCCAAGGCTAGGAAGAAAACAGATTTCTGATAAACTGGAATAAAAATTAGAAAAAGTCAGTTAGTCTAAATTATACATCACAATGGGAGCCACGCAGTTTTTAGCACGACAGTTGACGGATGGATGCATTTATTCTGTAATTTCTGTGCTGCACATATGGAGGATGTACACCTTTTACGTTTGATGTGATGCGCCATGCATTCTACTTCAACACGGCATTGGAGTGGCAATTTGAATGCCTCGCGAAACGCCTCGCGAACACGGCATTGGAGTGGCAATTTGAATGCCTTTGAATGGGCGCGTGGAGCGCAGTCGGTGGAGGCGCCGGCTGTCGCCTGCACCCGATGCCAGGTTCCTGGCTCGGATTTCTTGCCCAGGCCAACCAAGCCTTCCATCCTTCCGGGGTCGGTGAATTGGTACCAGACTTGTCTGGGAAGGATAAAGCACTGACTTGTATATTGGGTGGCCACCGTTGGCCAAATACGCATTCAACACGCCTCTACGACATCCCGTAGAAGTAGAATGCGTGGCGCATCCCAAAGGGGATTGAATAACGCCGTTCTTTATCCTTTATCCTTATTTGGTCTACACATATTTATTTATGGGTATTCGAAGGAAAAGTCAGTGTTCAAGCCTTTTTCTGTTCCAGTCAGGGCTGGTACTAATTCATCGAGCCCAGGAGATGGAAAGCTTGCTTGATCTGCACGAAACTCCAACCCTGGATCCGTGGCGCATACGAAAGTCGCCTCCTGCATCAATTGCCCTCTACGCCTCCATCTCAGTGTCATCATAAAAGATAATCCTTCACCTCTAGGACCTGGTGTACGGGTGCCCTCGAGCTTTCTCCAAATTTAGGTTCTATTCCACTTGTGAAGGATAAATATTGAAAGAGTGCCTGGTTTGTAAGGAACGTATCTGGCGCTTAATAATAGATTATTTTTTAAATGCTTTGAAACACGGGTAAGTGCGGTATAAATAAAAATAAGCCTTGTTTAAAATTCGGTGTGAAATTTTCTAAGATTGTAATGTGTATGACTAGTTTGATATGCATGCTTAGAGGTAAGCAGCTTGAAAGATGAAAGTCTTATTAAATTAGCGAGGCATAAAGAGCAACAGTTGGAACTAAATCCAACTGATTTTCTGTCGTATTGACGAAAAAGTGACTGGTTTGGTAAGGAAGGGTATGAGTTACACAAAGGCATCACTGAGCAAAGCCTGGTCGTTTAGTTGCCACCAAACCTCCTGCACCTCGATTCGAATTCGTTAGAATATCTTCCAACTTAAAACATTCTTTTCACATTAAAATGACGCCTGATATCTTGTTCAAGAAAAATCCAATATTCTTTGTTTTTTTAAAATTTACCTGCCTAATAAGATGACTCAATGTATAAATTTTTATAAGAATTTAGTCTTCAAGGTAAGGTATTTAATTAAACGGTCAAGCTAGATTGTCGACGGTTCAGTTTATGACCGTAAGTACACAGATACTCCAGTCGGTCACGGTTTATCTCAAACTTGGGTAATTAAACCAAAACTGAATTTGTACAAATACAATACATAATAGAGCATGCTAATAACATCCTAAAAAGGATTAATATAAAGAATAAAAAAGGAACATAAGACGAGCGCCATGTAAAGTTTCCCATATTACTCTTTTATAAGGAGCTTTTGTTTGCATAGAGCCACAATCTGATAAAGCTCTAAGCAAACAAAATCAGCAGCTCTAAGCAAGCAAAATCCTTTTACAATATTGATGAAACTGTCCTATGATCGCGAGAAAGTCGCGTTAATGTTGTTTTAAAATCTGAAAAGCAGTAGTAATTAAGCGTGTTAAAAAAAGAGATCACACCATGCAGACGATGGATCGTCGCGGTTTTTGATTGAGCGGTAGTGTGAATGCTGCTTATTTGTAACAGCGTGAGGAGATGTGTGGTTTTGTAGCCAGGGTCAAGCTTGAGGTTCAGGAATCGAAGGGGGAGGTCGTACTGTGACCTCGTATGGAGGGGGGGGGTTCGTCCTCTTCCGGTTTTGGCAGAGGATTCTCCCTTATTTTTCAGGTCTTTAGGCGGCAATTCTTAATAAGTTGTTTTTTCGGGAATGTCTACGAAGGAAAACAGTTACAGATTGTAACTGTTTTCCTTCGTAGATAAAACAGTTACAGATTGTAACTGTTTTTGTTGCCCCATAGTCATCTGTGGTTCTCCAGACAAACTGAATTGTTGCTATAAGTCACATGAAAATCTCAACAGGTCAGTTGAATGCGTAATGCGATGTCTCCTTTTATTTACTAAATAATTACACATTTCCGCGCCTTGACATAAATTCTAACATATAGATTTTTTAAAAAGTAGGTTTTATTAGATTTTAAGCAGTATGCTCACTTATTGAGGCAGGTGAATCGAAAAATTTCGGTTAAAGTGATGCTAAAATTTCTTTAACAAGCAATCTTGTCATCTCGAACTGTACTGGTCTCTTCTTTCGCGTTCTTTTTCTGGACCGTATTGTGACAAGTGACGAAAAAAGGACTCTACGGCAATCGATGAAGTTAAAAAAATCAATGGGTGGTAGATCACGACGATGTTTCAAAGCATTTCTCAAAGCCTGTAATGCGCCAAAGAAAGGTCTTAGTGATTCAGCTGTCGGCTTGATCCACTACGGCTTCCTGTCTCAGGGCGAAACCATCACAGCGAAGAAGTGTTATAAGGAACTCGACAAAATGAATCAAAATTTGCTTCAAATTCACCCCGACACTGATCGACAGACGTGTAACCCTGCTCCATGACAACGCCCGACCGTACGTTTAACTGGTGACAACAAAAAAGCTGAGATGGGATATGAATGAGGCTCTCGACTATCCTTCATAATCGACAGTCCTCACTCCTACAGTCTGCCATTTCTTGAAGCATCTCAACATTTCCTGCTCAAGAAATGCTTTCGAAACCAAGTCGATACAAAAAAGGGATTCGCCGATTTCGTCACTTCCACATCTCCAGGATTTTACGCTCTAAATATCTAAACTAATTCTTCGCTGGCAGAAATATGTTGATTGACTTGCTTCTTTTTTATATTAAAAATCTGCCCTTTAAAGCGAGTTACAGCATTTCAAAGCAGCTGCTTAAAAACGGCATTTCTTTTGTACCACTTCAATACATAACGGTTGTTCTCCATATCATCAAATAGCCCACTTTTCGCACATTCCTGATATTTGGTTAATTTTCTAGGACATTCTATCCGAGGAGCTTTTTAGAGAAGCTGTTGAAAAGCTTTATTTTGCGCATCTAGGAATGTGCGTTTAACGTTTTTGCGATAAATTATTTTAACGAAATTTTTTGGATAAATTCCCAAATTTACCGGAAAATTTAACGACTTTTTTCATGCAATATCATGTTTCTATCTATCGAGTGGAAAAGGAAACATACAGCCGAACTCAGATTAGAAGTGAGAGCTTCTATCTTCTCCGATAACTTGCTATTACTTTTTGTGGTCCTCATCCTCATTAAAACATCCGTGACCACATTACGAGGCGGAAATGGGGCGCCCAGTGTTAGAAACGCACTCCTCTGCGACAGTACCTCGCGCTGAGATTCAAACCTTCATTGCACTATTTAAGAAAAGGACATCTCGACCTGAAATTTTGAATCCTTTCGGAATCAGAGAAGCTTTGCTCGGAGACATTGAACACAGGTGCTGGTTTGTTGAAGTACTGGACGAATTCTGTCACAAAATCGTATTTTCTCATTTGGCTCAACTAATTCTAAAGAATTTTTGTGCTCATAGCGGTCGAAACCGAAAGTGTCTTCTCAAATTTCGAAGGAGTTTCGTAAGGCACTCACATCTGAAAATTTTGCAGCACTTCGTCTTCTCAGAGTTAACATTCCGTTGAGCTTTGACCGCTAGGTAATGTGTGTATTTGAAAATGTTTCATTGTTTCGGAAGTCTCGCTTATTCTGTTCTATAAGGTGGCCTCAACCTCCAGTCTGCTCTTGGAAGTTTGTGTTTTTGAGAGTTTTGCTTGTTTTGTCTGTTGTAGGATAGTCTTTGCTTTTAAGGCATTATTTGCTTTAGAATGACATATGCATGATAAAATGGAGATAATATTTTTTGAACGGAGTGTTTCGGTGAAAAGCTTTCACCAAAACATTACGTTCAAAACATAATCGCCGCTCAAAACAGGTTGTTCTTGGAGGAATATTTAATTGAAAAGATTAACAGATTTACCGAATTTAACGGAATTTACCTGCGAATTTCCGCATTAAAATTATGCGTAAAAAAATTTCCTGCGGCAGGTTAGCGTAATCCCCTGATGCGACCTTAGCGAACCTAGCGACTGGCACACCGCTGCACAGTGTGAGTGAGGCCGCTATGTGAACACGAGCAGCGCCCTCGCTGCTTGGCACCTGAAATGGTTGCGGCTTCCGTGCGAGAGGACCGGTTTTCCGGCGCGCATTTTCTCGAGTTGAGTGATGGGGCTGCTCTCACATCAACCTCGCTGCCCCAGCGCCTGTGCCAACCGTGGTGCCGGCGAGAAATCGACAATGAGTGACAGTTTTTTTCGGTCGGGAAACGTTGTCAGGAGCAGGTAGACCGGATGTTCGAGAGCGGTTGCGAGGTGAGCACGCCTCACCGCGTTTGGAACGATGTGTTCCCGAGTGCCTTTCCCATGCACAGTTCCCTCTGTTGACTCGGCGACTTTCCCTTTACTGTTGGCTTACTCCTCGTCGTCCTCACGATTATATGATACATTCGGTTATACGCAAACTTGCACTGTGGACGGAGTTCTTCTTACAACGGGTGGAGTCCTAGGTTTGTCACTGCTTGTTTGTTAGATCCGTGCTCATGAGTTGACAGGCCTTGGTGTAGAGATTTACTGACAAAATTCTTCTAGAGCGCCTTACGGCTCAGGAGCCAAGCGTGTTCAAAGCGCAAACAGGAAAAGAAGCTGTCGAATTTCAAAAATACGGCGAGTTTGTCTAAGTCATTCAGCAGTCCCTGTCTGTCATAATCTCACCAGGAAACTATCTCAACGGTAGGTCGGAACGGCCCAAGCGTTGTAGATGGGCAAAATCTCCTCTCTCTGGGAAACAAGAAAATGCGAATATCTCGATCCCAATACAACTCTGAGCAGAGTTAGGGAAGACAGAAGTTGGGCCATTGGCGGCGTTAGCCTTATACCTGCCCGCGGAGGACGAGCTCAAGTTGGTTGGGAACAGCGATTTTGGGGATTACGCCGCGCCTCTACGCACTGCGCCACCATCGCTCGCTCTCATTGCTCTTTCCACCTAACTTGAGCTCGCCCTTCGCCTGTAGGCATAGGGCCAACGCCGCCAACGGTCCAACTTCCATCGCCCCTAACTCTGTACAGAGTTGTATTGGGGTCGAAGTATTTGAATTTTGTTGCTTCCCAGGGAGAGGCGATTCTGTCCACATACAACACTTGGGTTGTTCCGACCTATCGTTGAGATAGTTTTCTGGTCAGATTCTGTTGGTGGAGAACAATATTGCTGAAAGCTCTGGTTCTCTCTCAGTCCAGCATACTTCTCGATGTAGGTAAAGGACCTTATGTAGCCGAGCGCTTTATAGGCTCTGAACGAGTGTGAGTTGCGAACGTCGTTGTGTAGACGAGCAGAAGGGCTGAAGCATTTCGAATGAATATTGCTAATGTTTTCTGAGATCTCGAGATCGCTACAGATACGTTTTTTTCATAGAAAATTCTTCTTCCGAGATGCATAAGAAATCGTATCGAAATATGTGGTTCTTTTATAGACATTCAGCCACGCTCGTTCCATTACAAGAATTAAAAGAATTTGTGGCGGTTGCAATATAATGGAGGCGTTCAGAGTAGGAATAACAACAGAAAGAGGAGATCTATCCTGGTCGAGTCATAGCCATATCCACTAAGTTTGATTTAAAATCCTCGCATCATGCAACAGCATCTGAATCTCATTAAGACTCGTTAGAGGGTTTTGAGACGCAGATCACTATATGCCTCCTTCGATAGATCTTACAGAAGTATCCTTTGGTTCTCCTCGGTGGGACTCACTACGCGACGCACGGAGAAACCACTTAAAATACAGTAGGACGTTGGATGGCCTGCCTTATGCTTAAAACCCGGTCAGTAATAGACAAGCCGCAATTTGACTACTTCTTGAATCACGGTTGAGAATTTGTTGAACGCCTCAAAACTGTCCAGAACTCAGACCCTCTCAATTCTCATGTGAGTAGTAGAAATGCGAAAATGCTGCAAAGCGTGGGATCCGAACCCTCGGCATTTCGTGAAACCACATACATCGTGTAACCCGTGGAAACCGCAGCCCACTGCTCTTCGAGCCAATTGCTGCCGCAAAAAGAAAAATTCGAAGTTTTATACTAATTGAAGAAAATTGAAAGTTTATACTAATTAAAAAAAATTAATTGAAGAGTGCAGATTCCTCCCGTAGGGCTTGTTTTCCCCTTCAGCCATGCGCTTGCTTCAGACCCTTTTCTTGTAAGAGTGCAAGAACTCTCCCACTCTCTATTACAATTAATTGAAGAGTGCACAGTGCAGGTGAAACTCCTTCCAAATGTTCGCCTCCTTCGAAGATTCGACTGGCATGGACAAGTCGACGATTGGAGAACCAGGCGGGAGCGAGTTCTGGCGAGGGCAGCAGCTGCCTTCGTCGTCGAAGCGAGGTATTACCTAATCAGAATGCGCGTCTTCAGTGATCGCACTGATTGAGAGGAACCGGAAGCGAAGGTGCAATTCACCGTCGTCCGACCGACCGGCTTCGGAGAAGTTTCACCGCTCCGCGCGAGCAGCACGTCCCTCTCATGGAATTTTTCGTCCTCGTTGTTCGCCTACCTTCTTCGACTTCGCCAAGTAAACGAGCTCTCTAAGCATATTGCCTCAGTGGTTCTACTGTGTTCTTACAGAATAATAGACTCTTAATTTATTAAAGGCGGCGCTGCTTAGACAATCCCCTGAAACTGCCAGTAAATCATCCTGAATGCCTTTGAAGTAGTGGAAGTAGAACCGAAGGTTTTTGCCATTCTCTTAACCAAGGCGGTGATCATGATCAGAACTTCTGTGCCGATATTTCATGCCCCTAGTGTCTTGGGAATTAGAAAGCCCTACCTTTATAACGCTCATTAACGCAGATGAGTGTAGGAGGTTTCCCGCGAACTTCAGGCCAGTTCCTCTTCGTGCATTGTTTTTCACTCCCATGTTGAACAAAAACCCATTTTCGTAAACATTAAATTCTTCTAATTTTACATACCTTCTCTAATCGATAGATAGGCTGCGTTCTTTTGTAGCAGGTTCACATGCTTAATGATTAATGATCTCCTATGATCAGCATTGTCCCCCTCCGCAGGCCGTTCAGTGACGTCAATTTCTTTTCGCTGCTCAGCACTTCCTCCTGCAGTTCTAAATATTTATTCATTTTCATACACTCGTCTAGGGGTGCGCACAAAATTATACGCGCCACTACTCTGCCGATGCGACGGATATTGACGTGGCCCAATTTCTTGGAAACTTGATGAATTGTAGCGCTGGAAATCACCAGGGTCAAATTCGACTGTTTCAAAGCACCGTTTCCCCAATGAAGACATACGGATGTTTAATGAAATTTCATTTTGTTAAAGCAAAGTTTGGTGAATATATTATGATATATTTATTTTATTTTTATATAATTATTTATATATTATGATGTTCTTCGTTCTATTTTTCGCTCAACCTTCACATGATGATCCCTGAAACGTATGCAGACCGGTCGTCATACAGGAAGATTGAATCTCAACCTTTCATAGGCTTAAGAAGTAACGGTTTCAGTTAAGCACGTTTGTCCTAGAGGATTTACTGTTAATGGTTTGGGTTCATAAAAAACAACAACAACATGCAATACCGCTCCCATCGCACGGTCAAAACTTCGGACTGCGCGGGAAAAATCCGTCGCAAACCGTCGCTCGATCATAACTCCTTCAATTTTAGGTTTTTTTAAAAAAAAGTTGGAATCATTTGATTTGCTTCTTCGATATCTACACAATCGTGTATACACATTTACTAGAACTGCTTCGGATTGCGACGGAAAATCCATAGTTCCGCCGCAGGTGGCCCAAAAAGTGACTGGAGCAGGCTTTTGCGATTAGAGCAGCTTATTTCCCAGGACATTCGTGCTTTCAGAGTATCTCAGCGTACGTTGCCAATGCGCTGTCATGTCAGGAATGCTCCGATAGTGCGCAATGCATACAGAATCGAACCTATCAATCGAGTGGGAGAACATGTCCACTGCGCTTCTATCTTCTCTTACTGGGAAATGAGAAATCATCAAGACTATTTCGAACCGTTTGTAAAATTTTATCATAAATTCCTAGCCGCCCTTCTTAGAAATTGCTGTACTCGGTCCCGGCGAGAGTTTGGAGTGTGCCGTGAACAATGCATATAGAATCGAACATTTCAATCGAGAGGGGAGGGGAACAGCTTGTGTAGTGAGCGTTTGTGGAGTTTTATCAGAAATTTTCAGCCACCCCACTCAGGAAGTGATGTACTCTGTCTCGGCGAGACCTTAGAGTACGCTGTAAACCTGCATATAGAAACGAACGTATCAATCGAGTGGGGCAACCGCTCGCAAATGCACGCGCGGGCGAGTTCGTTACGCAATAACTCTGTCAAGTTCGAATCTTCCGGCTGCAACTCGAGGGATTTGTAGGCAGCACATGTTTCTTGACGTGCTATAGAGCACAACGGTGTAGATCGTGAATGGGCTAAGTTACAGCGCTGCGAAAATGCAGGTGAGGCCTGGGTGACGCATTTTTCCGATTTCGGTGGACCTCTGCGGGAATACGCGGCGAGCTAACGGCCTTAAAATGCGTGAGCGAGCAGAGTGCTTCACTGCTGAACGGCGAATGTATCAGCTCTTCTCTACGTATGCTCCGTAGACTGGCTGCTCCGAAAGAGACAATGATAAGTTTTGGAGCCTGCTTGAACAGAAAACATCAACGTTTCGTCACTGAACGTAATTATTGTTGCAGGTGATCTTAATGGTCACGTAGGAGCAACGAATGACGGTTACAGCTGTCATGGTGGTTTCGGTTACGGATCAGGTAACGTCGATAGTCATAAAGTTCCCGAAGAGCTTATTGGGTGGGTGCTGTTATTCTTGTCTCTTGTACTCTATTCTTGTCGGAGGAGTAGAGTGCAAGCGCCAGCAAGTACGTCGATGAAGTTTCCCATCGCTGTCGGAGTACAGGAAGGTTCTGCGCTCTTCCCACTGGTCTTCATCGTCGTTATGGATGTCATATCACGTGATCTTCAGCGGGCATCCCGTGGATGTTGCTTTATGCTGACGGTGTAATGCTCGCTTGCGAAGATAAGATTGAACTCCAGCGGCAGGTACAGGCCTAGTGTGATCTTCTGGAGAGATTTGGGCTCAAGCTTCACGTCAAAAATACCGAGTATTGACCACTGACGAAAATGAGTCTCGCCCTATTAAGGTGATAGGCATTGGTTTACCATGTAGTTCAGCTTTCAAATACTTGGGATCAGCAATCGTGTCCGATGGCAGTTTACTTGTTGAAGCCAACTCACGCGTGAGTGCAGCGTGGTCCAAATGGCGCTCTTTGACGGGAGTGCTCTGCGACTAGAAGATACCAGAGCGCCTAAAGTCGAAGATCTGCAGAGCAGTCATCCGACCTGTAGCTACTTACGGAGCTGAGTGATGGTCCGTTACCAAAGAAATTGAAAGGCGCCTCCGCGCAATGGAAATGAAGATGCTGCGGTGGACGGGCGGAGTTACGCGTTTGGACCGAGTGCGCAACGGCTACATTCGGCAAAGATTCGGTGTCGTTGAGAAGCTGCGCGATGCTCGTCTGAGATGGTACAACCACATCCTTCGTGCAAAAAGGTGACACTGTTCTAAAGACGCCTTGAGAAGTGCCCAGAAAGTGGTCACGAGGGAGACCAAAGCAGCGATGACTTGATACGCTGCATCAGGACTTGAAGATGGCTAGGTTGCACCTTGATCAGGCATTTCATCGGGAAAGGTGGCGCCAGCATTCCAGGAAAGCAGCGCCCCACCGCTAAGCGGGACAATGGCGCTCTTTGATGAGACAATGGTAACTAGACTAATTAGGGACACTTCGAAAAGGCAAAGTGGAGGACAGCCGCTCTTTAGAGTCCTTCTACATTACTAAAAGTGCCGATAAATTCTCACAGATGCAGCTACCACATTCGATCCTTGATGATTCTCGGCGCTGAAGAAGAAGGGGATTTTATGACTAACTTACCTGAATTTTCCGCCAATTCATAACCAACCTCTGATAACTCGGCGATCGATAGTGTGTCATTATGAACGTGTGGTGTTAGGCTTTGTTCTTTCTTCGTGGAAATGATGCACAAAAAGGGATAGAGGTGTGGCATGGCCTCCTAGATAGCACCATCATTTTTTTTTAGGGTCTGTACTGCTTGGCGACAGGGCTCTTCTGTGTGGTGACGCCAATTCTCCCGATCAAATGCTTGATCAAGATGCACACCAGCTATCTTTAAGTCCAAATGCAACGTTTCCATCCAACGCTGCTTCGGGTATTCCCTGGGCAGCTTTCCAGGGATCTCAAGGTTCAGGCCTATCTTCCGGTCCGAACGGTGTCGTTGTTAGCACGAAGGACGTGGCCGTACCATCGAAGACGAGCTTCGCGCTGCTTCTCGGCAATCGAGGCGACACCGAGCCTCTTGTCGTGTGGTGTCATTGCGATCGCCATCCAAACGCGTAACTCCAGCTGTCCACCGTAGCATCTTCGTCTCCATTACATTAAGGAGGTTCTCAATTTCCTTTGCCACAGGCCAGCACCCGGCACTGTAGGTCGTTACTGGGCGGACGATTGCTCTATACACCTTTGATTTGAGGTGCTCAGGTATTGCCCTGTCGCAAAACACCCCAGTCAGTGAGCACCATTTGGACCAGGCTGCACTCACACGTGTGTTCACCTCCATCTTTAGGCTGCCATCGGATGAGACTGTTGACCTTGGGTAAGACACTTGGAAGATGTAACCAGTGAGAGGTCAGCTCCACCAATCTTAATATACCCATGCTCATTCATGTCCGTCGGCAAGTATTCCGTCTTTTTGACGTTTAGCTTGAGACCGAACAATGTAGCGAGTAGCGATCGCTCCACGCCTGTGTCTCTCGCTCGATTTGTTTCTTCTAGACGACATTACAGAGCTATATTTATTCAGGCAACGAGTTGGCATATTTGGTACTCTAGATGACCGCTCTACCTATCCCCCTGCTTATCAAGATTGTTGAAAGTCTTCATTCGACTGATCAGGGAACGGTGCCTGGCATATGGCATATGGCATATGTCTGAACGAAAAAAAAATGGAAAATGAACATGTCTGCGAGAATCTCCACTACCCAAATAATAACAAAATATATGTTTCATTTCTGAAACATCTTTGAATCTTCCAATATAAAACATAACGAAATGTAAAATTCAAAGAAGTGAAGAAAGTTTTAAAAATAATAGATTCTTTAAATAAGTTTCCAAGTTGGACGAGGGGAGGTAAAGCGTATGGAACGTTTACTACGGAATTGCACAAAACCACAACAAAATACTTTCAAACACAAACGAATATGAAGAAAAAACAAAGACACTTTTTTGCAACCAAATTTCTCTTCCAGCAAAAATAAGATTAGACCTCAAAGAAAAAGATTGACTTAAACGAAGTAATTGCCGTTATTCTCAATGAGGTTCTTCCTCTTTTAATGCATTGGGTGGATTCCATCTCAGTGGGATTTGGTCGGTTTCGACCTGAAGAAGTACACTATCGCCGCGACCTCACCGACTTCGGCGAAGCGTCTACCATGAAGGAAGTGGTCCATCGTCTGAAGTAGATGACAGCCAAGCTGCGCAATGTCTATGTTGGTTGCTTGATTTGGTCCGGCCCAATTCCCAGCTTTTGCCGGTGTCTGAAGTGCCATAAGCAGCCGACTGTTGCCCTGGTGGATGAAACAATGGCTCGTATCGACTTCCTTCTACGCTAAGTCTTGCTAGAAGTAGTCGAATCGTTGGCAGAAGGTGCTGGACCAGTACAAATCCACGAAACAGACAGCAGGACCTTCTTTCGGTGGAGCTCCGGTTTTGAAGTTAGAACCTCCAGCTCTTTGCGTCCCGGCTGTTGCTTTCCAACTCTACAGTTATAGTGAAGCATCCCCTTTTCATCGCTGATAGGGATTCGATCCAGGCCCTCTCGCTTGAACCGGTGCCGGAGCTCTCGGCAGTCCGAATTGCAGCCATTTACATGGGCTTCCGTCAAAGCATGAGGCACAGACGAAGGCGATTTTGGCGACCTTCCAATCTACTGCAACCGACGAGCGTGGCTCTCTGGGAGATGCGGAGATCAGCGGTCACTGTAGTGTAGTTTGAGAAGAATTCCACTTGATGGAGTGCCGCAGGCACCTTTTGCTTACAGCATTGATCTTCCTAGGAGTGATTTGTCTTTGTTGCCCTCTTAAGGGAACTGCTGTTACCGTCTCCAGTAAGTTATTCGGTTAGAAAAAAACTCCTGAATGCGTTTGGCCCTCGTTGCTTGGTTGCTGCCGAGCTTGAACTAGCGATAAGTAAAAATGAAATCACACACTTTTTAACTTTGAGTGGTCAACGTTCTGGAGAATAAAACGTTTCAACAATGCAAGGAAAATTAGCGAGTCATAATTCGAAATGATCGTTAGGAAACAAGCTTTCAAATAAAATATTATATTTCAGCGAGTTTACCTTGATTTCCAGAAAAAGCGGAAATGTTGTAAAATGTTTATGACTCAACCTAATATTTGAAGGTTCGAACTATGAATCGCTAATTTTGAGAAGATTCCGACTGGCATTCATTTCAGTCGTCCTGACATGAGCACATAAGCGCTAAAACACATTCCTGGTGAGCTTTCCGAGTTTTTTCCGCTACTGGTGGTCGGAAAGGTAGGCGCCGTGATATAGAGTGTGGTCTTCTAGATACTCTACTTTAGCAAAGGACACCTAGTGAACGTCAAAATGCCGTTATACTCTAGGTGAAGTCATTTTTTCAAAAACGAGCTTTTGTACCCATCCAGGCTTTCAATCTTTTGGTGATCGCGTCTACTGCGATCTGCCGGCAGTCTGCTGGCAGTGTACATCACCCACGTAATGCCATCCTTTTAGAGTGCCTTCTTCATATTGCTATAACTAATGTTTGAGCTCGACGAAATCTGTCAGCTCTACATTACATAGTGCGTCGAGTTACTCTGAATAAAGGCTGAAAAGGCAAAGTCGAGAAAACAATAACTTTCCAGGCAAATCTAGTAGCTAATCACCAACCCGGCAGTTATGGAAAGGTTCCGTGACTTGAGCGGGACACGAACCAAGAACCTCGGTTCAGGGAATACGAGACAACCAGCGCCTCTGTGACTCCGCTACCATGCACCACTACGGAAATATGGCTTTAAATTACTGCTCAGCCGTACTCATCTTCAGATATTAAGCGATTTTTAGTGAGAAATTAGAAGGTGTTCAGACAACTATCGAGAAAAGCTATCTTTTTAACAGGCAGTCTATTGCACACTATGGTTGATGATTGATTAGCGCTGTCAAGCGTTTTCTGGAGCACTGTTCCGTGTCTAACTTCAAGAAATTTTGATGCGAAGAGTTTGACAGCCCAATTTCAGGTGGCATCGGTCACCATGAACTTTTCTGTTGAAAAAGCGTTGTAAGCAGCGTAATTGTGAATGATGAATGGAGCCTTCAAGATGAATACAAGGCGGTGGAAATTAGAACCTCCCGTTCCAGGTCCACTACTTCGTTTCATTGTTGGACAGCAGCAGACAACGAAAGGTGTTTGAACAGAACGGTGCGACTCGCTTTATGGGGCACGTTCAACCGAGGCAGTACGACGTGTTAGGTTGTCCGGAAAGTTCTCAGCGTTTTGAGTGCTTTACTTTGAACTACCATAACTTTCTCAAGTCTTGTCGAATTTAGTCGAAATAAGCACCGTTCGAATCAGCGTACTTGGAAACGTGCCAATAGTCGACCTATTCCATCAGCTAAAAATCAGGTGGTCGAGATTCGGCAAAATCCATGAGAACCGTTTTGGCTTGGCCCTGGTGAAGGTTTCACGGCGAGACAGTTCTGAAAGTCCCGCCTGGCGCAAGAGTTTTGATCGCAACAAAACATCCTGTAACAACATATAGTTCTGAAAGTGTTTGAAAAGGTTGTAGTCGGTTGGTGAGAAGTCTGGAGAAAAAGGCGGGTGAGGCAGAGCTTCAAAGAATCGAGCTTCTCCTGTTGACCAATGCTGGCTGAGGTTGCAGTTTTCAATGCATTTCATCAAATTCCGTCGACGATCTAAAAACGGTCAGTTTTGTTGCGTGAAAGTAGAGAAGAACAAAACTCGAAAAGAGACAATTTTTGCCGCTCACTCAACTCGTGGGGCACCCATTTTCGAGCTTTCTCACCTTCCCAAGGCGTTTCAAAGCATCCGCAACAGCAGTTTTACTGACGTCTAGCTCTTCCACGATCCTGCGAACTGTTTGGGATGGTTCAGCTTCCAGCAATTCCTTCTACTCGTCGTCCAGGACTGCTCTAGGTCGACCGCTACGGGGGTCGTCTTCGAGGTCCGAAATATACTGAACCACTCGCGCACAGTCCCTTCTTCAACACTATCGTGCCCCCAAACTTGTTCGATTTATCGGGCTGTCTCGGCTTCGGATTGTCCCAATTTGAAGTTAGGATAAAATATCGTCCGGAATTGCTCCTTCGGCATGCTTCAATAAGACCTTCTATTACAGAAATATAAAACAACGTTGAAACATAAATAATTTTCTCAGATGGAGTGAAAAAGAAAGTACAGAAAGTAGCATTAGTACACAATAGAAGTTGAGTTTTTACTTAACAATAGACGAATGCAAAATAGCAACACAAAACGCTAAAAACTTTCCGGACAACTTAGTAGCTGAAAAAGGAAGAGATATATAAGGACTTAGGACTTTTTTGAGAAAAGCGCTGAAAAGGCTCTCCTGCCTCTTCATCAAATTACCAACCACCTCATTCTCGCACATCTGCTCCCTTTTATTAATGAGGTAACCAAGAACATATATATGCGACAAAAATCAGCGTTAGTCAATTTCTTCGCAGGATGCGCCATTCACTCTACTTCTACGGGATGTCGTGGGGGCAATTTAAATGCATGTTTGGCCTACTTAATGACTTACGGTGATCAGCCAATGGATAAACGAGTACCTTATTCTTTATAGACAAATCCGGTATCAAACCATGGAAGGTCTGCTTGAACTGGTTGGGAAAGCGGAACCTAGGACCTTGAATAGAAGCTCCCGCGACTGACGGCGCAGTCTGTGCTGCCACACACACAACTTGAACAATAGCCGTCAGGTATTTGCACGAGAAAGGTGTGCCCGTCTTATGTTGCACGACTCTGGTTTAGCCAGCCGCTTAAAGCTGGCTGAACTATCCCTCCGTGACAAATTAGAGTCCTCCTTTATATTTTTAAGAGTTTTGCACTTTGGCTTAGTGGAGAATATTGACAAGGCTTCAACTTCCATAAGCAGCTCCATTACTCCAGGTTACGTCAATCCGTACTGTTTGCTTAGTTGCTTCCTCCGCTTCCCTTCACTACAGAGGGGAGAAAGGCTGTTTTGTTTTTCCTTGTTTGTCGCGGAACCCGCGTGAAATGGATACAGTCAACTTCTTGTCATCACTCTTCCTTTTTCTTATAGTTAATTGTTTTTTCCTTACGTTTCCTCCAGCTAAGGCTAGTGTCGTGTCAAGCTATTCATGTTCCTTGCCGTGAACTTTCAGAACACGCGTCTACTTGCGATGCCTAAGTTTTAAGGTCGTTCCCGCTATAAAATTGGATTCCGCTGTTTAGAGAAACGTATTTTGAACGGCACAAACAAGGGTACTGATGCACTAGATATTTCATTGAGACATTGGGGGAATCAAGTGAAACGATCTTTGCCGTCGATGCTCCCTACAGTGCTTTGCGGTGGAATTTTATTGACCGGGATGGTAGTGTTGTACTGTAACGACAATTCTCTACATACGACAAAATGCATTTTGAATTAGGTCCTCATCCTTATCCCTAAAGCTCGAGCCGAACAAACCGCACCTCCATCTTCAGCCAGGTTCCCACCAGATGCCAACTTAAATTGTAACTGCGTGAAAAAAAAAACTGAAATAGAGCTCCTACAAAAACATAAAAAAATACAAAATGTAAATAATATAAAAAATACAAAAAATTGCACTGACCTTTCAAACACAGAGATTTATGTGTTCTGGCATCAAGATTCGGACACTTCTGTTATGAGGTTTTTCCAAAAATAATGCAATTTAATAATGTATTCCGGACCTGGCGCAGCGCAGTCGGAGGAGGCGCGACTGTCGCGTGCACCCGATACCAGGTTCCTGGTTCGGATCTTCTGCGCAGGCCAACCAAACCCTTCATCCCTCCAGTATCGGGAATTGGTATCAGACTTGTCTGACTGAGAAGGATGAAGTTCTGAGTTGTCCCTCGTCTGGCCACCCCAGGTATGGCCAAGTACGCATTCATATCGCCTCCACGACATCCGATAGAAGTGCATGGAATGTGTGGCGCATCCCAAAAATGATCGAGTAACACCGTCCTCTACCATTTATCCTTTTATCCTTTTAATCCGCACCTACACGAGCAAAAAACTACTGTTTACTGTAAGGTTTACCTATACTCCCACGGTGCGAGGTGCATTCCGCCGCAGCAGGATTTTCATGCAAGTGGGGCTGCATAAAAACTTTCCAAAGAAGAATTAGTACGGAACGGTTGCCACGGTAAACCTTTGAAAAGAATTCTTCCTGAGAACGTTTTGCCACTCATCAAAACGATTTTTTAAGCTGCCTCCAATGATATCTTACTGATTTTTTCCAACGATTTTTATATGCGCACATATCCGTAGGAGGCCAATGAATCTAAGCGCTTTAGAATCTGTGATGTAGTCTCTGAAGAAGGATTTCCTCTTCGAAGTTTCGCAGACAGTTGGACGCCTAACACGTCGTGGTCGCCTATGATCAGATGAGAATGATGCCTATGATAAGATGAGAATGATCACTTCAGTCGCTTTATGACGGACGCGTTACGATGCTGGGGCAGCCTGTAGTCGAATACGAAACGACAACTCGGTGATGATGGTTATAGCAGGCGACAAGATTCGCTTCCGACACACGCGCGCCTAGAAACAAGATATCAGACATTATCAGTCCATTGAATTCTAGTGATAATGACAGCCAGAGGACAGCAGGCTTTAGAGGACCGCGGTGGTTTTGGAACTTTTCGCGATCGTGATTCTCAAGCGGTCGCTCCTTAGTCATGAGACGTTGAGTCGACGAGCGCGAGAAAGACTCGCAGTGAGATACTTGGAGAGATGTCGCTCTCTAAAAGACCAGCTCAATGTGAGTTTGAGTAAGCACGAGACTGAAGATAAACTTCGCTTCCCACATGTTTCCTTTCTGAAAGGAGAGGAGCGTTGTAGACGTTTTAAGAGAGCTAGCCTGCTTAACAGAGTAGGAGGAAACCTCGTCGTTGAATTCCTATGCTTTTTGATTTATAATCGGCTTTCTCTACCTAGCCCTGTTTCATAAATGTGTGTAGATAATGCTTCCTATAGAATATTTTTAAATTTCTGCTATTGGTCAACACAACTGGGTGTAACGTAGGTGGGGGAGGTGTTGGCTTCTTTGGCAAGTCGGTTGAGTTGCTACCAAACCTGATTCGAAAGCTAGAACACAGAGCTGTCCATCGGGTGACCACCCCAAGTCGCTGTATAGGCCAAACAGGCGCCCAAGTGGTCTGCACGATGTGCTCTAGACGTAGAGTTTGCTGCCAGACTCCGGACAGGAATCGACGAAACCCTACAATTTAAAAAATATTAAAAAATAACGACGGAATTTGAAGTTAAATTGAAGCAAATAAAAATGTCGCTGTCTTTTAAAATTGATTCTTGATATTGCTCCTTCGTGGCGAGAAAATTTTGCCACGAGCTTTAGAGAGTTTTCAGGTTTTCAGGTAAGCATGTACTTCAGCGTGGGAAATGTAAAGAAAAAGGATTCGTATGAAGTTGGTGGCGAAGTGAATCTTTTTCTTCTTGTAAAGATGCAGTTTATTGTACTAGGCAAAGGATAGCGCGAAGTAGAGACTGAATCAACTCCTTATCACTACCTCACCTTTTTTATAGTTAAATGCTTGTTTTCTTACCTTTGCTCCGACGAAGACTGGTGTCTAATGGAGCGCTTCCTTTCCTTTACGTGAGTTTTTGCTCAAATTATTGTAGAGGCCAAACACGCATCCAAATTGCCTGTACGACATCCTATAGGAGTGGAACGCTTCCAGATGATTTTGTTGCTAGGCAAAATCATGCGAGCCTTACTTACTTTCCTGTGTTCGTGTGAATATTTACTCATCTCAGCAATATCTGCTAGCTATAGCTGTTTCTCCTGCACCTCACACAAGATCAAGCACATGAGGTGGTGGAGATCCTAACCGCTTCCTTGAGCTGATGCTTTTCGTCGACAAATGGGGTTCATGAAGTTTGGATATATTCTATTCGGAGGAGGCACGCTAGAAAATTAAAACAAGGAGCAACAGGGTGTCTTCGCCTCTCTGGGAAATTGCGAACGAAGAACTAGTGGGCGGAATCAGTTTGGAAGCTTTGTAACGTGGTTCACTTTTGATTCTACAGTCGTTCCACAAAAAGACTGAGTCAGGTACTCTCTTCCTACCACTAGAATAGTTCTAGAAGACTTACTCCAACTGATTAGTTCCATCTTGTCCATCTTTTGGTGACCATATTAGATGATATGGCTTGCTTGAAGAATGCTACTGAGGTTCGCCATTGGCCGCTTGATGGTGAAGAAGGTCAAGATCATTAGTTCTCTTCTGGACCTATCCGACCTACTCCAACCGCCAAATATAAGCTTTGAATAAGATGCAGGTATCCACCTGTGCCATCTGTCCTTCTTTTAATCTTGCAATTCCTCAAACGGAAGTTCGCCTCTTTGCATGCCAGAATCCCTCAATGAATCCTTCTCCTCCAAGGGACAAAACGAGCAACATTTGATTCGTTTAGGACCTTAATGAAGAAGTCGGAGCAACGTATAGTTAGAAAACCTGGTACTTCGCTGACATTTGGCGGAGTCCAGTAGTTACGGCTTTCGTCTAGCGAGTATTTGCGAAACGCACTACGTCGCCGGCCCACCTAATTTTCGACGAATTCGCACGTGCGACAGCGTTTCTGTTTTTTAAACGTCGACGAAGCTGGAAGTTAGGTGAACAAAAGGTAAATAAACGTAATGGTCAGAGGCTGCAAGGTAGTGGTATTATCTGTTCGCTTCTACAAAAACGAGTGCTATGCCCTCGATAAGGCATAGAAGCAGATGCTACACGCTGCTGAAATGAGGGCGAACCGGGTTGTGCGCGTGAGCAGACACGTCGAGAAAGGGAATGAAGATGTCAGGACACTGAGGAAGACAACCTCAGTGCAATTGAAAGGAGAAAACCTTAGGCGGTAAGGGCAGCGTTCTTTAAAGCCAAGCAAACACACCGCAATGTTGGCCATAGAGTTCACTACAAGTGCCGGACATCTGCGAAGGTTCACTCGAAAAGATCGAAGGGCTTCTTTACGGAAGGCATCGTCGTCGCATCGTCGAAGTCGCATCGTCGAAGTTGGCGTACTTACAGAAGACCTTGATAGTATCAGACGACGACGGATTGCAGAAACATCGAATCTTGGGACTACACAGCATTCAAAGGTTAGGGAGAAAAGGCAAAGGTCACACAAAAGTCTTGATCACAGAGTGGTACCTTCTTTGCATCATCGACTCGCAGGAGAAGGAGCAGATTCGGAGCAGAGTTTTCGAGAATACATCCTACGTTCACTTTCGTTGATTCACACGGAGCACTTATGTACATCGCCGTTTTCGAATACTTCTATATGCACTATGACAGCGATCAGATGTCCTTGGCTGCACAGTTTTCGATGAATTTCATAGACCCTTCAGGTATTCTTGGCATAGACCATCGGGTCAATATTGTTATGATAAATAAGATGGCAATAATTCCCGTGTCTGGTCCAAGTTGGCAAGGGTGTGGGTGACACAATTTTGTGGCGTTTGTGGCAGTTGACGCATGGTAGCGCAGTAAGAGGGGATGTCGTCTGTTGCCTGCACTTACTCCAGGTTCGGGTTCGAACTTTCTGACCACGCCAGCCAAGCCTTCCACCTCTCCGGTGTAGGTGAATTGGTGCCAGACTTGCCTGGAAAGGATAAAACACTGATTTGCACTACTGGACACCGCAAGCCGTTATGCTGCACAAATATGCATTCAATTTAACTTCATGTGGAAGGCATAGCACAGCCCAAAAGAGATCGATTAACGCCGGCCATTATCTCCTCTATAGTATCTAGAAGGGGTCTTACAGCTGGTCATGAGGTAGATGAGCCATGGGCAGCTCTAGCTCATCTTATGGCATTCCAAATTCTCGTTTCGATCATACTGCTTCTATTTTGGCTGTGAATGGCAAAGGAAATAACTCCGTTTTGTGGTCAGTCCTAATAAAGCTAAACCGGTTATGACACTTCCTTGCCTCCTTTTCCTTATTCCTAGCCTTCTACAGGGTGTCCCAAAATATCCACTCCCAATATTCACCGTTATAAAAAAGGACGAAAACGAGATTGGAACATGAAATTTTAGCATACCCTAACCAACGCATTTACGAACACAACTGCATGATCAGATCAAAAATCGGACTTCTTCTGGCAAGAAGACAGGCTTTCAGATGACGTGGAAGGCACGCACGTATTCCATTGACAATTCTTCCCACGCCTTCAGAGGGCTTCCTTTCAGTGAATCAACTGAGTGAAGTTTTTTGGAACAGGTCTAGGTCTCGAAGGGAGACCAAATAGAGAACTGCATACGGTTGAGGCCAGGACTCAACCATATGGACTTCTCTACTTGATTCTGCTTGGCTATACGGAGGCCATTTTTCTGGGCTGAGTTTAGAAGCTTGTCGCGGCACCACCACTGCAGGATATTCCATTTAAGAGCAGGTGCCGAATCCTGCTGTGAGTTAACGGCTCGTCACTGAAAATCGTTCTGCTCCAGGAGGCCAAAGTCTTTTCCAAAGCATCTTCCATGTTGGAGTTCATTTTCTCTCCGTTTTGACGGATTACGACTTTTTCGCATAGGTGTGTAAGCGGCCCAAGCCATTACTGATTGTCCGCAGCGTTCATGGAGCCTTCCCGCATCACTGGCTTCGGCTGCAGTTTTGACAAGTACACTGTGGACTTGGCGGTTTAGCGCTGCTTCGACAGAAGCAATTTCGGAGATGTTGCTCACCGATGCTCTCCGGTGTGTACTGTGATGATGGAGACCCTCGGAAGATGAGAAGGTGCCACTTTGTATTAGCTAATATTGCAACTGGATATTTAGCGTTTGAGATCTGGATGAACATGCCTAGCGTTGGAAATCAAGACAGTACAAACTTCACGCAGGTCAAGAAAAATGGCTGGTCACACCTCTGGGAACGTAATTTTTGGGGCACCCGGCATAACATAAGGAGGTCCCCAAGTTCTAGGGCGCCGATTTTGTCTCCAAAATGTGGTCGAGCTTCACGAAGATTCGAGCACATGTGGTTGACAGTCAGCGCAGGCAGTCGCCGGCGACGTCCTCTCCGCCGCGGAGGCAACGGCGACGAACCAGTTCCACGTCGCGTCTTCGTCATGTTAAGGCACTGATAATGCATGATTACACGAAGCCGTCGCATCGATCATCTCGCCCGATCGGTTCGGTTCGCGGCTCGTTGGCGAATCGATAATGAGCTATTTACTAGCGTGATAAGCAGGCCATTACGGTTCGATGTACATCGCTTTCGTCGATTCGTGTCTTCTTCGAGTCGCGTGGTGATGCGAACCCGAATAGTGCAGCTGTTATCTTCGTCTGATGTGATGAGGAGTTGTTGCAGAGTCGCCGCTGTCTTCTCGTCCGAATTAGAGAGCAGAGTGCACCTCCACTTGTTCCTTGTTGACATTTTTGAGTTGTTTAGATCTTCAGCACGTTACCTCATTTAGTAGCGAGGGCACGAGGCGCAGCAGTCTGGAGACAGCGCGCATATTTAGATCCATTCCATCCATTTCGATTGAAGTAGGAGGAACGAAGGCATGGAAAACACTGACTGATCTCACTCAGTAGCTCCCTAACTTCAATTTCCTTCCTTTTTAGAAGGTACGGTAGGTAACACGACAAGAGGCGGCTGCTATACATTAAGCTTTAAAAGGAAAGGATTTACCTTAACCTGCAGTCTAACCGATTAACTGCGGTGTACGGTGTTTTCCATTACCAGCGATCAATTTGATGTTATCGGACATATCCGACATAGAACAGAGTGCTACTTTTCAGAAGCTATTTTAACCGAACTCCCCGACACTACACTGAAACTACTTACGTTGGAAAGGGTAACTGTTCTTAAAATAAGGGTTTGACTATAGGTTTCAGCCTTGTTTCGCACTTTCCAGGTCGACAAAGTTGTCGAGAATTCATGCCGAAGAAAAGTTAACCCATCATCCCAAGCCAACATGACACTGAAATATTAATCCTATTCTTTTCTGAGAAAGAATGGTCGCTATATGGGTTAACTTGCTATTGACATCTTTTGAAATATTGTGAAGCGCATTCTGATGTTCATTGACTCATGCATACAGTAGCAACTACAGTAGTCCATGGGCCAGATACATCAACAGTCAAGCCCGTGGGTATGCGGGGTGTAAGGGTAGGGATAAGGCAGGAGTCAGAGACGCAGGCTTCATCGTGGGTATCTCTACCCCTATACCCGAGGGTTAGTCGTTGATGATTCCGACTCCAGGTCGTGTTCATTAGATGACAACATTTACACCTGACACACGCGCTAATTATGTTATTCACGCCATGGAGACGCTGAAGTTCTTGATGCCGTCGAGAATGGGCTACGGTACGCATCAGTGTTAGGGTACACATATTCCGCAGACGCCCGCGTTGTGGGCAATGGGGTTAAGGAGGCATTTAGAGCGTCGAGCGCT
Source organism: Heligmosomoides polygyrus polygyrus (assembly GCA_947396885.1). NCBI lineage: Eukaryota > Metazoa > Nematoda > Chromadorea > Rhabditida > Heligmosomidae > Heligmosomoides > Heligmosomoides polygyrus. Next base: position 26,518,014 of record OX377202.1, read on the forward strand.
AAGTGCGCTTTCTGCGAGAACGACCGATCTTTGACTTTTCGGTGAATTACCTGCATTGAGTCGATGATTGGACGGAACTTCGCCCTGGTGCTGCTACTGCCAACTACTAATTGCCAAGCGTACTACAGATACTGGATCATGGCTACTAGGAGCTACTAGACCATAACCAACTTATTTTGCTTAAGAATAGCCGGCGTAGAAATCGTGATACTTCGTTATTGTATTCGATATAAATTATTTCCAAAAACACGTTTTTCACCGTAATTAACAAGTGTTATACGTTTAACTGTTCCAAAGTTAGCCTTCTTGCTGCCTAGACCACGCTGACCTGGAGAGCTGTAATGTGAGCTACGCGATCATTTACATAGCGAGTAGAGGATAAAGAGCGACATGAGAAAATCCGTTTTCGGATTGCGCCGCTCATTTTACTTGTAGGGATGTCGTAGAGAGATCGATCTAGGTATAGCGCTTTTGGGGCTGGCTCTTTACCCCTTCAGAACACTTCAGCAAGCTGAAGTCAATTTTTTTTTGAAGCTCCATTGTTCAAGTAAGATGTGCACCAACATAATTTCAACTCCGAAAAGGGCTTGGGCGCAGTAGGAGGTGGCGTCTGCCGCGTGCACTCCGATTCCAGGTTCTTGGTTCGGATTTCCTGCTCAGGCCAGCCAAAGCTTTTCCTCCCTTAGGGATTGCTGAGTTGGTATGAAACTTGTCTTGGAAGATTAAAGAAATGACAGGTCCATTGGCTGGTTGCCGCAAGCCATTGTTTAGACCAAATACACACTCAAACTGCTCCACGACATCCGGTAAAGGTAGAATACGTGGCGCATCCCACAAAGGAAATAACTAGTTTCAAACATTATTCTCTATCATTATCCATTAAACACTTTAGCTTTTCGGCACTTCGCTGTAGGGGTTTAACCATAGAAACGACACATACTTCCAAGGATACATAGTAGAATGATATCTAAAAGTAAGCAAGAATAACAGAAAATTTGAAGAGTGAAGCTAGAGGTAGTTTGAAATGCTTGATTCATTGCACTACCACAGCTGCTCGTTTTCGAGTACCACATTAAATAGATGAGTTTCCCATCTCTTCAAGCATGTTCAGGACAGCTTTCGTCGCGCTTGTCCCTCTTTCACCTTCTGCTGGATGTAACGTTTCTCAGAAAGAGATGGAGCAAAAAATACCTTTTCCGGCGGGACAACTGTTCGGCCACAAGCCTAGTCGAAGCTCACCTGATGTTTGCTACTCCCTGTTCCCAGCTCGCTGCTCGGCTTATTCAACTTCAACTTTCAACTTTCTTCTTCATTTTCGACCACTCTCGTGCAATATATTTCACTTTATCGTTGCTATCTGGGTCTATACCCACTGGGCCACTAGTGAATGCTGTGCATGCCTATGTAATTTTCTTTGTTTTCCTTGATGTCATTTTCCCACAAGGCGAACAAATCAATCGAAGAAACGAAGCGAATGTGTGAGGTAGCAAAATCAGAGAAACGGAAGTCTCGTTTTATTTAGCTTCGCACACCACCGCAGGCTAATCCCATTAGCCCAATTCTATTCCAGTTGCTTGGCGTCTCTCGGTGCAGACTAAACTGCTCACGCAAAGCACCCGTTGATAGATATTCTCATTTCTGACCTAACCTACGCTCCGATCGCTAATAGCTGGGATATTTTAGTTTGCCGTTGGTGTGTGTATGAGAATCTTAATGAGTTTTGGCATATGTGGCAAGCGACGTATACCACTCAGCGCTTTCAGGGATGCGTAATCAGAAGATTTTTTTTGCTGAATTTTTGCTTTTGCTTCCGTATGCTACTAAAATTGGTTGGTTACTGCTCGGCCTGTTTCGCTGTTATTGAGGTGCGTACGTGATCGGCCCACATAGTTCTTGACGGAACGGTTGTCCTTACGACGTCTGATCCGCGAATTATTACAGACCTCAAAGTATCAATAGTTTATCTAAAGGAAGCGTGACATATGTGTTCAAAAAGGAGCAAGCAAACTTCGATCAGCTTTGGTCTATCCATTGCACTGTATTTTTCTTTAGCAAAGCAAAGATTCAGGAGCGAGAAAGACGTAGACATTTATTTGCTTTATCTATTTATTATAAAATATTATAGATTAGGTTTTAAGCCTAGAAGCCGTCTAGCCAAAGAGTTTCCAACCCTTATTGGCAACGTATAGTATGCTTGACATACTGTTTTTAAAAATTTTCTTAATGTTGTTCCACAGAAGCACTGGCTACCGTGCTCTTCTACTTCTACAGTACCGCGCATGTCTTTTGGTCAATTCCCGAAAAAGCCGCTTTGGAGCGTTCCAAAGCGGCTTTTTTATATAACTTTCTTTAAAATCAAGCGCTTGTGAAAAGAAACATATATTTGAGCTCAGCAGACCGAGCTCTATCTTCTGTCATATAAATCAATAGAGTTGAACAATGCATATAGGCCGGACATAATCAATCGAGTGGGCGCGAGAGCCTGTAGAGTGACCGTTTCGGGAGTTTTATCGGAAATTCCCAGCCGCCCTACTAATAAATTGCTCTTAAACTGTCCAGCTTGCCTTTGGAGTGCGCCGTAAACATTGCATACAGAATCGAACCTATCAATCGAGTGGGCGCGCCCACTCGCAGAGTGAGGTCGAGTGAGCGCGAGAGCCTGTAGAGTGACCGTTTGGGAAGTTTTATCGAAATTCCCAGCCGTCCTACTTAGCAAATGTTCTAAGCCTGTCCAGCTTGCCTTTGGAGTGCGCCGTGAACAATGCATATAGAATCGAACCTATCAATCGAGTGGGCGCGAGAGCTTGTAGAGTGACCGTTTCGGGAGTTTTATCGGAAATTCCCAGCCGCCCTACTAATAAATTGCTCTTAAACTGTCTAGCTTGCCTTTGGAGTGCGCCGTAAACATTGCATACAGAATCGAACCTATCAATCGAGTAGGCTCGACCACTCGCAAATTGCACACGCGAGTGTGTTCGGAGCGCAATAACTCTGTCGAGATCGAATCGTTCCGGCTGCGGCTTGCGGAGTTTGTAGGCAGTAGAAAGCTTTAGTAGTACGCGAATGTGCAGCGTTATAGCTTCTAAAGAGGCGAAATTATAGCGGCGTGAAAATGCAGGTTAGCCGTGTGGGACACGATTTTTTCCGACTTCAGTTGACCCCTGCAGGAAGACGCGGCGTGCTAACGGCATGCAAACGCGTATGCTAGCAGAACGCTGAAGGCACTTTACGATGACATGCTCACCACTCTTCAGCTGCCTGAACTGCCTTGTCCTCAACTGCCAGTTTAGAGCGGCGTAAGAAAGCGGTTAGAGTTTCTTGCGCTCTTACTCACCCAGATTTGAGCTTTCGAATATCACAATGGTACCGTTATCTTCAGCTCGAAGAGCTCTATCGAACGGTGGTACTCTCGACCAATTTCGGAAAAATGGATTTTTCGATGATTTCCTGTCGAGGACGTGGGCGCGCGATCCGAGCCTGCGCGGGCGATGACGTCATAGAAAATCGATATCTTAGAATTGGGCCATGCTAGATACCATTCGGTCCAGCTTTTCATGCTGAATTGAATGGTGTTATTCGGAGTAGGGAAAACTGTAATCTGCGCGAGTAAGAGCGAGGAGAACATGGACCGTTGTTGTATTGCATTGCACGCGCGGCGCGGCCGTGTTCTGAGCGCGATAACTCTGTCATGTGTGAACCTGTCCGGTTGCAGCTTGTAGGTTTTGTAGGCAGTAAAATGTTCTAATAGTGTGCTGAAACAGAGCGAAGTAGCTTATGATTGGACTAAGTTACGGCGCTGCGAAAATGCAGGTTAGCCTTGTGTGACACAATTTCTTCCAAATGCAGTCGACCACTACGGGAAGATCCAGCGAGCAAACGGCCTACAAATGCATGGACGAGCAGAACACTTGAGGTACTTTACGACGACATGCTCACAACTCCTCAGCTGCCTAAACCGCCTTAGCCCCGGCTGCCATTTCAGGGCGGTGAACTTACCGTTGAAGTTTCCTGCGCTCTTACTCGCCCATATTTGAGTTTTCGACACTCGCAATAACACCGTTAGCTTCAGCACGAAAAGCTCTATCGAACGGTGTCACTCTCGACCAATTCTGGAGAAAGCGATTTTTTGACAATTTCCCGTCGAGGACGTGGGCTGAGCCTGCGCGGACGATGAGTCATCGAAAATCGGTATTTTCGAAATTGGCCAGATTTTCTCGTTCAAAATCATATAGTGGTTATTTTGTGCGCTGATTACGAAACCGACGTCCGTTTTTGAAAATTCGCCGATTTCGGTAAGTTTTGGATTTTCTTCTGGATAACTGAGGGTGGTCGTGTCAGGGTCACCAATTTTGCTCAAACTTCATCTAAGGGCAGGGTTATTCGGAATGTATAACACGATGAAGAAGTCCATTTGGCTGATTATAGCAGAAGACACCTATACTGATGACTGAGGGTGATCGGTGATCCTGACACGACCACCCTCAGTTATCCAGAAGAAAATCCAAAACTTACCGAAATCGGCGAATTTTTCAAAAAACGGACGTCGGATTCGTAATCAGCGCACAAAATAACCACTAGATGATTTTGAACAAGAAAATTTGGCCAATTTCGAAAATATCGATTTTCCTGACGTCATCGTCCGCGCAGGCTCGGCTCGGGCGCCCACATCCTCGATGAGAAATCGTCGAAAAATCCATTTTTCCGAAATTGGTCGTGAGTACCACCGTTCGATAGAGCTCTTCGAGCTGAAGATAACGGTACCAGCTGAGGAGTGGTGAGCATGTCATCGTAAAGTGCCTTCAGTGTTCTGCTAGCATACGCGTTTGCATGCCGTTAGCACGCCGCGTCTTCGTGCAGGGGTCAACTGAAGTCGGAAAAAATCGTGTCCCACACGGCTAACCTGCATTTTCACGCCGCTATAATTTCGCCTCTTTAGAAGCTATAACGCTGCACATTCGCGTACTACTAAAGCTTTTTACTGCCTACAAAATCCACAAGCCGCAGCCGGAACGATTCGATCTCGACAGAGTTATTGCGCTCCGAACACACTCGCGCGTGCAATTTGCGAGTGGTCGCGCCTACTCGATTGATAGGTTCGATTCTGTATGCATTGTTTACGGCGCACTCCAAAGGCAAGCTTTACAGTCCTAAGGCGATTTCTGAGAAGGGCGACTGGGAATTTCCGATAAAACTCCCGAAACGGTCACTCTACAGGCTCTCGCGCCCACTCGATTGATAGGTTCGATTCTATATGCATTGTTCACGGCGCACTCCAAAGGCAAGCTTTACAGTCCTAAGGCGATTTCTGAGAAGGGCGACTGGGAATTTCCGATAAAACTCCCGAAACGGTCACTCTACAGGCTCTCGCGCCCACTCGATTGATAGGTTCGATTCTATATGCATTGTTCACGGCGCACTCCAAAGGCAAGCTGGACAGGCTTAGAACATTTGCTAAGTAGGACGGCTGGGAATTTCGATAAAACTTCCCAAACGGTCACTCTACAAGCTCTCGCGCTCATTCGACCTCACTCTGCGAGTGGGCGCGCCCACTCGATTGATAGGTTCGATTCTAATGCATTGTTCACGGCGCACTCCAAAGGCAAGCTTTACAGTCCTAAGGCAATTTCTGAGTAGGGCAACTGGGAATTTCCGATAAAACTCCCGAAACGGTCACTCTACAAGCTCTGCGCCCACTCGATTGATAGGTTCGATTCTATATGCATTGTTCACGGCGCACTCCAAAGGCAAGCTGGACAGGCTTAGAACATTTGCTAAGTAGGACGGCTGGGAATTTCGATAAAACTTCCCAAACGGTCACTCTACAGGCTCTTGCGCTTACTCAACCTCACTCTGCGAGTGGGCGCGCCCACTCGATTGATAGGTTCGATTCTAATGCATTGTTCACGGCGCACTCCAAAGGCAAGCTGGACAGTCTTAAGGCAATTTCTGAGTAGGGCGGCTGGGAATTTCAATAAAATTCCCCAAACTGTCACTCTACAGGCTCTCGCGTCCACTCGATTGATTATGTCCGGCCTATATGCATTGTTCAACTCTATTGATTTATATGTCAAAAGATAGAGCTTGGCCTGCTGAGCTCAAATATATGTTTATTTTCACAAGTGCTTGATTTTAAAGAAAGTTATATAAAAAAGCCGCTTTGGAACGCTCCAAAGCGGCTTTTTCGGGAATTGACCAAAAGACACGCGCGGTACTGTATATACACTTCTATACTCCTACTTCTGCACTTCCAGGTGGTTATTGGGAGACTCCTAGGTGACCTACAGGTGACCACTAGGAGACTACCGAGTGACTTCCAGGTGACTACAAGGAGACTTCCGAGTGACTTCCAAGTGACTACTAGGAGGCTTTCGGATGACTATTGGGAGACGTCCAAATGACTTTCAGGTGACTTCCAGATGACTTCCAGGTGACTTTCAGGTGACCACTAGGAGACTTACGCGTGACTTTCAGGTGACTTCCAGGTGACTACTGGGAGACCTCTAGGTGACCTGCAGGAAGAATCAGAATCAGAATTAGTTACGTAAATTTCATTAAGAATCCACATGCAATGCGGTTGCCAGAAGCACACGGATTTGTGTACGGTTTCGCCACCGAGCCTTCATTAAGCTTTCTGTACCTTCAGGGAGTGCGTAGAAAACTTGTCTGAAAAGCCTTCTTCCGAAGACCATTGTTTTTGGTGCAGATTGAAGGCGTTAAGAGAATTCCCTACTTTCCCATGGAAGTTAAATATTCAGCACACTCCATACAGAATGTCTTGAACTCACTTGAGTCACACTAGGTTGTAAGGTGGATTGTTTTTTTTGCTATTATTTTGTTATTATTGATATTAAGTTTGATTATTTTTCAGCTTTAATTCATTATTAAGCGTTCTCCTTTTAGCTAGTGGTGCGTATGGTGTTTTACCGTAACCGTACCAGCCAAAGTCTCTGTCCAGAATAAACCGTGGTTGAAAAGTGATGGGTTTTAGTTTTTTAGTATTACTCGTCCTCACCTGCTGAATCACAGGCAACTATTTGATGGCCTTTGGGCACAGATGAGTGCTTTTCTGCTGAACTGCACGTTTCGCTGTCGACAGCTGCCAGCAGAATCTCAGTGACGTGAGACGGGCTCCGAAATACCCAAAAAAGTCAGCTTATCATCGATTGTGTATGACTGGCAAATGTCGGACGGTCAAAAGGTTTCGCTGATAGCGTTATCATTGCACTTTTTTCTAATTCATCTAATAGCTCAGTGCTATCTTCGGAATGCTTCCATCTGAATCAGCTGTATCGTAACCACCAGGAAGAAAAAGGGTTGCGGTTCACATATGGCACGCGCTCGGATTTGTAATAATGCCACGGATACAGTACTCGCTCTAAAAAAAGGTAGAAGTGCCGGCGTTAACTAGCCACATACCCTGGAGTACATTTCTAAAGGATATTGCGGAAGCGATTTCAATGCGTAAAGCGATGGCAGTCCGATAGGGAAGTAAGTGTCTTGTCTTTCCGGATAATTTTGGCAGCAGCTCACCAACCGCTGAGGTAGAGAAAGCTTGGCTGCAGGGCAAGAACAAGCTGTGGACCTCGTATGGGGGTGTGCGCGGTAACCAACGCCTACTCCAGCTGCGCTACAACGCCCAAATTAGGAATATCTGCCTTAGAATAGAACTATCATTGGGGAGCGCATGGATGTTCAACATATTAGTAGCCGTCTTCGACTATTTGAAGCTCGTCATAGTTGAATCTTTCTGTAGATTTGCTGAGCTCTTCATTAACTTGTTGAACGGCATAATTGGCTTACATTTAGGCTGGTTCGCCTTCTTCAGAGCCAAATCAATTAGGAGTTACTCCGCCAAATAGAGCATCAACCTTACAACATTCATTGCGAAAATTTTGAAAGTTTGGCCAGCGTAGAGAGTCGAAGCACCTTACCTCATCATAGTCCACTGAAAGGCCAGAGGAAGCTGGTTGTCCATCGGATGAGAATATTACGAAATCTGGCATATCAGTCCAAACTGTGAAATGTGAAGCGATCAAAGAATCCTGGAACTCGATGTAGCTCACGACCTAACTCTGACTTGAACCGACATTATTTCTCCTACTCATTTTCGAGCTCTTAGGAATGAGACGAAGCTATGAAATCTCACATTTAATTGGTGGCATGACGAAATCTCTGCTCATTGCGAATCAAGCCCACTACAAGTGGGCAGCGTTTGGTCGTTTTGACCTGTCTTTCTACAAGTCGTCACTGGACATGGCGTCCCATGCGCGCTTCAATTGAGCTAGCAAACTGCGAAGCCGCCGAGGACCTGGGAGTCATAAGGAATCCGCACCGAAGCACCTCCTCCTTCACCTTCTTCTGCCGAAAGCTTAAAAAGGCGTGTGGGTTAAACTGTCGCGCTCATCACGACGGGATTTTAAATAGCGGTAGTGAAACAGGAAATTTCTGAGACGGTAAGTCGGCTATTGCTGATGTATTCAAAAGCACGCCCTGTTGGCAGCCAATATGGTGTGGAGCTAAGCTCACGCGAAACAAGCCTTCTATGCACAGGGAGCGGCGCTTAAATCCGAACAAATTTAGATTCAAATTTCCGCCATTTTTTAACCCTAATTCCGCCAGAGGTCGCGATTTGCGTCCTTGAATGCCGGAGGCCTCTAGTAAACAGCCATAACTCAGAAAGGCCAAGCGCGAAGAACAATTGAAGAGCCGCGATTATTGAAAGTGTTCGCTCTTGGTGTCGCCACCTGAAGCAATTCGATTCTTTGGGCACCCGAATCAACCGCTTACGATGTTGTGTCCAGGTGTCCAGGTCCAGTGCTTTTGAGGAGTCTGAAGAAGGTTAAAACTGCAGCAGTCATGTAAGAAATTCATGAGCTGATTCTGGAGGACTCGGGGCAATCGTTGAGGAAATTGACGTCAGTGTTGAGTTTCAACGAACAGAGAATGCGTCGGATTGCAAAGGAGGACCTACACGGCATAACTCGTGCACAGCAATAGAGTATAGATGCGATAGATGCTGTCTAAGGCTGCCAGAACCATGCGATGGCTGTCCGATGACTTGGAGTTGTTTCGGTCTAAGAAATTCTGGCCGTCGAATAGCCCGAATTCGAATCCCCTAGTCTATTATGATGGGAGCGTAGCCAAAAGGGTTGTTAGCAAGGCGAGGCGCCCTAATTTCACATCTCATCGCACTGCTCTTGCAGCAACATTCGTAAACATGGAAAACGCTCTTCTAAAAAGAGCGTCCGAGCGCTTCAGGCCAAAGATGGAAGCGGTCATTGCGGCCGACGGAGGATACATTGAGTAATCATAGTCCCGAGATCTCCCTCTATTTGTGTGTAAAATAATTTTTTATTTTATTTGTATTTTGTTGTAAAATGGTTTAAAAAGAGAATGTTTTTGTAGAGATTTAAATGCCGCACCCTGTATATACAGGTTTTTGGATGAGTGGTTCGGCGTTTGGGTGGAAACGACACAAAATGATCCCCGTTCTGTCGTCTAGCAGCCTCCATTTGATTCTCAGGGTTACACAACTTTTTAAAAGAGTAGCTGCATTGCAGAACCTAGAGGAGTAGCAAGAAGGATAGCAACGTTTAGGAGGAGAACCTGTTAGACCACTCTGGCACTCGATAGGGACGAGTAGAGACAATGATACCGCTTCCTCTAGACTGAAAGTGAGCATTTGAATGTTAACTAGAAACTTCGCGATGGTTGGAGAAAGCCAGTTCCTCCACAAACGCTTCTCAAACTCTTTTCTACTGTTGCTCATGATCCGATCTTTTTAACAAACAGCTGCCATTTCAGAAAAACGTTTGTTCTTGTCCCACTGAAAAAGGTTGCCGTTGACACACCCATTTGTTAGGGGGCCAGAGCGTAGAGCGTAGACTAAGCGATTTTCTTTCGCGGTGTGAATTTTGTTACCCCAAACCCTATCCTAAATTAAGGGGACATCGATTAGGATTTGATCAACCTATTACTCCGTACGACAACCCAATACCGAGCAAGGCTTCCTGTTCTTTTAAGGTTTTCTAGATCTCTTTCGAAATGACCCAGTGCTTCACTGCTGGTCTCTTAGAAAATTGCTTCCTAATATAGCATCTTAATTTTGATTAAACACCGCATTCGGATTTTCGAGATTTGAGCCATAGGGCTCTGTGATACAAAAATCGGGCTTTTCCGCTGTAGCCAATATTCTTCAGTTTTTGTCAGTCGCCTCATATCTTTGTGGTTTAAAACTAAATGTTTTCTCTAGGGTATCAAAACATCCAGTGAAGTCCTGGAGTAAACAACTTGATAAAACAGTGGCGGGAATATTCGAAGCACTTACGCTTATGTGCGATCTGCCAAGAATGTTGCTCAGAAGTAGTACGAAATTAAACCACACTATAATTTAGACGGTTTTGCAAAACCGCTCTATTCAGTGCAACGCTTTTATGAATTGCTCTCATGTACCCTCTAAGAATTCGTTCGGACACTGTCGAGTTGTAGTTAGGCTAAGTATGAAGAGGAAAGATAATAAACCTTCTCAAAATTTTATACTGAAATGACGTCAATGGAATTAATGGCTTCGTGAGGATGAGGAGTTTACAATGTGTACGCAGTTGAGTCGATGAACTTAATTCTCTCCAGCAATGGTGGTATAAATAAATTTAAATCACAGGCTCTTCTCAGCAAGTAGATTTAATTCTGATATAACATGCCCGTCCTTGTTGGGCAGCCAATCGTAGAGTGGTTAGTTTGATATTGCTGTATTGTTACTGGTCTAAAAAGTATAAGCTAAAAACCTAATACATTGGTGAAGCTCCATCCCTACATTTTCTTGACTGCTTCATGAAGATAGTGTCATGTGTTCACACATTGTGCTTGTCGCAGTAGAATTCGCCCTCCAGCTAGGCTTCTGGAGCAGCCGCTATGACGTCAACCGCGAGACCTCCACTTCCGCCCTCCCCAGTTGCTCTCTAACGTTTTCTTCTTCTTCTTCTCCATGACTCGTCGTCGGTTGGCGTGCGTTTTCTTCAAAAATCCGCCCCGAGCGGCACGTGCGTTCACGGGAGCGTGAGTCATCGCCCCTGATTCCGCGGCTCCTTCGCAGGATCGTCGTCAGCGGGCGGAGCGTCGTCGGCGATTGGTCAGCGTCTGAGTGGTGGGCGTGGTCGCCGAGACAGCGCAACTTGCTCTCCAACCCGTGCGCCAGCCCCAGCCCGGCCAGGCCCTTCACGTCCCGCACAGCAGCCCGGCCGCTATCAGCAAACAGCCATCACACGCACTTCGCACGATGACGCAGGTCATCTGCCATGATCTGAACGAGGTCCGTCCGGCCGCTTGCCGCTCGTTCGACGCCGACTAACCGCTTCTCTTTCAGGTCTGGGACGACATCAGCGAGTTCCTCGACCAGGAGAACTTCCGGATCGGCGAGGTGAGCAGCCGGCTGGCTTTCTCGCCGCTCGAGACGCCGACCGTCGGCATGCTGACACGAGCGCCTCGAGTACACGAGCAGTTCGTGCGCGAGCCGCCGATCACCCTGGCCATGCCTCCGCCGGCGCTTCCTGGCGCCATGTTCGCGCCAACTCCGCCACCACGACCGTTCGCCCCGTCCACATGTGCCGTAGCCGCGGCGGCGGCGGCGAGCATCTCCTGCTCCGCGCTGCCGACGACGTCGGCGACTGCTATTCCGAACTACTACGCTCCACAACCGCCACAGCAGCCACAGCCACCAGCTCCGGCTGCTGCGCGGCCTCCCATGACGATCAAGGAAGAGTCGCCTCCTTCTAGCCCTGAGATTCCGTATCCTTACGTGGATGCGACGTATTCGAGGAGTCCGCTGGCTAACAGTCTGCCCGACCTGAACGTGCCGAATCAGCGGAACCGGAAGACCAGCAGGTACATCAAAAATTTCCAGTGTTTTCGATTTCTTCTTATTTCTGTTTCATTTCCTCTAAAGAAGTTGATTTTATTTTCTGTTGATTACGGAATTAAGAACTATGGAGTTGCTTGCACCTAAGTGCTGTTGCTGTACTTTCCCCTTTCCTTCATACCTCTACTAATGAATTCCTCTTGTAAAAAGCGCAGCTTCAGTTGGCGGCTAAGAAACATTAAAAGCATTGTACATCAATTTTGGAATTTTCCGCACCAAACTGCATTTCTAATCTGCCTCAAAGGATTTCATTTTTGCTCATTTCTGGCTAGCTCAGTCTTCCCTCTCTTTCCTACCGATCTTTTGGAGATCATTCTTGAATGGTGAGCCAGTTGTACAACTGTCATAATCTATTTTCCCAATGACCAAAGTTTCTTTTAATCTTCCACATAAGTATTCAGTCAGAGGCATTGTATCAATTAGTGGACTGCATTGCTTTCTTTTGTTGGAATGAGTCAATGCCACATGAACAGGACTCTTTCACTTTCGATCTAATTTGGTTGTTTGTGCTGGGAGTGGCACAACCATTACAACTTAGTGATCTGCAACTTGTCGGCCGAAGGTATTTCTGGCACTCATTTCGCTTAAGCTGTATTTTGGGGAGCAAACGCTTCTAATTTTCAAGCATAATTCCTGAAAATTTCTTAAATTCTCTGTGATATGCAGGCCAAGTCTCGAGCCTCCCTGCAGCCAAATTGCCGAACTGCACCTAGACAGTGGCAAATAACTCGAAAAGCTAAGCATAGATGCATGTTGATTTGGGCCCCAAGCCGATCTTCTAAGGTGAGGCTGCCGACGGCAACAAGTGCTCGCTTAAATCGTTTCAATCGTCCTACTCCTGCAACACGTTTGAAACACCTCCACCTCTTCCCTAAATTTGAATTGCATTGATCATTTTGTGTTTGGTTTCCCCAGCTCATAAGGCAATTTGTTGGCTTTCATTTTATTTATTTTTTTGCCAATTTTTTGCCGTGGCTCAAGGGTGCTTTTCCTCTAATTTTTTGTTCCTTTTTTATTTTTTTCTTCTGCATTTGAATTGCTTTCTACCTTCATCTACTAATTCCTGCCTAGTTCTAGTACCTGTATCGTGATGTCATCGTTTGTACTAATAACAACGAGACACCAAACTTTGACCCGATGTCTCTCTATTATACTTTCCGGACTAACTTGTCAAGTACAGTATACAGTATCTCTGCATTCATATCCTGAAGGCATTGCGTGTGGTTTACAATTTTGCTAAATCCGCTTCAGCCAGAGGAAAAGAAAGTGTGCAACGCTGGCTTGTCCATCAGTCACCACTCATTCTGAAGGGCAAACACTCGCTCAAATTGCCCCCACTCTATTATGAGTTCGTGGCGCATCCTAAACGGGCTGATTGACAGCGACTGCTACCTTTCTGTTTTATTGTTCAAACACAATAAACATTTATTTTCACCCAGGAAGAGTTCAGTGACCTTCACGACCGGAATCTTATTGCATTTTTATAATAATATTTTATAATATTTTCATTGTGACATAAGGATAAAGGATAAAGGACGGCGTTTCTCAATCCCTTTTGGGATGCGCCAGCGCATTCTACTTCTTCAGGATGTCGTGGAGGCGACATGAATGCGTATTTGGCCATACAATGGCTTGCGGTGGCCAGCCGATGAACAAGTCAGCGCTTTATCCTTCCCAGACAAGTCTGGTACCAATTCACCGTCCCCGGATGGATGGACGGCTTGGTTGGCCTGGGCGTGAAATCCGAACCAGGAACCAAGTATCGGGTGCACGCGACAGTCGCGCCTCATCCGACTGCGCTACACGCGCCCTCATTGTGACATACATTGAGAAACGGCATTCCTTAACCATTTTCTTTACGCACGTATTTCTTAGAAGTTTGTTCATAGTTGCTCGCCTTTGCCTTAAATAATCCATAAGTGTTGGCCAGCTGCAAACTTGCTGCTGGCCTGAGCTAATACTCGTCGAAAGGTGAGCTGGGCCTTGGACATAATTTCTTTAAATTATTTTGAAAATCTCTTTAAAGATTTGCCTGAAAACCGAGATGTTGCTCACTGAACTGCTAGTTGTTTTCCGTTTTCTGTTTCTAATTTTTCCTCTGCAGTTTAATATGCGATATTTGTGTCGTAGATTAGAGGTCGTAGGTAGATAGATATCGAAACTGGTGTGTACAAGTTCTTATTTTTATCCCGATTTCTCTGTATTCCTTATTGGTTTGTGTAATCTAACCAGTGTTACAGTACCCATACGTTGCTTTACTTAAAGGGGCCGCTTTGTCTACAAATGCCAATCGAGAGGATTTATTAGTTCCCTAGGTCCTTCTAGCTGGTTTCTGTAGTCTCAGCATCCCAAACTTGCCACCCAAAGGAGCATTCCTTCTGATACTGCTCCTACAGTATCCCTCAAAAGAATAAGACCTATTGAAGTGGGTGCTCTGAAATGAGCAGCGAAGTGGGGACGCTGAATAGCTCAAGACTCTGTTCTACTTTCTCAGTCACACACCGTCCCCAATCGATGGCGTTGAGACTAAAACCGCCTTCATCATGTCGTCGTCGTCGTCATCATCGTCGTCACATTCCTTCTGCTACCGTACACTCGGCCACCATCGGGGTCGCTCTCATGTCACTTATGAAAACAAATCGTCGTTAGCAGTTGGTTAGTCATAAAAACATATTTACGAACGCGCACTGGAGTCGCGAACCAACAAACCGTAGGAGGGGCATGGTTTTACCGCACCGCGCCTTGGCTTCTGTGGGGTTTCAAAGGAGTTCGATGGGGTTTGGTTAGTTAGACACCTCACTTTGTGGGTAGAAATGATATATTGAGGGCTGCGGCTTAACTATATACAGCGAGGTTGGCCTATTTCATCGAAGGAGCGTTTGAAACGAAGTGTCAGAAGGCAGCGAAGTTATCAGCATGAGCGCTTGGCAATTTTAATCCCAAATTCTGATCAGGGGAGCGATCGATCTCAACGACGTCACTCTAGAAGTTGTAGGATACCTATCGGGGCATGTAGAACTATTAGATAAACCTAGTTTCCCATTCAAAAGTGTGTCCTCGAGCCAGCGATCTTATGCAAATCTCCACTGCATGGCGCATCCTGAGGGGTACTGAACTTCACGTTTCACGGGGAATCTTCTTGTTCTATATGTTTACTAACTTATCCGATACTTTTACTGTTTTTCCTTTTACTCTTTCTTCCTCTGGAGCATAGACGAAGTCGCTGTACATTAGTCTGTGTTCCTTTCGGAGTGCGCCACGCACTCAATCCTCATCGCTTGGCGCACACCTATTTGGAGAATCACCTAAAATGTAACCATCCTTATCAACACCACTGTTTTACTAGTCTGACCCATTTTGTGACGAGTAGGGCCAGTTGAATCCCGGGCGTTCGGCGACATCCGCGCCTCCTCCAATATTCACGTCACAAATCAGTTTAAAAAGGATTAATCGGGTTGGGACCGCGCCTTCGAAAACCTTTACTGGCTATTCCCCAGCAGCCTTCTTCTTATCCGAAAGTTACGGTAGATTTGAATGAATCAAGTTTTAATTCAACAAGTTTTTCCCGGCTTTAAAAAGTTCGAGCGGAGAAGGCGAAGAGTGGAAATACTTTAAAAAGTGTTCTTTCTGTCAACCATGATTGATAGCTGAGAAGGTTTAGCAAGTTCTTCTGACAAGATGACGACATCAGTTTCATGAAAACAACAGTCGCCTTTTTTACCTTAGATTATTTCAAATATGCACCATTTAATGCCAAATCCTTGTCCTGGACATTTCAACAGCGTTGAAGTTTATGAACTAGAGAACTAAACTACAGTAAACTTGGAGATTTCATTCTGTAGAGATTTGTTTCTTTCTATGCCATCTCTAAACTTTTACAACTTTCATAAGTTGAAGACTAAAAAAGCCGATGACAGAGATTCTGAACAGATTCTTGTTTTTTTTTTAAATGAAATCTTCTGCTTTTTTCTTTCCAAATGGCGTCTGACCGAGGTGGTCGGCCGCAAACAGGCTACTGCGTCGCTTTAGAAATCTTATTACCCGCTATAAAGAATGAAAAGTGATATTAGCGTTTGACAGTCTGATACTTATTGCGCGTTTGCCCAACCGGAAAGCAGAGAGGAGCTAGCCATTCAAAGGATTGAGTGCACCAGCTGTTCATGCACATTACGTGACCTCCTTGAATATTAATGTTCGCTTTTATTTTGATCCTCTGCTGGAACAACGCGTGAAGCTACCCGCTTGGGAAAAAGGCCGATATGTACCAGAACATAAGATGCAGGTCCCGTCTATTACGACTGCACGGCGTTCCAGTTCTTGGTTGGGTTTTGTCGTCCAAGTTTTCCATTCCTCCGGGGCCTTTCCTAGGACGTACATACGAGACCTGTCTGAGAAAGATAGAAGTCTGCTTATCCACTGACCAATGATCGCAAAATCGTTGGATTAACCAAATATGCACTCAAATTTCCTCCACGACAACTTGAAGAAGTAGAATGCATGGCGCATCCCAAAAAGGAATTAGCATTCGAAGGGATTTCTTGACGACGTCTTCTATCCTTACCGGCATTTTTTCCGCTGCTGTTCATCCAATCATAGAATGATAGAAACTCCTCAGCTGAGCTTGAGGTCGATTAATTGTGCATACAAAATCGGCGCTTCTTCCCAAAGGCACCACTCGCGGTCATGCTTAGACCTTAGTGTGTGCCTTTATGCGTTTCCAAGTTCTATAGAAACTCGATCGAAACGGGTGTAATCAGCGCTTCACTTCCTGGCTAGTCTTCTGTAGACCCAGCGACGCAGTAGCGAGAGGACATTTGCCAGTGTGCGAAAGCCAACTCTGCTCTACTCTACGGCGAACACAGCCAAGTCTGCCACCCTCCCTGTGTTGCTGAACTTCTTCGAAAAGTGCCTGAGCAAGACAAGACAAATGCTAAGTTCGCTGATTGTGCCAAACACCATTTTGCATTTAAAACGGCTGCACGTCGCAGTCACGTGAAAGTAGAGTGCGTGGCGCAGCCCACCTGGAGTTGATTGGCACCTTCGACCTTTATGCTTCGGCATTCGATTTTCGCGAGTGTCACATGCCTTTCGTACGTCAGGCGCGTGGCCCTATCAGTTGTCCACATGTGCATTAGTGGCAAGTGTGCGTAAGAGCTGAGCAAGACCTTTGACTTCCCAAGGAGGCTTAGCCTTTTGCAGCTGCCTCACAGCGCTCTGCAGAAACCTCTCCTAGCGCTAACGTGGGGGTTATACTAACTTCAGGAAGTATTTGGTGGGAGAAAGCTCTACACAATAAGGAAACGGAATGTCCATTCTACCAATGGACCATGGTAGTTATGACGAAAGTGTTTCACTCTTAGCCAGTTCTGGTGAGGAACTGCAGCTCAATTCATCATTAAAACTGAGCAAACTCCTTTCTTTTCCATTTTTTTTCTCGTCGAACTGGACGCTGTTTAAATCAAATTGAACACTTTTAAAATCAAATTGGGTACTTTTATAAGCTAGAATGAAACTTTTGATTTCAAAGCGAACTCTTTCAAAATCAAATAGGCTGCTTCTACATTAAAATAGAGACTCCCAAACAGGTTAGAATAATTTTTTGTTCCAGGAAAATTTAAGTACAACATCCTTTGATGTTTTAATTCATCTACTCAATAAGTGGGCACAGTTTACTTTTGAGGAAAAATCTTGAGGGTTTAAAGTTTGTTTTGAAGAGAAGAAGGGCGGCCATTTTTTAGGGCTAAAAACGGATTGCGCCATGCAATATCTCAAGACGTTGCGATTTTTATTCGACTGGTAGCAGAATATCTGTTTGCATGGAATTTGACACCTTTAACGGTACAGCAAAAACAATTGTAAAGAACACACATAGTTTCATTATGATTATGCATGTAAGTCGCGTTTACACTATCAGGCAAATAAAAGCTGCGGTGAACTTTTTGAGTGCATGGCACGATCTGACCTTTAATGCTCTATATACTTGCTTCTTTGCTGTGTTTTAAGGTAACTTTTAGCTTAACATTTGTTCTCTAAAAATAACTTTTAAATAAACGTATTACACTTATTGGGCAGGTATACTAAGAAATTTCAGAGAATGTTATACCAAATTTTCCTTGATCAAAAAATTATTGCAACTATCTTATAGAATATGTAGTTTAACCTGCCTGAAGGTTAATTCGATATGGAAGAAATCGGTTTGATTTCAAACATTTTATAGCTAGCTTAAAAGAGTGTCTTATTTGGTTTTAAAAGTGTCAATTTCGATATGAAAATGGTATATTAGGTAAGAAGTGAAGCATGATTTGTGAGAACCGCGAATGGGTAGGTTTACTGAAAGCGTGTTTCGTATTTATTTATTTATTTATTTACTTCGAGCATATGGCATGATAGTGTGCTCAATACTGAGCACTGGAAACAACTTCTGGAAAATTATGGCAACAAAAACGGCAAATTGATAGCCAGGCTGAATGATTAGGAATAAACCCCGAAAAAAACACCAACAAAGAAAACAAAAGCAAGCAAGAGAAGCAAGGACTATAAGTTGGGTTTTTTAGAACTAGCAAGAAAGTGTTCTGTAAAAGGTTTTTTACACATCTATTTTAGGGAACGTTAATGTCTTGTTTATGATGGCCCTGTTAGCCAATAGCCAATAAGTCAGCAAAATAAACCTTCCCAGATTTTCCAACTTCCAGTCTGCGCGACCATAGGTTTCCAAATGCCACTGAAACGTCGTTCTCTATTTGTCGCTTGAAAACTTATCAGTCATCGAATACAGGTCAGGTCGAGAACACTTTTTCCAACCGCCACCACCACCCGTCTTCGCCCATGCGCCCTCAGAGGAGCAGGACAGCTGGGGCACGAAACCATGCCTGGTACTAAGTACTTCAAAGAAGAAGTGGAATCAGTTTTATTTGAGCATAAGCCATCAGCGACAAGGTTTTTGGGACTGCAGTAGATGGATCCGTAAAGATGTTTGGACTTCTACGAAATCATGTTGAAGTTGAATACAGTGCGCACGCCAGGAGGAGTGCTTGATGCTGATGCTAAACTTCATCCAGCAATGTTGTTCTTGCCGCTGAGAGCTTTGAAATGTGAATGGAGTCCGGAAAGGTTTTTTACTTATGGTAAGGAATTTCGGACACATGTAGTTTATTTATTTGTTTTGTATGTGGACGGCCACGTAAATGAAACAGCTCAAAAATGAATAGTAAGCAGTATTTAAAACAAACAGTGGACAGACAATTTGATCCTCCCCTAATGAGATAAACTAGGAAGTGTGGGAAAATTAAAGATTTTTTTAAAATATAAATTCAAGGAATACTGGTATATTCTTATCTAAAGTTTTTTGAAATAAATCTTTGAGTTGACGCCTAATATACCGCTTTGCGAATGGACACTGAACTTTGCTATAAAGTAATCATTGGCTACTTCTGCCGGGTAATTGGTCATATTAAATAGAAGCAAATTTTACTTCCAACATACAATTGGATCCTTAACATCAATCAAGCACATGGCGTTTAACGAGTCTGTTTGTGTCACGTAATCTATACATAATACTTCTACGGGATGAAGCCAGTTTGAATGCGTATTTCTCCGATACAACAACTTGCTGTGACCAGGTGGTGGAGGAGTCAGCGGTTAATTCTTCCCAGACAATTTTTGGTTCCAATTCACTGATCCTGGAGGGATAAAAGGCTCGGGCAGGAAAGTGAGCCTGCAACCTGGGATTGGGTGAAGGGGACAACTGACGCCAGGCTGCTAATTCACACTTGACATTACTGCCCAGCAAAGGGTTCGATGACAATTCTACGCAAGTCTCAGCGAAGTCGTATTTAGTCTACTAGTATGTTTAATGAACTGACTTCTTTCAAAAGCTGTGAATTGTTGAAGGTTTTCTTGCGGTATCCTTTCGTTTTTAGAGTTCATTACACTTTCTCGGGTCCATCTTTCCTTGTCAACGACAACTACCGAGTTTCCGTAGAAGTAGAATGCATGGCGCATACCAAAAAGCCGCCGCGACCGCCTGAGAGTTCGTTCCCTGAGAGTCACACAGTACGACTCCATCCTAGCTGAACCTAGCCAAAGTTCCATCATGCTTTCGCTTCCCTTCTCGGCTGCATGGACATTGCCTTCACCAATTATCTTCGAACTGTGTCCGTTTTTTCCTTCAACAGTGCATTGCTTCCCGTCACACATTCCACTGTCTGAATCGCCTAGAGCGTCACCAATGTCCAAGAAGTGGGCACAAATCAATTCGGACAGCTTTTTCCAATAAGAATCAACCCATTCTATTCCGCTTTTTCTGTAGCGCGACGACTTCCGTTTCATCCCAACACTTATTGCTGTCACTGAATGGCCAGAATCCGCACTTACGGGGTGCTCTCCCCACGCCTTCAGTACGTGGGCGGTCGGGCTCCAAGCAGTTCCGGGTCAACGTCATCGATCCGCGCACGGTCGCAGAATTATCAGTGTTGTTAGCAACACATCAGCAGACCGGCGAGCTGATAGCGTGGAGATGGCGCTCCTATCGGCGACGTCGTATCGATGCCGGCGCGCATGCTGTTGTTCCGCCGAAACCGGCCATCGTGGGCGGCAAGCCGGATAATAGTTGAGATTTTGCCAACTTCGGTAAGACTCCTCAGAAGTAAGGAGAAAGGGTTGCATTAATCAACTCTTTTTTTGGTATGCGCCACGTATTCTACTCCTATGGGAACTCGTGGAGCCTACTTAAGCGAGTAATTGGCTTATACAATGACTGCGCGGTGGCCAGCCGATGAACAAGTCGGTGTATTACTCCTCCCAGAACAGTTTGGTACTGATTCATCGAGCCCGGATGAAGGTTTTGGACTTTCTGGGCGAGAATTCCGAGCCAAGAACCCGGAATCGGGTGCACGCGACAGTCGGGACCTACTCGGAATATATGTACATCATGCGCTTCAGATAGAGACAGGGTTGGTGTTGAAGTTGGTTGAATGCATGACGAGTGCTTTTGTAGTGCACTGGTATACTGTACTACATACTAAAACTTGGAGTTCAGATCCCATTCGAGCACTACTGCACATCTTATAAAAGACAGGAAAAAGGACGGTGTTTCTCCCCTTTTGAGATACGCCACGCATTCTACTTTTACGGGATGTCGTAGAGGCGATTTGAATGCGTATTTGGCGTACACCATGGCTTGCGGTGACCAGCCGGTGAACAAGTCGGCGCTTTATCCTTCCCAGACAACTCCAGTACCAATTCGCCGACCCTAGAGGAATGGAAGTTTTGGTTGGCCTGGGGGGGGGGTGAAATCCGAACCAGGAAGCTTGTGTCGGGTGCACGCCACAGCCGGCACCCCCTTCGACTTACATACGCTCTACATATTATAGCACCATTAAAACACTCAATTTGATAAACGTAAACTATCTTATGTACGGGTGTACTGTTTTACTTGTTAGGATAGAAAAAAGTGGCAAACGTTGGGATTAACAGAGAAGTTTGGCACCAATTCATCGAAATTCTTTATGTAAAACGCACCTTAACTCTACTCGTATATATGAGATATATTCTATGCTCGGGGACGTAAAAGTGCAATAGTAGCAGACATTTGGTGTCACATGTATTCCGAAGTGAGATTCGCAGTTTGAGTGCCGTCCAGGCCAACCAGTCTTCCATTATTCCGGGATCGATGAATTGGTGCCAAACTTCTCTGTGAAGGATATGCACTCGCTTGTCCATCGGCTCTCTACTGCAAGTCATTGTAAAGACCAAATACCCATTGAAATCAGATCGACTACACCGAGAAGATGTGTAATGCGTGGCGCATTCCAGAACGACTACGCGGTCCACTTTAACGAGGCATTCCCGAACTTTATCGCTTATCCTTTGTTGGTCGCATCTGTAAATGCGATAGCAAAGACCACTCGAACAACTAATCAGGCTGCTATTCTTCTCAGAGTATCCGGCTACCAGTTCTCCGACTCGATGGCGATGAAAACGTCGTCTTTCTTTGACGTGTAATCGATTTTTGTGTCGAGTCTATTGACACCAAAAAATGGACCCACGCAAATAACACTGCATATGTTCGACTGAAATTAGAGTGTAGCAAAAATTGGTAAGGATCCGTATGACTTAGTTTTCAGTAGTATCGTATTTTCAGCACTTTTTCAGCAGTAAAGAAGTTTAACTAATGTCTAAGGAGCTACCCTTTCAAGTGCTCTTTCGTCCTACATTGGTTCGACTAGCAGCTGAATGGACCGTTGAGGAATTTCTTGTGTTTAACACATTTTCTAAAAGGCTTAGGAGTTCCGGCATTTTTCGTGTGACGGTATGATTCCAGCTTTTCGGAGGGCCTTCATGCATTCCCGGTTCGCCCAGATAGCTGAAGGATAGTTCCAGTCTCATCACTAGGAGGGCTGAGAAGGTGGGATTCCAAATGCTATGCTTACCTTCACGTTCCCTGATGCTAGGCACTGAACATTGCACACAACTGTGAACACTGCGCAGAATCTGGCGCTCCCGATGTTGTCGTCCCACCCGGTTGCACCGCATTCCCTCATAATCTGCTTCTGTCGTAGGTGGTGAGCCGCAGAACACTCTCCTTTCTTCTAAAGAACTTTCTGCTCACTTCAGTAGAGCGTTTGGTCTTCAGGACATCGTCACGTAGTTGCCTATTCCTGTCAGCCATCTCGCTCTTTTGAAAAATGTAAAAATTTCGCTTATATACCGCAGCGGTGATTTTTTCGGGATCTCTTTTGATGAAGTCATTCTTTATTTCTTCTGCGTTTTTCGAGGTTCAATCCAGTTCTCTCTAGCTCGAACCCAATTTTGTTGGTTCATTCTCAGATGTTTCAGGAAGTTACTGCATTCGCTTCGTAGGCTCAGCACCTTCTTTAGGCCATACAGTACCAATGTTTCACGTAGAATCAAGAATGTCACTCTCTATTAGCGGACCACATCTTTGTAAAGACGTTCAATATCGTTAGACGGAAGTCTTCCGTGATTGACCCTCCCCAATATTGGGTGCTGTCATCTGAAAGACTTATGCGTGCAAGGCCCATTTCACGCACTTCAGCGACCTCATCGACCAGTATTTAGCTGTCGATAATATATTGCACTTTTATTGCCTAATAGACAAACGGGGCAGTTCTTGTGTTCGACATCTTCTTCAAGTAGCCTCGGGGATCTATCCTACCCGAGGGTAATTCACCCATCCGTTTCAGAACGGTGGCAAATTTGAACATGGACTATTCTATAAGGACGACTCACTGATTGTAGACACTGAATTAACCTCTAAGCGCATCTTCGCCGTTTGTTTTACCAGGAGAGGTCACCGTGTTTGTCCTCGTTTCTCTTTTCTAGCGGTGCCTCCCCTCCGATTAGGGTAGATTCAGTTTCAGAGAGCCTCGGCGTAATTCTCATAAACGGATGTTGTTTACGCTATCCTCGCAACCTGAGGCGCAGTTATGATTGGTAAGGTAATGGGTTACCGGTAATGGAGTAGCTTACCATTAAGAGGATTGTAGGCAGAGGGCACATTTGTTACTCATGATATGGTATAGTTCGATGAATGATTCTACCCCACCATTCACCCACTCTTTACGCCCTTGTGATTTCCAGGTAATGCTTCAATTTATACACTCTACCCACAGAACCCTGGGGAATGTCATTCATAAATCCGGCTTCTTTACCGTTCGATATACATCGCTTCATTGTCTATTTGCGCACGTTTTGAGCTTGTAATAATATGGCTTTTGTTACCAAAAGTCTTCCCCGTCGCTGGCTTCAACGTGGTCGACTTCCTAAGAGTTTCATAAAGAGAAAATCTGAGTGCTTGACTCGTTAAATCTTCTGTTTTCCTTAATCAAGGACGCTGATCGTTCGAGCCTCCCGTCTCGATGGCATGGTCTCATTACGGAAAATACTAAAGGCTGTTACTAAACGATGCGGATGTCTTTGCGAGTGGTGAAGAAGCCGGCTCCTCATCCGCTTCTTTTCCATTTTTCGACGAAACCACAGCGCGATGTGAGCGGCGGCGACGGCTGCGGTGACGGCGGACGCGGCGGCGAACCGCCATCATTCATCGTCGGACTTTTCTTCACACATCATGATTTTCATGGCTGATCAATGAGCAGACGACGTTATCGATCATTATCACGCGGAGACGGTGGTCCACCGTCGTCCGTTGGCGTCGTCCTCCCCGTCGCCGGCTGCGCGACTGCCATTTTCGTCGCGAAAGCGGAGACACGGTGGATTATCAGCGACGGCGGTCGCTGTGTCGACGGTCTTCAGGCGCTGTCGGGGGAGAGCGCGTGGACTTCGCTGAAAACAGCAGCCACTTTTTGGGCCGTTACCACCAGGGGGCTTGAGAAGGTTGAGTCTCGCAGCCAACTTCTTTAGAGGTGCCGCAGATGGTGGAAATTTACTCGAGGACATTTCGAAGACATATGATGGTAGAGAGTGGTCAAAGCCTTTATGGCCTCAGTCGAGGATCGAACTAACTCACTTTGCTTTACCGATCAATACTTTTTTAACTTCTACTTCTAGATATATACTGATGTGATATTACATATCAACGCAGGGCATCCCAAAAACTTAATGCGCTGCTTGAATGTTCGTAAATATCTCCTACCGCCTAAGTTACAATAAATTCTTTTGTCTTACTTCAAATACGGCGCGTGTAGCGCAGTCGGAGGAGGTGCCGACTGTCGCCTTCAACCAATACCAGGTTCCTGGTTCGGATTGCCCGCCCAGGACAACGAAGACTTCTGTCATTCCGGAATTAGTCAATTGGTACTAGACTAGGCTGAGAAGGATAGAGCGCTGACTTGTTCATCGGCTGGTCACTGCAAGCCATTTCATGGCCAAATACGCATTCATGTCGCATCCTCGTCATCCCGCAAAGTAGAATGCGTGGCACATCCCAAAAAGTATTGAGGAACGCCGTCCTTTTTCCTTTTCCTTTATTTTTATCTTGTTATTGTTTTAAGTAATAAGATAAGAGTAAGGATAAAGGACTTATTACTTTAGAGAGCAAGAAGGAGAGAATTTTCTAGATTATTGCAGGAAAAGGTTGCGCCCATCACTTGCTCCCCCCCCCCCCATATCGCTATGCTTACCACATCCTCGCTGCAAATGCCATGTGGTTTCGCAACCGAGGAATATGTAATTTTGTGCTTTATCAAATTTTATTTTTGTACGTGATACCCAATATAACTTTTAGAACTCCCACACTTAGAACTAGCACTTCGCTCTAGGCCTTCAGATTGCTTGTGCACGCTACTTCAAAGGTCTAAGAATCTCTCAGAAGTCCAGGTCTTTCTCTGAATGACCCTACAAAATCGTCTTTCACTGAAGTTTCAGGAACACTAGGGTTATTTATTTATTCATTCATCTACTCACTTTTCAGGGGGCTCACACTGTATCTGAGATACGAGACAAATAAAAAATAGGCTATGCGAGAAAAAACAACGAACCGGCCAACAATATTCAGATTATAGCGGCAACGTTAGAAATTTGAACAGGAATTTCACAAGCCACCCGTTTCAGTAGTCATAATTTCTATAAATAATCCAAGGCTATCAAGGTCAGAAATTAGCTACCTAAAATGAAGAAATAAGCAATTAAATAAGAATAATTCAACAAAAATACAATGAACAAATCGAAAGAAGATTTGATAAAGCCTGGCGCAAAAGCTGTCACCCCGTCAACGAAAATCTTTTTAGAGTGATATTTAGGCTACCAATCATGAACAAATAGCAACATACATAGTGGCCTAATTCATAGCGATATCTCAAAACAAAAAGTAATATCTTTTTCTGCTCTTCAGAGTATTTTAAAATACAGTGAAACAATGAATAAGAAACTGTTTAAATTATCATTTAACTATTTAATGAAACTGGAGAGTGTTAAAATTATGAATTAAGGTAGAGAACTTGACCGTGCAAACTACATGCAGGAAAAACGATGTTAACTTTTTGAGGACTACAATAAAGGCAGCCTCGTAGCTAGGAAAATATTGAAACCTGGGAGGAAGTTCCAGTCCACGCCAGGCGCTTGCAACATATTAGGCCTGTCAGCTAATGGATTCAGACTTATAGGCAGCTCTTTCTCAGTCTGCAAAAACTGTGGGACCTTCTCCTACAGCGATGAGTCATCTGGATGTACTGCATTGTATCGGAGTGCTTGAATCGCGGATGTTAAACAAAGCATCTCGTCAAATATTTGACATTGGTAGGCGTAGAATGAGCTCGTCCGTCGTCGAGGTGTTGCCTGAGTCCTCTCGGATTTACGTAGAAATCTCGTTCAGTATTCGATATTCACATGAAAAGATAGACAGTGCACGTATTCGAGCCTATGCTTTCCCAGCGCACTAATTGAATGATTAACTTGGAAAATTTCTTAATTTCATTTTGAAGGTCAAAAACGCTTTAGTTGTCCTGAAATTTGTCGTAGGTTATCTAATTCATTGCTGATAGTTCTTCAATTTTCCAGATCAAGGTGTATCGCAACCTAGTAAATATATGACGAATGCAGTATAGTAATTCTTTAAGAAATCTCCATTCCTAGAAGGAAAATTTCTGAGCTCACCTCAGTGTTAAATGCGAATGCGTTTTAGTTTCAAAAATTTCTGCCGCATGTTTCACACTGTTGTTTTCTCTTTATATCTTGTCGCTATCTTTTGTATTCTCTACTTTTAGGAGAAATGCTTTTTGCTAAGCCATGGAAAGATTACATGACAAATGGATATAGAAATTTCCATGAATAATTTCTGTCTTTCGCCTTTTTGAAACTTGAAAATAATTTTCAGATGCATACATGTTTATTAGTTATAAGATTTCTCCATTGTAAGTAGCCATAATCAAACAAAAAACTTGACGTTGGCTGTGCCGGTACTCTGGCTGCGAGCACAAGTTGAACAGTTTTGATCCAAAACACCCATAACAACTGAACCGTTCATTTTTCAATGCTGAATAAATTAACGTTGGCTTCAATAGGCTACTCTGAGACGATAAATTATAGGTTGTCAACTGGATGGCTTCCAAGGCTTGAAGTGTACAACCAGCTTAACCCTGCATTCACTGCACAAAGTACAATGCGTGGCTGATGCTGCAGCGAGTGACTAATGTACACTTTCGCCCCTTCATCCGTCGTATGTGCAGCACATCAAGTATGAGGGTAAACGACGGAGTTGTTCAATCCCTCTGTACCATGAGCTAGGCATTCTACTTCTATAGGTGCCTGAATGCGAATTCGGGCTATACAGAGACTTGTCGTGGCTATCCGATGAAAAACTCAGTGCTTTATTCTCCCCAGACACGCCATTTTAACGTCTCCGGAGTGATGGAAGGTTTGGTTGGCATAGGCGTTGAATCCCTACGACGAACCTCTATCGCATGCGGCAGTCGGCGTTTTTTCCGACTGCTCCAGTAAACTTGCAGCACACCGACTTCGTATGCTAGCACTTTTCCCTAGAGAACGTAGTACGCTTTTTTACATAAAAGAATAGGTTTCACACTGCAGTTGCTTTCCTCTGGTGCGCACCAAAAATCGATCTCAGGGTCGGTTTGCGACTAGGCAGCCAAAGTTCCTTCCTCATAGGGCGTTGCGTTGAGGTTGCGTTGCAATACCTGTCAGAAAATCACCTGCATCACCTGTCGTTCCGTTGATCATCGAGTTGCTCGAGCTGGCGCCAGTAGCGTCTCCATTCGTCCCTGTCGCGTGCCAGAGTGCCCCAATGGATCCTCGACGCTCGATGGACTCGAAGAGCGTCATGTCGTTCGTTCAGTCAGAAAATGTCGAAAGATTAATCGTAAGTCAACGATATCAGCAGATTATTCGAAGCTTTTGAATACCCAAAAACGCGCTCAAGCTCCGATAAATGTACAGTGCAGTGAGCATCTCGTAAAAAGCCTTGCAAGCATCGATAAACCATTAATTACACAGTACACAGCCCGAACGAAACGAATGTTTTACTCTGGCTTAGGTGATTGCGCACGTAGCGCAGTCGGAGGAGGGGCTGGCTGTCGCATGCGCCCGATATCAGGTTCCTGGTTCGGATTGCCGCTTAGGCCAACCAAGCCTTCCATCCATCCGGAATCGGTGAATTGGTTCAGGCGTGTCTGGAAAGGAAAACACTGGCTTGTTCATCTACTGGTTACCCCAAGTCATTTTTATGGCCAAGTATGCATTCAACTCTTCTTGTTCATGCCGTGGGAGTAGAATGCGTGACACATCTGAAAATGGATTCAGTAACGCCGTACTTTATCCTTTATCTTTGAGGTCTTTTTGAACAGATGGTGTTCCATGAAAGGCGTCCTCCACTCGACACCTTCTTTCTCTTTCTACCTTAATATTTACTTCCTTGCTATTGGGGCGAATTCATTAAACCCTGTTGTTTGCCGGCTGTGTCCAAGTGTGAGCAACAGCAGAAACAGGCAATACCAGCCGAGGGTGTGTCACCGCCTTACAACTACAATAGTCCCCACTGGTTTCAGGTTTTCCTGCCTTACCGACCCCCCGCGCAGCGCTGCTCATACCAATCAGCTGACTCACGGCGCATTGTCCACGATTAGAACGAATCAGTTACTCATCGTCCACAAAAGCACCGGCTGATATCACTCGTCGCAATGAGACATCCTTTGTTTGATGACGGCAGCGGTAATCACCCCTCGCTTCTCACTCCAGTTACCTCCGAGTTTTCCGAATTCATAGGTCTAACAATTAAGCGCAAGGTACAGCAGAAATAGGGAGCATTACTTTGTCACTGTAATATTGAGAAATGAGAAGCTTCCAACATATCTATCCTACTTGTGGAAAACCCTAACAATTCCGCATGCTTGAAACGACGATTTTCTAGATCTTTTAACATTAAAAGATAAAAGGCTAATAGATGGCGTTAATTAGCTTGTGGTGCGCCACGCATCTTACATCTACAGGATGCCGTAGAAGCAACCTGGATACGTATTTGGCTTATAAAATGACTTGCGGTGGCCAGCAGATGAACAAGTCAGCGCTTTACCCTTCCCAGACGAGTCTGGTACCAATTACCAACCCAATTACGGATGGAAGGCTTGGTTCGCTTGCGCGAGAAATCCTAACCAAGAACCTCGAATTGGCTTATACGACTGTGTCTGCACTCCTTTACCATATTGCTCAAAACTCACTTTTTAATGAAATCATTGGCTAAAACCTCAAACTTGGGTAATTAAACCATCTCTCCGACCTCAAACCAGGGTTTAATTACCCATGTTTGAGGACGGAGAGATGCAAATATTAACGTATGTTCCTGTCCTTCTGGCGATATTAAGCCTAAGATCATTGACTAACTACGGACCAGAGCGGTTTCCTAGTCGACTACATTTTCCGAAGGAAGAGTTTGCAGCGGATGCCGAGGAGGTTAAGGCGGTTGGAGAAATCGCACACCTAGGTGAGCAGTTGAAGAAGGAATGGCTAAAACGTTCGAATGAAATGTGACAATAGACACAGTGGACTGGTGGAAAGTAATCGCTAACCAATCCCTTTGAAATATTTAGGGCAGTAAACTTCATCATGACAGGGTTGAAATATTTGGAAGAAGCACAGAGATTTGGAGAGGTGCTACCGGTTCCACAATCCTGAGCTTTATGCTTTTGGTCGGCAAGTGAAGCGCAGTTCGAGGGAGCAGTGGCTGACGCACATAGGGCAACTAAGCCTTCCATCCCTCCAGGTTTAGTGATTTGATATCAAACTTGTCTGGAAGGGATAAAACACCGAATTGCCCATTAACTGGTCATCGCAAGTCATTGTGTGTGCCAAATACGCATTCAAATTGCCTCCACGACATCCCTCAGAAGTAGGATGAGTGATGCATCACAAAATAGGGATCGAATAACGTGGTCCTTTGTCCTTTTTTTATGTAATGCAATTGGAAGAAGGTGTCAGTCTGGCTTGAGTTTGAAACTCATTTCCTCATCTCTTTTCGAGTTGATCAGTTGGTAGCAGAATTGTCAGAGGAGAAGAAAGTACTGACCGTACGTCCATCCGCAAAGGCCAGATTCGCAATCGAAGAACCTATACGATATCCCGTTAAAGTAGAATGCGTGGCGCATCCCGATCAGAATGTGACTAACGTCAATGCTTCTTCTTAGCGATGCTAAGCACTTGACTCCTGTACACGCAAGTGGGTTATAAGGAAGAGCCGCCGCTCCCAAATTCGACAGTCGTCGCGCTGATCACATCCTTTGGGAGGCTCCATTCCTACTCCATTTACACGCATATGGGAGCACTTTGCCAGTAGAATGCTACGTGATTTCATAGTAAGCCTAAATACCTATTCAAAGCGCCCCATCCATTACGTCCTGAAAGCGTCTAATACGTGATGCAGTTGAGAGCATCTAATAAGTGATGCAGTTGAGAGCACGGCGCATCCCTTGGACAAAATAATCTCCAACTTTGTCTGTGTTTTGTCCTTGTAGATGCTTGGTGAAAAGTCACTTAAGATGCGAAGAATTTTGTATGATCAAAATCTTGTATTCAAGATTCTCTCTGGCTGTTTTGATATTGATAAAAGAGAAATATTCAATTTCTTAGATTCTGCTGAAAGAACAAGAGGTCCTCCATTTCGCATATTCATAGGAAGAGTTCGCTCCCAACAGTTCCTTGACTCTTTTCTAGTAAGAGTTACAAAAACATGGAATAGCTTGCCTACGGCAATAGTTTCTTCGTCATCCCAGCTAATTTTAATCATAAACTTGAAGCGCATCTCAAGCGAAACGGTTTTTTCTGGCGTTTCTTTTCTCTCAATCCCTGATAGCTAGTCAATGCTAGCGAATCATTCGCAATATCTTGGAAGCTATGTAGAGCTAGCCCCGCAGTAAAGTGAAGTAATCCTCTTACAATCGCTTACAAATAACATTTATTTATACGAGGCTGTGCTTAGCTTTCTAAATAAATTAATAGTGTGTTCGCTTCGGCTGAATGAAAGCTTATATTTGTAAAAAATCGTGACATCTGTCAAAGCAATACGGAACTCAAAAACCTTCACGAATCATTTTCGGCTCTTGTTCTTAGAACTTATGATGAAACCTCCTGATTTGAGAAATTAACAACAAGTTAGGTTAAAAACAAATCAGGTACATTTTTGATAAAGTACCTTTTTCAGCGAGTCGCTAGTCCTTAAAAAACACTTTCGCGTCACTCATGGAAGAAGTCTTTTCTTCAAACCTCCAAAAAGAGCGCTTCTTCTGTAACATCTTGTGATTAATTAATTTCGGATCTCTTTTAGTACAATAATTGCTCCTCACTTTTGCTTGTCTTTGAAGAGCCAACTTTTGCAGTGATTTTTGTGTTCAACTTGTTTTGTACTTCTTTTGGCTCAATAAATGTTCATGTTCATGTAGCAGCGCTGTCAGAGGAGGCGTCGGCTGTCGAGTGCACCCGATTCCAGGTCCCTGGTTCGGATTTCTCGCCAAGGCCAATCAAGCCTTTAATTCTTCCAGGTTCAGTTAATTGGTACCAGAGTTGTCTTGTGAGGGGGGGGGGTGGGTTAAACACTAATCCATCAACTGCTCATCGCAAGTCATGGTATAGACCAAATACGCATTTAGTTTTCTTCCACGATACCCTTAGCAGTCGAATGCGTGGCGCATCCTAAAATGGATTGAATAACGTTGCCCTTTTCCTTTACAGAGGTTTCTTATAAATGTCACTCTATTTGATCTCTATGACAAGCGAACAGCAACAAACCTATGGAGGTACTTCTTAGGCTAGGGATGAGGTTGGTGTCAGTATGACACTTTTGGAGCTTCACTCTTCTCCACTGTCACCTGACACTGTCTTCGTCGCTGATCGACTCACTTATAAAGGCGTAAATCAAACGGACAAATGTCCGCATAATTCCCGTCGTGCGCACTTCACTTCTGGCTTTCGCTTTCCCCGGTTGCCGGTTGCTTCACACGAAGCGCATTCTATAATTCGCTGATGTCGCATCAGCAGCCTCTCAGCCGCCGTCACTTCGTCGCAATCAGAAAACATGAATTTCCGACGACGGTGGCCGCGTCGCGGCGAGATCGCGCCAAGCACGCGACCGCATTTAATGCCGCTAATGTTCCGCGATTACTACTGCGTACGCGGACGGCCTCGCAGTCGTAGCACGGCGCGAATTCCGTTTTTACACATCAACAACGATTTCCGATCTTCTCACAGGAAACACAGCTAGCGAACTCTGTGACTGATTAGCGGCCACAAGTGCGAATCTTAACGAAAGCGGATGGGTTGCACCGAACAGCACACTCTAGATGCAGCCAGTGGTGGTGTGGTTCCTATGGAAGAAGGAGTGGTCCGAGCGGATCTCGAATCAATTTTAGGTTCGATTCCCTTGAAGGTCACTCCGGCTCATGTGTGGCACTCCAAGTATTGCTCCCCTTGTCCACTTCTGCACAAAATACTTTCTTATTTAATAAATCGCTTTTTGGGCATACATTGTCTTGTTCAGTGACTGGTATCCGTAATCGGCGCATTAAACAGTTAATGAATAAATATAAATAATAACTAAATATAGTGTAAATAAATATAAATATAGTATAATATACTAAATATAATATAATATATAAATAAAAGAAAACAAACCGTAAACCTTTCACGGCATTCGCTACCCTCTCCTCCTCTAAAGGTTATCTTTTAAAATATATTTTTTCTGCATGATATTCTGTTTCCTTTGTTCAATGGATTTTTGGTCTACACTGTAATTTTTAGTGGCCAGTGGATAGGTCAGTGCTCAACGCTTCCCAGAAAAGTCTGTTACCAAATCACCAACCCTAAAGCAGTGGAAGACTTTGCTGACCCAAGCGGGAGCAGAATCAACGATTTGTCTCCTGGCGTGCGCGTCATCCAACATATCTTCCTACTGCACTCCAATTTCCCATTACAGATGCGCTGTTCCATTGTATCATAAAGAACTGGAATGAATGAATGCGTGAATTAAACCAAAATCGGGATTAAAAGCAACACTTATTAGTCCCATCCCTTCGTAAGGGTACCGCATTCGGAGGATGTCGCTGGCGCAATGAATACAGGTACAGGATTTCCTGCCCTGGCCAACCAAGCCTTCTATCCTCATGGGTCGATGAATTGATACCAAACGTGTCTGGAAAGGAAAACACTGGCTTGTTCATCAGTTGGTCACCGCAAGCCATTGTTGTCGCCTTCACGACATCTCGTCGAAGTAGAATGCGTGGCGCATTCCAGGAAAATGATTGGTTGACATCGTCCTTTACTTTACGCTTTATCTTTTGTACCTCGATTGGGTTACTCAAAGTTACAGGCTCTGGTTCCTGACCCCGTTTCCAAAGGTGCTGCAATCTGTGTGCAGGATTCCACAAGATAATTCCCCCGCTGGTGCGTAAGCTTGTGTGACGTCGCTTAAAAATATTAAAGCACGAATGCAGAATCTGCTGTCTTAATAACCTCAGTGATAATTTGCTGCTGATCTGCAAGGTGCAGTGAAATTCGGATTTAATTTTCATCCAAAGTGGTATGGTTTACTGGAATTTCGACTTCAGCTTACCAAGTTTTCTTTATACTTTTCTTTTTTGCTCAATACCCTCGGCCCAATCATAAGAACAATCATAAAAAGCGAGCGAGAACTTGTTCACATCATTACCAAGACCAACTGCATTCAGATTTCATGCGCTGTAATTAACAGTTTCCTAAAAAGCAAACTATTATTGCAGAGCAATCATAATGGAGGCGCTAAATCTCCTGTACTCTTCGAGTATGTAATTACATAGGCTCGAGCTCTCTACTCTATTCAGGCTCTATGTTGAGCAACTAATACTTTAATACGTTCAGGGTATAAAAGCTGATACCACTGCTCTCTGAAAAAGATAAAGCATCCATCGGCTGGTTCCAAAGCTCATTGCACAGGCTGAACTGGATATATGTAACTCCCGATATATCTAGTAGAAATGCAATGCGTGGCGCAACCCACAAAGCAAAAAAACAGATTAGCGCCGATCTTTAAAGTTTATCCTTCATTAATGATGAAACCTTTTGTACTCCTCCAGAGCATTGGAAGGCTCTGAAGAAGTTCCATTTTGAGAACTGACTTTCTTGTGGATCCATAAATAATAGCAATTAATTAATCTTTATTTATTTATTCTACACTAACTAAATAACGTATCAAAAGTTTTATTAACATAATACAAAAACGTCATGCAAAAATTGTAGCTTAGTCATAAGAAGCAAAAAAAACATTGACTAAATTCTTATAGTAGTTGGATTGATTAGTCATTGAGTACATAAGCATCAGCAGATGTTCTGTTCTCCTTCTTTTTCCCTCTTTTTTCTATTCTTTTTACTACCTTTTCTTAGAAACGAGGAAATTAGGAAAAGAAAAATAAAAGCAAGAAATGTATAGATAGGCAAAATGAAAATAGTAGGCAAAAATAC
This sequence comes from Heligmosomoides polygyrus polygyrus, assembly GCA_947396885.1. Taxonomy (NCBI): domain Eukaryota; kingdom Metazoa; phylum Nematoda; class Chromadorea; order Rhabditida; family Heligmosomidae; genus Heligmosomoides; species Heligmosomoides polygyrus. Next base: position 26,552,338 of record OX377202.1, read on the forward strand.
AATATAAGTAATATAAGGAAGAAAAATAGAAAAAATGTAGAAAATTTTTATAAAAACATAAAGAATATCAATAAATTAGTAACATCTAGCCATCAATATCTTAATTTCACAAAGCACCAAAGCTAAGTTTCTTAAGACAATCGTTTGATGTCTATTTAATTACTGGCAACTTCTAATCACTCAGTTTAGCCAAATACGCCGATTAGCTCAAGAAGCGCGAACTAATTCAGCAGACCTTGATGCGGATTCTGAGCGTTTGCAGGAGTTTGCACAGTATCAGATCATCAATCGGCACGATACCTGTCCTGCAGAACGCACGGTCAACCGCTAATAACGATCCAAGAACTTGTTAGTAGCAAAGGAAATGGCGAATAATGGAGACGGCGACTGAATCCGCATCAAATGAAGGTTCTTGACCGAGTTCGTATGACGAGCGGAACCCTTATCGATTCCTCTTTAAACGTGTTGTTTCTCCCATCTACAGTTGATTTAGTTTACGGCAGTCGACGGGAGGTGCAGCGCTCTTGAATTGATCCTACCACTACATAGGTTCGTCCTCACACTCGGACCCATCCAAGCCATCCATATCCTCAATATCCCTGCTATAGAGTCATACTTCGTGAGATTAGATTTTAAAGGCTCAAACTTCACCTCTCAGGTGTGTTGCGACCAGAATTCTAGCGCAGGACGGAACTCAAACTCGCTTCACCTGCTAACAGGGCAATTGTCCCGGGTTCCGCCCAGGCCAATCAACCCTTCCTTGAAAGTCAGTGAACTAGCATCGTAGTTGTCTGGGATGGATATAACACCTGATGTTTCCATCAGTTGGTCGCTGCAAGACATTAAATAGGCGGAATGCACACTCAAATTGCCTCTATGATTTTCCTTAAACTAGAATACGTGGCTCATTCCATGAACAGGTTGATCAGTGTCCAAATTTGAAGCTTAAATGCATTGAAGTAAGCACAAAACTACTTAATCACACTGTGGGATATACCACGAATCCCACTTCTGCGATATGTCGTGGAAACAAACTGAATGTGAATTTGGTATAAAGAATTAACCTTCACTGCTGGCTAGATAACCGACAAGACGTTGTGTTTTCCTACTCAGACATTTCGGATGTTAATCATGTCTAGCGGCGGAAAGATGGAGAACTTCGTTGGAGTTGACGTGAGTCGGACCATGCATCGATTCGCAGAGAGAGTGCGCTGCAAGAATTCTTATCTGAAGATTATTAAGCACTAATCTGTCCATTGAGTAGCTCATTGAAGTCACTCATGAGGCTAATTGTATTCTGAACCCCGGTATTTAGTGAAAATGAAACCTTTCGAAGAACGCGCCTGTTAATTTAAGGGTAAAGGACGGCGTTACTGAATCCCTTCTGGGTTGCGCCACGTATTCTATTTCTAGTGGGTGTTGTGGAAACTGAGTGCGTATTTTGCCTACACTGTAACTGTGCATATAATGCCTTTGGAGGCCAGCCAATAGGAAATGCAGTGCTTTATGCTTACCGAACCAGCCTGTTTCCAATTCACCGAGCCCGGAGGGATGCAAGGCTTGATTAGCTTGGGCAGGAAATGCGAACCAGGAACCTGGAATTGGGTGCACGCTACAACCGACGCCTCTCTGTCTACACCATCGCGCGTCCAATTTTGCCATTTCGCTTCACAGATGTCAATGCCTTGCAAACACTGTTTCAGAAAAATTTAGCGATTTATGTAGGGAGTGCGCAAATCTCGCTGAGTTCTTCTCTGCGCCGATTCCTTTAAGCCGCCCAATTCTAGGACACTGATTGGTAACAGCGTGGATTATACGGAACGCTGCTGAAGTCAGTCATGAAGTCGTTCGTTTGCCAACCAATGCATTACCAGAGGCTCCAGAATATTGTGCAAAGCCATGGCGCATCCCGCATGCACTGATCACCGGCGGCGCGTATGCCTTCCCCGATTGCTTGTACCGTTTGTGCGACCTCTGAAGTGGCTACGTGCTTTAGTGGCGACAGTACCTGATTCTGCTCCAATTTGTATGCGTCCGTCGCCGTTCACGAGCTCCCCCTTTCGTTTCAAAGCGGTCCGCGCTCGTTTCCGACAGCGGATTTACATCTTCGCCATGGACCCCCGTGGTGATTGCGCGAATCCACGGCTGTCTTCGTCAACGGTATTCAACAAGAATAAAAGTTAGCAAATGGTGGGAGCAACTATCTTCGGGTAGCTTGCGTTAGGGAATAAGGGTTGCGTTTATAGTCATCTATTCATAGGCCGCGCTTACGCATTTCTACCGCTTCTTCAGGTGTCTCTAGAAAGTCTGTACAATTCGAAAAAGTCAGTGTTTTGTGCCCTTCCCAATAAGCAGTGCGGACGTTCACGTTCGAGCATCAGTGACGCTGTCGCTTGGGCCAAGCCTCTCCCGTCGAGAACTAGGTGGGCCGACCACGTGCTGCGTTTCAATGACAACAGCAACAGCCGTATGGGAGTTTTCACCGACAAGATTCCCTGGGAAGCGAGACGCTACAAACGCCTAGATTTTGGTTGAACATCTTCGTGAAAGCGTAGAACGAGAGGAATCTACTAGACGGGTCTAGCACGCGATAATGACGGATGGAAACGCTGCTAGCGCCTTCTTTAAAAAAAACTTTGTGATCAGCGGACTACGACTGGTATAGGTAAAGCAGTAGTGAGACCGATTCGTCAGCTCCATAGAGATGAAAGGCTTAGATGGCCTGAGGGCAAACCGGGACCGAATGATGTGATCCAACCGTGGTCTATTCCTCATTCAATATCAGGGATGTGCGGAAATTTTTCTGGAAAAAGCGGAAGACGAAAGACGGAACGGAATCGCTCAAAAATGGCCGGAAACCGGAATACGAAACGCGAAAACGGAAATGACACATATTCGCCATTTCTTCAAAAGTGCATCTGAAACGGCGTCAGAAGCGGCTCCTACTGCAGTTTTTCTCGCTCAGAACTTTGCGAGCAGCCGAATCTTCCACAAGTTAATACTCATCCACATCATAACATGAATTCATAATATTGTTATGATAAGCTTTGAGATATGGCTAGAACAATAAACGAAAACAATTTCAGGGGCTTATCTTACTATTTCTCATTATTTCATCATGGAGTCTTTCGATATCTAGTTTCTGCGACGGTTTCTCGCTGACTGTTTTGATACTGATATTTTTTGAACGATAGACTGAACCGACTCAACCACTTCAGGTTACTCCAGATCCGCATTTAATAAAACTGATTCCGGTAAAATCTAAAACTGGAGTAGCCATCCAGATCATTTCCCGACCAGAAAAGAGATTCCTCTCAACACTTTTAGAAATCTGTAGCATCATGGACGACATGGTGAATCCACAGATATTTGTATATTCAACATAAGCAGTTGTTCAACACATTGTAATCACCAAAGCTAGTACTCAGAATTCATTTTAAAACCTAAGATGATAACTGGATGACTGGTAGTCATGGTGGGTCCAGACTTAAACAGGAATGTTCAGTCTGTACCAGCCAAGAAACGCAGCGCCCAAGGTGACACAGCTGAGCAGTTACTACATGGTTCTCGAAGCAATAGTTTTGTGTCAGAATTCAATAAGTCACCATAGCCAGTCAAAATAACAGCTCGTGGTAGCAATTCGTGATGCTTCATTAAAAAACGAATCGCATGACTATGGATGAATATAACACCTAACAAAATTAAAAATTAAAAATTGAAATTTGCAGCTTTCACCAGGAACACTGATGTAATCTTGGAGCAGACAACCACATGCACAAGCCTTCACTGAACACTGTGTTCACTGATACTGCGCTATATGCTTACAAAGTTTTGTAGCTATATATAACCAATGGATCTAGAATTTTGCATACACAGCCTTTGTCCACATTAATTTTGCCCTCCCGTTGCCGTTTTTGAGTGTTTTTCTGGTACTCTAACCAATTTCAAGAATATTGATACTACAGTTGTCGAACAGTATTTCTTTTACAATTATATGAAGCAGAACTATTTTTAATTGATAAGCAGATTGTGTTTAATAGAAAACCATGTGGAACAGTGCCTATTTCCGTTTCCGCCTTCCGACTCAAAACAGGCGGAACACGGAACGGAACGGAAGCGCCCAAAATGACCGGAAACCGGAATTCGGAACACGGAAACGGAAATTCCGCACATCCCTGTTCAATATCATATACCTCGAATACAAAATTAATTAAGTAAAGGATGCATTGAAAGAAAGACATACTTATATACCACTATTCGTGAGTGCTTAATGTTAAAAATTTAAGAAAAAATCATAGATTGAGGTTTCACCATCCTCTTTTGAGGGTGTCTGAGTATTCGGCAGTTACTTTCTTGAAGTACACGTTGACTTTCGAGATAAAAGGTGGAAAGCTATCCAGCACAGTTGGTGGTTTGACCAAATGCACATATTTTTCGAGCAAATTCGGTGAGCGCGTGTAGCGCAGTTGGAGGAGGCGCTGGCTGTCGCTTTCACCCGATACCAGGTTACAGGTTGAGATTTCCCGCCCAGGCCAACCAAGCCTTCCATCCCTCCGGGGTCGGTGAATTGGTACCAGGCTTATCTGGGAAGGATAGAGCGCTGACTTGTTCATCGGCTGGCCACCGTGAGTTATTGTATGGCCAAATTCGCATTCAAGTCGCCTCCACGACATTACGTAGAAGTTGAATGTGTGGCGCATCCCAAAAGGGATTGAGTAACGCCGTCCTTTACCCTTTCATTTATTCTTAAGTGAGGGTCAGAGCGGCGAAAGGAGGCAGCGATCTTCAATGGAGTAGCTGTTTGGTACAGCTTGCAACCAGGTCAACAAAGCCTCCGCTCTTCAGGAGTCACTGGGATGGATTTAGGCTTCCTTATGAGCTGTATGAACACAATGACGTACATACTATATCATTAGGCCAAATACTCATCCAAAGTCATAATATCCAGGAGTCTTCGGATTCGTGATGTACCATTAAAATTTCTGACCAAAAGCCGGCCATTACTTTTCGTCTCTTGGGTCTCATCCAGTTCATTGATAAACTTACTGAGTGATGTCGTGGAGTGACTTGGATTAAGGTGTGCGCCATTCTTTGCTACTGTGCGCTACATGCGATGCCTTCGCACCTTCCATACTCCATGAACCTACACCTGCTGTTCGGAAGGAGCTATTTAATGCACAGCCTAGTAAATGAAACTACTGCTTCTCGCTACAATTCGAGAGGGTAGAATGCCTTACTCCTAGGGAGCGACTTATCAACCTCCCTAGCGATTCGAACTCTGCCTCTTAAAGGTATGTGCTCGGCTGCTCTCTTTCTATCACGCTGGAGAAAGGCGTACATAGCGCAGCCGGCAACCTCCGTCGTTTTGTTGCACACTTAGTAACTGCATCTATCCAATTCTTCTGTGCAGTGGTGGCTAACTGATGAACAAGTCGTGTACAGATGTCTCCAAGGAGGTGCCTCGCACCAATCCACTAAGAATAGAAGGGTTGCCCTGGGCGGGATCCGACCCTTGAAACTTGATTTGGATACAAGCGCGAGCCAGGGCCTTCACACGACTGCTCTTTCGTCTGTTTTTCTAATACTTTGCGATACTATTATGTTATATAACAGTATTGCCGTTGTTACCAGAGCACCAAACCAAGGGTTCTACCCCTCCGCTCCCCCCCCCCCCGGTGTCGATGAATAGTTACTACACATTTCGGAAAAGGAGAGTGCACTGCATTCTTTATCAGCTGCTATCCGACTTCCTTTATAGGCTAAGTACGCTCTCTTAATCATACTGACTCCACGATTCCCACAGAAGTAGAACCCGTAGATAGTTCCAAGATGTACTGACTAGAGCTGGCCCCTTCCCTATTTCGAGAGCATAACCTTGACTGTGAAATATTTCGAGTCTTTTGTCGGAAATTCCTTTTTGCATTAGTGAGCGAGATAGAACCGGATTTGGGGGTCGATTCAAAAATCCCGCCGTGATCACATCACATCAGTCGTTATCGCCAAGAAAGGCTGCGGAGAGAAAGGGATCGGTGGAAACTCGGAGGAACTCTGCTGAGTTATGTTTAATTTATTATTATTATTATTATTACTATCAATTAATGTTTTCTGAACTAAGGAAATTTTCATAAAAGATAGCGCCGCACAGGGTAACTCCACCCGTTTAAGCTAATGTCAATCTATGTCAACTTCCCCCATAGACAAGTTGGCTATTTTAATCGCCTGTTCTGACTAATCTCCACCCTTCTTTCACTTATTAGTTTGGTTGTAACAAGGAGTATGAGGTTTTACGTGTGAAGATATTGATAAATAGGTTCGGCTACGCACTCAGGCCTACCAAGAAGTAGGCTAGCGGAGTTGTTTGCAAATGGGATTTCTATCAGTCGCCGGCGTTATGAGTGTCCACGTCATCTTGCAAAGAAGCAACATACGTGGTGCATCCGCAGATCAGCGACCTTCGCTCGTTATCCCTTTCTTCTAGTCGTATCAGGCAATCAATCACTTTTCTCATAATGGAGCTCGACCATAGACAATGTCCGTGCAATGCGACCAACGACGTTGTCCAACGGAAACGATCTGTCACGGAAAAACGAAGACGATCATAACAACACACGACCGAATCGAATGAAAAGGTCGTCGGAAGGACGTCTGAAATCGAATCGCCGAACACTGACCGAGTGAAGTAAGCGTGAACCGGTTGCTGCCGAGGGGAACCGTTCCATAAGCAGATTTGATTAGCTTCGCTCGGCAGTAAATCACATTCCGATTGCACCCTGTTCTACTCTGGTCTTAGAGGATAGCTTTCCTTGGGCGGCAGCGTTGGACTTTTCAGCTTTTTCTCGAAACTTCATCCTCAGCACGATGAAGTACACTAGACAGTAGGCAGTGGTCGTCGTTATTCAATTCCCAATATGGAGCGATTGGAATAGGTGTTTTGCCTACACAGTGACTTGCGCTGGCAGCCGATGTACAAGTCAGTGTTTTATCCTTCTCAGACAAATCTGACACCAATTCACAGAGTCTTCGCTTGAAGACTTGCTTAGCCTGAGCGGAAAACCGGAACCAGTAACCTGGAATCGGGTGCAAGCAACAGCCAGTGCCTCCTTCGACTGCGCTACCGCGCGCCAGCAGGAATGTTAGCAAATAAACACGAAGAGTTTTAAAGGCTTGGACGTGAAGCGAACCTGCGAACCATTGTGGGTTAACAAGAGATCAAGCCTATTACCCATTGCGCTACGTGCACAGTCCTTGCGAGACACGATGGAAGTGGGCCACAGAACGTAAAGAAGAAATTTGAAAGCCCTTTAGTACATTCACCACAGGAGTGTTCAGCCGTGTAACAAATTTAAGGGCAAATCGTTAGTCGGCCGTGAAAAAGACCATAAAGCCTACTCCACATACCTGCACAACAGCTCCTGTTTGACTTACCTGCTCGTTACCAAAGTGATGGGTAAAACGTGCTCAAGACGACGTTGATGACAGAAATACATAAACGAGAAAATACGAGAATACGTACACTACTACGAAGATGATAAACGAATAAATACGTATACGTATACGTAACAAATACGAGACTTTATTCTGCCAGAATACACCTTCCTCCTTTCATACGAGATGCGCATTTCAGTAGCAATATTATTGATTTATCAATATCACTCTATCTTTCCAACATTGCTTTGTGCTCCTTGTAGGCGTATCTTACAAGGTGCCTGTTTTCTTGAACTAGTCGTCGTCCGGGCGCGTGTAGCGCAGTCGGAGGAGGCGCCGACTGTCGCGTGCACCCGATACCAGGTTCCTGGTTCGAATTTCCCGCACAGGCCAACCAAGCCTTCCATCTCTCCGGGGTCGGTGAATTGGTACCAGACTTGTCTGGGAAGGATAGAGCGCTGACTTGTTCATCGGCTGGCCACCGCAAATCATTGTATGGCCAAATACGCATTCAAATCGCCTCCACGACATCCCGTAGAAGTAGAATGCGTGGCGCATCCCAAAAGGGATTGAGTAACGCCGTCCTTTTTCCTTTATTTATCCTTTAGTTGTCCTCCGGTCTGATCAGCATATGCACAAGCCCTCAGTTCGGCATTATTCGATCTGCTTCAGTCGGATTACACCTGTCTTCACCGCTTTTCTGACATCTTCATTTCACTTCTACTTTTTTCTACGTTGTCACCAGAGTACCTTCATTTCAGTTCTTAGCAATACTCCAGTATTGCTGACGTAGAAATGGACAGGCCTGACAGCTGGCCAGTATAGTTTCGATTTATGTACCTTATAATAGAGTTACGGCCACAGGATTTCTGCACTCCATTACTTCAGGTTGTTTCAATCCTTTAACAACAATAACAATAACGCAGCTTTCCTCCCATTAACATTCTGATTCAGAACTTCGTTTTTCGGATAGGCTACCACTGAGATATGAGAAATCGTCCTTCTTTTTACACTGAGGATTTCAATGGACTCCTTTCACTTCGGCTACACTTCACGATTTGTCTACACCTCCCTCACGTAGATTTTAAATTCTTGAAGTGATTATGTAGTTTTAGTCGTAGGCAAAGCAACCGGGAAATACGCATTTCAATATCTGCCCATGAATATCTACATAATTTCCATCTGGATAAAAAATTATCCAAGGCTTTTGCAGGAGCCAGAATCCCTTCCAGACCCTCATCGACAAGACAATAAATTTTTTCATCATATGTACATGATTCCGTATAAGCAAGAAGGTCATTGTTACCATCGGCCACTACTTTCGCTTATCTCTGCATAGAAACGGAAAAGGACTTCTTCTTACATCAGGGCATGTAAAGATCAATTAAACTAACCTTAAGCGACAACTAAGAATTACATAGTGCTTTTATCCATGTAAGGATGCACGCCTGTGAATTGCCTTTACACCACTCGTTCTCTTCTAGCCCCATTCTTTGCTCGTCTACTCTTCCTTTTTGGAGAGGGCTCTTGGCTAAGTAGGCACCTGTCCATTAGCTACCAGCCACCGGAACACGAACCTATTAAGGTCACGGTACGTACCGGTTTCGCGGTGACATCCCAGCCGGGAAAAACTGTTTCAATTTTCGTTTTCGATTCCCCATTGCTCGAGACGACGATCCGGCCAGCGAGTAATGCGCACGTGGCGCGCCGTAACCTCGGCGCCATCACCCCCTGCTGTTAGTGTTTGGAAGGTGGCATTTCCATATGAAAGCCGAACTGCCGCGGTCCTTGATCATCGCCGAGTCAGCAGCGTAGCATATTCCCGTTAGATAACCTGACTTAAACATGGGAACTGCAGCTCTTCTAAACGTGAGGGATCTTGAGCAAGGATCCACTCATAATTTACAAGCTAATTAGTGTAAAAGCACATTTACCTCTTTACAAATTTTACACAATTTCCTCTTCGAACACGTGCGGCTCTAGCATCAAAATTCGTTGTCCTTAGACGAGGTCTCGACTACGAACCTCATCTTTTAGCCAAGGAGCCGGGACTCGACAGGGTCCGGACTTCTTGAAATTCTCCAGTTACTGTGCCCTATCAAACTCCATTTCGCAAGAAGCTAAGTAGAAGGTATATTGCTAGGTACCTGAAAGGACGAGTCATTCAGATGATGCTGTTTGTATTTTTCACCACGCAAACAAATCTTTTTGTTCTTCTCGTTGTGCACATGTCGTTTCGCCATCTCACGACCGCTGATCATAGAGTTGATCGAGGGGGCGCCAGCAGCGTCTCCGTTCGTCCCTGTCACGTGCCAAAGTGTTCCAATGGATCCTGTTTAAGGCTTTCACGAAGAATTACGACCAGCGCGTTGGTGGGCGTTCTGGTGTTCCCCTGACATCCAGCGGAATTCAGTCGGTGACGGCTCTCGTCCAGCGGGTGTCTGCGATGCGCATTGCATGGGCGGCCCATCTAATTTTCGATGACTTGGTCCACGCGACAGCGTCTCTGATCTTCGAACGTCGACGAAGCTTGGAACTTCAGGGGCCTTCTCTCACTTGTGTGAATCATGCTAGTCCAGGAATCGGATATCCACGTACGATAAATAAATAAGTAAATAAATAAACACGCTGGCTCTGAATTTTTAAAATTGTCTAAGAGACAGATCTTACGGATCTCTACAAAGCAATATGAAAACTTCTTTACCACTATCTTCAAGAGCCTAGCAGTTTTCCTCTTTACTATTTGCTTCTTGTCGCTTGTTTTGTTTTTTCCTGCTTACAACGTGACTTTAACTTATGTTCCTCTGCTTATTTTTTGCTTTTGCGTGGTTATCTATTTTCAGAATAAATAAATAAATAAATAAATAAATAAATAAATAAATAAATAAATAAATAAATAAATAAAATCTCATCGTTAGGAATCTCGCCTATCAAAGTGCTAATGCGATTACAGTTTCAGCGGCGAAGGCGACAGCTCGACCGAGTCCGAAGAGAGCGACCGGCCGCGACGACCACGACGAGCACGAGACTGCAAACGCCTGGCCGTACACGCCTGTCCCTACGCAGGATGCCTGAAAACGTGAGTGAAATGCTCCAGCACATCGGGATATTCAGGCCATTCCATGGCTATTACGATGTTGATTCTTAAGCGCATTCTGATCACACAACTTCCATCCCGATCACCTCATTCTCTATCATTAGCGAAGACTCTGTAAATTATCCCATGCCGCCCTTGTAGAAGATTTCGATTATTCTGCCCTCCATGTCTTATAAACTGCCTCAATAGTCACCGATTTCAGGTACTCCAAAAGCTCCCATCTCAAAGCTCATGTTCGCACTCATAGCGGAGAGAAACCGTATTGCTGCTCGTGGGAAGGATGCGAGTGGAAATTTGCTCGCAGTGATGAACTCACGAGGTAAGCTACCCACTCTTGTTGGCCAAATGCTCGTTATTTCAGTGGCAGTCTTTCTGATATTTTCTGAAGGGAAGAACAAAGATAAACCTAATATATCTATGAGCAATATTACTAATATCACTACCCAACCAACCAATCCTACTTTGGAAACCTGGGTAGGCTGACATTAGCCTTTTGGAGTTGGAAGGTTACGCAAAAGGGGGCTGGAAAGTCGAGCGATAAAAGAGCGGTTTAATGCGAATTGTCGATTGTGAATTTGGATGGACCGATTTGGAGTACTACTTCCTAGGAGTGGAACTTGCACAGTCCAGTCCATTAAGGCAGGCAGATCGCGGTCATCCAGCCCGTGCGAAGTGGTCTCTTGCAAAAAAGTTTTGAAGAACTCAGCGCCATATTAGTCTGCAATTTGTATGGCGTTATTAATGCATACACAGAGATTTTAGCTTAAGTCGCTAGAAAATACAATGTTGGTCACTTCTCAATTTGAAATTAAGTTAGAGGAAAACTAGAAGTTTATAGCGCAAAAAGGGTTACAAGGTGAGCCCTCACAGAGCGTTAAACCTTCTATTTATCACGTCGAAATGGTATGATTGTCGAAGAATTCAGTACAAGCGTTACTGCAGATTTTTTTCAAATTTCCTGTTGATTATATGAGACCACGCACAAGAACGGAGAGTATATGTATAGGCCATTGTTCAAGGGATTTCGACTCGCGGCAATTTGCGCTGCTAACGCCGCAGCTTCATCCCGAATCAAGTACATACAGTACCGGACGCGTCTTTTGAATAGACGCCGAAAAAACCGCACTTTTGCGGTTTTTGCGTCTTTTTGTTATAACTCGCCAAAATGGCATCCATTTGAAAAAGCAAGAGTATATTTGAGCTCACGAGAACGAGCTCTATCGTTTGGTATATAAATTTCATATGAAAGATCAAAAACGGCCAAAATTGAAAACTCGCGCTCCATTGAGAAGGGCGGCAGCGGACGAGTTGTCGGCCGCAAGGCGTCGAAAGCCATTGCAGGCTCACAATTCCTCTAATTTGAGGTTTTTTGGGAAACGGTTGGTACCGTTCGATTCGTCTCCTCGAGATCTACACAACCGTATATAAAACTTCGTCAAACCACACCATTTTCGCAGTGGGTGGTCAAAAATGTCTGGAGCTGACTTTTTGCTGTTGGAGAAGCTTATATTCCAGGGCTTGCATGTTCTCGGAGCATCTCAAGCATGGCATCAAGTGTTTTGTCATGCCAGCAATCCCCTCAGTGTGCGCCGTGAACAATGCATATAGGATCGAACCTATCAATCGAGGGGGTGGGGGACAGTTTGTAGAGTGAGCATTTAGGGAGTTTTATGGCAAATTCTCAGCCGCCCTACTCAGAAATTGCTGCACTTTGTCCCGGCAAGACTTTGGAGTGCGCTGTGCACAATGTATATATTATCGAACCTATCAATCGACTCCGCGCGACAGCTCGCAAATTGCACCGCGGGCGTGTTCGGAGCGCGATAACTCTGTCAGCTTCCAATCATTCTGGCCGGAACGTGTGTATTCCGTAGGCAGTAATATGCCCTAGTAAAGCGCCAAAGCACAACAAATTATCTTACGAATTGGCAAGGTTACGGCGGTGCGAAAATGCATGTTGGTCATGTGTGACACGATTTTTTCAGAATTCGGTCGACCGCTACGGGTACACTAGGCGAGCTAACGGCATGCAAACTCACGGACAAGCAAAGCACCCAAGGCACTTTACGACGATCTGCTCCTTACTCTGCAACTGCCTAAACTGCCTTAGCCCCATCTGCCATTTTAGAGCGGCGGACGCCAGCGGTGAAGCTTCTTCCGCCCTAACTCGCCCATATTTTAGTTTTCGAGCCACAGCCAGGGCACCATTCTGTTCAGCTCGAAAAGCCCTATCGAACGGTGTCAATTGCGACCAATTCTGAAAACATCGATTTTTTGACAGTTTCTCATCGAAGACGGCTGTTAGGCCGCGCCAGACGGTCGATGACGTCATCGAAAACCGATGTTTTCGAAATTGGTCGAGTTTGGTACCGTTTCATAGAGCTTTTTGTGCTGAATTGAATGGTGTTACTGCGAGCAGCAAGATCTGTAATCTGGGCGAGTAAGAGCGCGAAGAACATCGACCGTTGTTGTGCTAAATTGCGCGCGCGGGCGTGTTCGGAGCGCGATAATTCTGTCAGCTTCCAATCTTTCTGGCCGAAACGTGTGGACTCCGTACGCAGTAATATGCACTAGTAAAGATCCAAAGCATAGCAAATTATCTTACGAAAGGGCAAGGTTACGGCGGTGCGAAAATGCAGGTTGGGCATGTGTGACACGATTTTTTCAGAATTCGGTCGACCGCTACGGATACACTAGGCGAGCTAACGGCATGCAAACTTGAGGACGAGTAAAGTATCGAAGGCACTTTACGATGCCATGCTCGCAGCTCTCTAGATCCCTAAACTGCTTTAGCACAATCTGCCATTTTGGAGCGGCGGAGGGCGACGGCGAAGTTCCTTCCGCCCTTACTTGCCCATATTCGAGTTCTCGACGCTCTCAATAGTACCACTCTGTTCAGCTCGGAAAGCTCTATCGAACGGTATCAATTGCGACCAATTCTGAAAACATCGATTTTTTGACAGTTTCTCACCGAAGACGGCTGTTAGGCCGCGCCAGACGGACGATGACGTCATCGAAAACCGATGTTTCCGAAATTGGTCGAGTTGGTACAGTTTCATAGAGCTTTTCGTGCTGAATTGAATGGTGTTACTGCGAGCAGCAAGATCTGTAATCTGGGCGAGTAAGAGCGCGGAGAACATCGACCGTTGTTGTGCTAAATTAGACGCACAGGCGTGTTCTGAGCGCGATAATTCTGTCACTTTTGAATCTTTCGGGGGGCAGCAACTTGTAAATTTTGTAAGTAGTAGAAAGCTCAATAGGTGCGCTGAAACACAGCAATGTAGCTCGTGAATGGACAAAGTTACGGCGGTGCGAGTATGCTGGTAAACCTTGTGTGACACGATTTCTCAGTCGACCACTGTAGGAACACGCGATCAGCTAGCGGCCTACGAATGCGAAGGCTATCAAATCAGCTAAGGTACTTCACGATGAAGTGCCCATAGCTCTTCAGCTGCCTAACCTGCCTTAGTCCCAGCTGCCATTTTAGAGCTGTCCGTTTTTGAAAATTCCGCCGATTTCGATAGGTTTTGGTTTTCCTTCTGGATAACTGAGGGTGGTCGGGACAGGAACATCGATTTTGCTCAAACTTCCTCTAATGGCAGGGGTTATTCAGGGTGCCGAATACGATGCCGAAGTTCGTTTCCATTTGGTCGATTATGGCAGGAGACCACCCATACCGATAACTGAGGATGGTCAGCGATCCTGACCCTACCAACCTCAAATGGCTGTAACATGCCAAAATCGGCGCAATTTTCAAAAACGGACATCGGATTCGTAATTAGCGCACCAAATAACCCCCCTAGATGAATTTGAATGAAGTTTGGACAAGAGCATTTGGCATTTTTCG
>OX377202.1:26566906-26586906 GCA_947396885.1 Heligmosomoides polygyrus polygyrus
ACACGCGATCAGCTAGCGGCCTACGAATGCGAAGGCTATCAAATCAGCTAAGGTACTTCACGATGAAGTGCCCATAGCTCTTCAGCTGCCTAACCTGCCTTAGTCCCAGCTGCCATTTTAGAGCTGTCCGTTTTGAAAATTCCGCCGATTTCGATAGGTTTTGGTTTTCCTTCTGGATAACTGAGGGTGGTCGGGACAGGAACATCGATTTTGCTCAAACTTCCTCTAATGGCAGGGGTTATTCAGGGTGCCGAATACGATGCCGAAGTCCATTTGGTCGATTATGGCAGGAGACCACCCATACCGATAACTGAGGATGGTCAGCGATCCTGACCCTACCAACCTCAAATGGCTGTAACATGCCAAAATCGGCGCAATTTTCAAAAACGGACATCGGATTCGTAATTAGCGCACCAAATAACCCCCTAGATGAATTTGAATGAAGTTTGGACAAGAGCATTTGGCATTTTTCGAAATCATCGACTTTCGTTGACGTCTTCATCCGGGCGGGCTCGGCGAAGAGCGAGAAAAAAATCAATTTTCCCGCAATTGGACGGTATTGGTACCGTTCGATAGAGCTTTCCGAGCTGAACAGAGTGGTACTATTGAGATCGTCGAGAACTCGAATATGGGCAAGTAAGGGCGGAAGGAACTTCGCCGTCGCCCTCCGCCGCTCCAAAATGGCAGATTGTGCTAAAGCAGTTTAGGCATCTAGAGAGCTGCGAGCATGGCATCGTAAAGTGCCTTCGATACTTTACTCGTCCTCAAGTTTGCATGCCGTTAGCTCGCCTAGTGTATCCGTAGCGGTCGACCGAATTCTGAAAAAATCGTGTCACACATGCCCAACCTGCATTTTCGCACCGCCGTAACCTTGCCCTTTCGTAAGATAATTTGCTATGCTTTGGATCTTTACTAATGCATATTACTGCGTACGGAGTCCACACGTTTCGGCCAGAAAGATTGGAAGCTGACAGAATTATCGCGCTCCGAACACGCCCGCGCGCGCAATTTAGCACAACAACGGTCGATGTTCTTCGCGCTCTTACTCGCCCAGATTACAATTCTTGGTGCTCCCAGTAACACCATTCAATTCAGCACAAAAAGCTCTATGAAACGGTACCAAACTCGACCAATTTCGGAAACATCGGTTTTCGATGACGTCATCGACCGTCTGGCGCGGCCTAACAGCCGTCTTCGATGAGAAACTGTCAAAAAATCGATGTTTTCAGAATTGGTCGCAATTGACACCGTTCGATAGGGCTTTTCGAGCTGAACAGAATGGTGCCCTGGCTGGGGCTCGAAAACTAGAATATGGGCGAGTTAGGGCGGAAGAAGCTTCACCGCTGGCGTCCGCCGCTCTAAAATGGCAGATGGGGCTAAGGCAGTTTAGGCAGTTGCAGAGTAAGGAGCAGATCGTCGTAAAGTGCCTTGGGTGCTTTGCTTGTCCGCGAGTTTGCATGCCGTTAGCTCGCCTAGTGTACCCGTAGCGGTCGACCGAATTCTGAAAAAATCGTGTCACACATGACCAACATGCATTTTCGCACCGCCGTAACCTTGCCAATTCGTAAGATAATTTGTTGTGCTTTGGCGCTTTACTAGGGCATATTACTGCCTACGGAATACACACGTTCCGGCCAGAATGATTGGAAGCTGACAGAGTTATCGCGCTCCGAACACGCCCGCGGTGCAATTTGCGAGCTGTCGCGCGGAGTCGATTGATAGGTTCGATAATATATACATTGTGCACAGCGCACTCCAAAGTCTTGCCGGGACAAAGTGCAGCAATTTCTGAGTAGGGCGGCTGAGAATTTGCCATAAAACTCCCTAAATGCTCACTCTACAAACTGTCCCCCACCCCCTCGATTGATAGGTTCGATCCTATATGCATTGTTCACGGCGCACACTGAGGGGATTGCTGGCATGACAAAACACTTGATGCCATGCTTGAGATGCTCCGAGAACATGCAAGCCCTGGAATATAAGCTTCTCCAACAGCAAAAAGTCAGCTCCAGACATTTTTGACCACCCACTGCGAAAATGGTGTGGTTTGACGAAGTTTTATATACGGTTGTGTAGATCTCGAGGAGACGAATCGAACGGTACCAACCGTTTCCCAAAAAACCTCAAATTAGAGGAATTGTGAGCCTGCAATGGCTTTCGACGCCTTGCGGCCGACAACTCGTCCGCTGCCGCCCTTCTCAATGGAGCGCGAGTTTTCAATTTTGGCCGTTTTTGATCTTTCACATGAAATTTATATACCAAACGATAGAGCTCGTTCTCGTGAGCTCAAATATACTCTTGCTTTTTCAAATGGATGCCATTTTGGCGAGTTATAACAAAAAGACGCAAAAACCGCAAAAGTGCGGTTTTTTCGGCGTCTATTCAAAAGACGCGTCCGGTACTGTATGCTCCTTCCATTGCTCTGATGGGTCTCAGAGTGTGCTGTGAAGTATTCAAGCGGTATTCAATCGCTTGTTAATTAACCAGTACAATGATATTGTCACTTTCAGGCACAAGCGGAAGCACACCGGCGATCGACCGTTCCAGTGCAGTCTCTGCGACCGAGCGTTTTCTCGCTCCGATCATCTCAGCCTTCATATGAAACGACACAACGTCGCCTAACTGCCCTGTGCTCCACGGGCGCAAGCCAAAGCTGGTATTCGAGGCGCGAACATAGAGCGTCGTAGTGAATAAGCCGACATAGTTCAAGCGCAGCCAGTTCAGACCCGCTCGAGTCTCCTTCAAGAGTAGACCGTAGCTAGGTATCCACAAACCGATGCCCAACGCCGGGACCCGACCGCTTAAGGGTGGATAGTCCGCCTGTCGCCCTATCCGCCCGTCTTGCTTGCTCTTGCTCCTACTGTTGAGCCTTTTCGTGTAGAAATTTTGAGTTTCTCTGTTACTGTATAGCTATTAACCGTGAGAAGTGTTATGTTTGGTACTCTCCCGCTCAGATGGATGCGTTCACTTCCACTCAATGCTCTTACGATTCCCATTATTGTCGAGATGACATCTATAGTGCCTTAGAACCAGCCGACTCTTCAGAATTGATCTGTAGCGCTGCGTGAAATTAGCATTCTTCATTTCTCGCAATAATCTTACAGAACCGAATTAGCAACCACTTCCCTGTCTGAATAGGCTGAGTTCCCATTCCTACTAATCCGCTACGAATCCATGCCGCAGAATGCCACGTTATCTTTCTGTACTATACGACGTTGCACAGCATCCATACTTTCTCTTCGTGTCTAATATGATCGAATTCGTACCGTTCCACTCGATTTTAGTTGAGATTTAGCGCCCGCGGTTACAACGTCTTGCCTTGCTTTATTGTGATTTCTCATCCATACAGGTTGTTATTGAGGTAGCATTTAGGCTTGACGAATTCAGTTCAGCACTACCAGCACTCGTTTGTAATCATCATCATCATCGTCATGAATTGTGTTCTTCGCTGTTATACCATGAAAACAAATAAATACTTTTAACAACCCCACAACTAACGACTGCGATGCACATAAGGAAAAGGAGGAAGAGGATTCACTGTTACTCATAATGCTCATGTTGTTCATAGTTACAGAAGACAAACAGACCAGGTGAAGCAAATTCTAAAAGCTCTGGTATACAAGATTCGAGCAGAACTGCATGACGATTTTGAAAAAAACGACAAATAAATAAAATTCGTGAACCTAAACAACTACAACTACACTGGAAAATGAATGATCGGAATAAAAGAGATCGGAATAAAGCTTCATTTCGCCGGAGCTTTGAGGCGAATTTTTATCTAATGCTCTTGTTGCAGTGACTCCTCGATGCAGTAGGATAGGTATTTTATTTATTTATTTATTTATTTATTTATTTATTTATTTAATTGCAAGGCACGGATCATAATCACATGCGGCAAGATTGTAAATACAATACGCTAAGTTAGGTATAAGGAGCTGAGTGACTGAGCAACGAAAGAAACAAGCCTAACGAAACCTTTGTGTAGATAGACGTTTGAAAGAAGACAGTGACATGTTAACAATGTTCTCATTTTCAGGATAAGGATAAAAGACGGCGTACTCAGTACATTTTGGGATGCGACATGCACTCCACTTATACTAGATATGTAGTGTGGGGGGGGGGGAGATTTATACGCGCATTTGGCCATACAATAATTTTTGGTGGCCGGACCACGAACAAGTCAACGCTTTTTTCTTGCCGGACAAGTCTGATACCAATTCACCGACTCGGAGGCATGGAACGCCTGGCTGGCCTGGCTGGGAAATCCGAACCATGAACCTGTTGTCGGGTGCACGCGACAGCCGGCACCTCCTCCTACTGAACTACACGCGCCTCATTGAAGAAGAGCAGCACACCTTAGGCTATCTTTAAAATCTATCAACAGAAAAAAGGTGGAGGTTAAAACTAGGAATTAGGAGTTGGAGAGGAGGTTAGAGTGATGTATATAGCTGATTGAAAAGTGCTTTAAAAACTGTAAACTGGGAAAGGAAGAAGAAAGGGCGAAATGTTTAATTTCTCTTCATGGGCTATCATTCATTCATGAATGAAAGCATGACAGCCGCTGAAGAGAAATTCTACAACTCATCTTTCCTTTCTTCTTTTCTTTCTTTTTCCAAGAATGAAAGCGTGATAGCCGATAGAAAAATATTTAAAAACTACAATATTGGAGAGAAGGGAGGCTAAAACCCTAAGATAATCTAGTAATGTGGACTAAACCGAATTATTTCTAGCTTGATGAGACCTGAAATCTATCATAAATTTGTAATTTTATTTATTCATTCATTGAAATACTCCGTATAAGACAGGAGAGAGATAAAACTGCAATACAACAAACACCAAAACCAACAAACAAAAGTCGCTCCTAAACACCTACGCACAGAGAATTTGTTTTGCTGCGATGCGTTCAAAGGAATATTTGGATTCCGGGAGGGGGGTAGTCTTATTAAGTTGTAGGTAGGCTAAACCTGTTCTAACTGTGAAAAATTTCGCTCCTACTGTGGTCGTAAGCTTAGAGAAGTACAATTCATATCGACCCCAATTTACAATTTATTTATATTTAAAAATCGATGCTTTTGATGGCATGTAATAACTCATGAAATAGGAATTTCTGTGTATCCTGTAGGCTTCAATAAATCAGTGCAACTACTTTTCAAGAATGTACAACTTTTTAACATTCACAGAAATAGAACACTTATAGGTGTCAATGTGGGACGTAGAAAGCTTCGAACTGCAAAGTTGTAGGTGAAACTTCGAGTAGGGACTAAAGTGAGGGTCATGACGACTGCCATACCAGTAGAGCGCGGCTGCGGCGTCGCATCCTCTGCGCCCATTTGCCTAGCTTTTGACCTTCCTCGTGCTACAACTACGTCACCTCCATTAACTGTTGTTTATCATCATGTTTGTCGAGCGGATGCCAAGGACGTTTCCACGCTTTCCAGTTTCGTGCCAAAGTGCTCCACTGGAGCCTATTCGCTCGAGGGACTCGAAGAGCGTCATGTCGTTCGTTCAGGGCTTCCACGAAGAAGTCAGACTAACGCGTTGTTGAGCGCCCCAGCGTTCCTGTGTCATTCTACAGAATCTAGTCGGTGACGGCCCCTTGCAAAACGCATCACGTGGCCGGCCTATCTAATTTTTGACGACTTCCGCCATTCCACAACGTCTCTGATCATCGAACGTCAACGCTTGGATGAGTTGTCTCACTATTAGTATCGCCCTTGCGATTTCTCCTCCTGAAACGCTGGTCGGCTGTTCATCCTGCTTCTGTAGACTCCTCTTTCCAGCTCTCTGAGGCAGCTGGTTCTTTGGAGAGACGAATGCCGATATTATACTAGAAGATTCTCAACTGCCACTTTTTCGATGAGCTCAGCATAATGGAGAATTTGAAAAGCTAACGATTCTCTATTATTGATTTATTGATTTATTGATTTATTGCACATGTTTGTGCGCTATACAAGAAAGGAACATAGTCGAAAAAAAAACATTTGTGGACTTGAGTGTTTCTCGATTCCATGTTTGTCTTTGACGAAAAATTCGATGAATCGTAGCGTCGCAACAAAACAAGATCTCAATTACAAAAAACGGAGTGAAGAGATTTTGGAGGAGAGATTATGATAAGGATATTTAGACAAGGATGATGAAGTTGTAATGTGTTAATGCTTCAGTGCCAATACCTTATCTGAAAAAATAAATTATTATTATATCAAGTAAAATAAATTATTATTATTTGCTTAGTTGCGATCAAAACTCGCCCAGTGGTTGGAGATTTGTTCGAGACCATTACCACAGTTTATAACTTCATCAACAGCCTCTCGAGCCTTGAATGATTTCAATCTTTTTTATAGAGCTCCAGTGGCGCAACAGCGCAGATTTGTGTTGCGGCACCGGAGATCTATAAAAATTTCCAAGAGTTTGGTTAAATCTATAATTTGCTGGTCATATTGAATGTGTCACTATATAGCGCACATTCGTTGAAATTCACGGATGCTCCAACAGCGCTAGTTTGATAAATATCTCGACTCATTAACTGTGAAGGAGCCCATAACTAGCATAATATACAGTGGCGGCAAAATATTTACGGACATCTACCTCTGCGGTGTTTTTCGCTCGCAACGTTGGAATCAAGTAGTTCAGTGGAAAAGTGAGCAGGTTCCTGGAATCCACTGAAAATCCTCTACAATACACACCTAAATGCCTTGGCAACGCCAAATTTACGGAGAAATTCGAGTGTAGGAAAAACTACATATAACGAGGTAATGGATGGGTAATACCTCTTCAAAATCACAATGCATCACAGAAGACCCTAGCGATCTGCGCTAAAATCTAATTTGCGCGAGACAAACAGTTTTACACAGTGTTATCGACTATTGATCTCTTCATCTTCAAGCAGAAGACCGAAAGCAGAAGAATGTGGATGAATGGGAAACAGTCATCAAGGAATCGTGGAGGGCTGCTCCATTGGAGCGGTGCATCAAGTTGGTCGAGTCAATACGGAACCGAGGTCTGGCTGTGATCAAGAACAAAGACTGTCAGCCAAGTATTGACCATTCTTCGATAATAAATGTGTTTTCATGCTCTATTGTAACACTGTGTGATTTTGAGAAAGTGTTTCCCATCCATTACCCCATGACTATTTTTCTTCTCACTCGAATTTCTCTCTAATTTTAGCGTTGCCAAGAAACCATCGTAGAGAATTTCAGAGGATTCTAAAAACCTACTCATATTTCTTCTGGACTA
Organism: Heligmosomoides polygyrus polygyrus; assembly: GCA_947396885.1. Taxonomy (NCBI): domain Eukaryota; kingdom Metazoa; phylum Nematoda; class Chromadorea; order Rhabditida; family Heligmosomidae; genus Heligmosomoides; species Heligmosomoides polygyrus. Next base: position 26,574,140 of record OX377202.1, read on the forward strand.
CTAGGTTCCAAAGTTGCCATCGGAAAACACCGCAGATGTAGGAGACCGTAAATAATTTGCCGCCACTGTATGTATGTATGTATTAATATTATATTATTATATTAATAGAACATGTCGTTAGTGTCAGTCCACTGATGTAATCCTTTACATATTTCAACCTCTAAATGGAGCGCAGCATCAATCTGTGATGGCGAAGGCGATAAGAAGTTGCGGATATAGTCCTAGGCATGCGCCTCTCAACTGCTACAATATGCTGCGTATGCTAGCAAAGATGAATGAAGGCTACCAAAAGTTTACTCTCTCTCTCGTTTTATATGGCATATTCAACACACCTGAAGGAGAGAGCACGCATTTAATCCATGCGTACCCGATCCTGGAAGAGTTAAATACATTTTCGCCACTGAAAACAAACATTTCCATAGCTGCCATTCGAACTATTATAGAACTTACTCCACCCCATACAAATGCTAAAGTGAATAAATACATGTTGGTTGATATCTTCACTGGGGTGTGGGCTTAGCGGAAGACCACCAGGATGGTCTTTCTCTACAAGAAGGGAGAGACACGACATTGACAACTAACGCCGGATCTGTCTGCTGTCTGTAGTCTACAAGCTCTTCACTCGAGTGATCCTGAATAGGATTAACAGAACGCTAAACGAAGGACAGCCATGCGAACAAGCAGGATTTCGGAGAGGATTCAGCACGATCGACCATACATACACCGTTACGAAGCTCATAGAATTGTCGCGAGAGTACAAGCTGCCGCTGTGCCTTACGTTCATCGACCTGCAGAAGGCATTCGACTCCGTCGAGACTGAAGCGGTCATGGAAGCCCTGCTCACCCAGGGCGCTCCTACTCAGTACATCAGAGTCCTTCGGGAGCTGTACAGTGGATTCACGACCAAGATCTCACCATTCTACAACGACGTCGTCATTGACGTGAAGAGAGGGGTTCGACAAGGGGATACCATATCCACGAAGCTCTTCAGCGCCACCCTCGAAAACGTCATGCGCGAACTAGAATGGGAAGACATGGGAGTGAAGGTCGACGGCCGGCAACTGCACCATCTTCGCTTCGCCGACGACATCGTGCTCATAACACCGAGCATCAGCCAGGCGGAGCGAATGCTGGCCGACTTCGATCGTGTATATGGGAACGTTGGACTGCAGCTGAAACTTACGAAGACGATGATCATGAGGAACGGACAAGTTTCTGATGCCTCGTTCTCGCTCAACGGAACGAACATCTCCGAATGCTCCAGCTATGTGTATCTGGGTCGCGAAGTCAATATGGCCAACGACCTAGCGACAGAGCTGAGCAGGAGGAAACGAGCGGCTTGGGGAGCTTTCAAGAGCGTCGAAGAAGTCGCGAAGAAGACGAAGAACGTCCGACTCCGTGCCCACCTATTCGACTCTACCGTTCTTCCTGCCCTAACATACGTCTCAGAGACCTGGGCTATACGAAAGCAGGTTGAACACGTGATCAGCGTCGCGCAGCGTGGAATCGAGGGGGCGATGCACGGAGTGACACGACTCACCCAAGTAATAGAAGATCTCCGGAATTCCGAGCTTCGTCGACTTTCGAAGAAAGAGACGCTGTTGCATCGTCCAAGTCGTCGAAAATTAGGTGGGCCGGTCAGGTTATGCGCTTCGCAGACACCGCTGGACGAGAGCCGTCACCGACTGGATTCCGCGGGATGTCAAGAGAACGCCATGATGCCCACCAACGTATTGGTAAGACTTCTTTTTGAAAGCCCTGAACGATCGATACAACACTCTTCGGGTCCCTCGAGCGAGGAGGATCCATTGGACCACTCTGGCACGCGACAGGGACGAATGGAGACGCTGCTGGCGCCCGCTCGAGCAAGTCGATGATCAACGGGACGACAGGTGATGCAGGTGTGAGTGATCATTTCAGCAACCGATCTCAACACGCTTACGCTTGGAAAGCTTACAGATCGACGCCTACTTCTGCATTGATGTATTGACTCAAAAGGTTTCCAGGGCCGGATTCATCAACGACTTAAATAACTTTAACAGAGAATTCGCAGCGGAAAATTCAGATAACGCGGCTTATCAAGCGATAGCGATAAGCCGCGTTATCTGCTTTTTCAGCTGTGAATTCTCTGTTAAAGTTATTTAAGTCGTTGATGAATCCGGCCCAATTCGACACACACAACGACACACTTCCACGTAATCATTAGTCAACATGATTAAACTTCCACCGGTGCAGGAACTCATCTACAGCAGGGACATGACTCAATCTTCAGTGACCTAAAATTTAGTTCGAAATTATCGCCTGAAACCCTTACTCTTTACAGGTGAAAAATCCAGTGTAGGTCGACATCGAATCGACCACTTACACCCACCTCGTCCCTGCCATCTACCGGTTGCCATTTGTGCAATACACCACTATGCAGCCACCGACGCATTATACATTCGACACTTTCAGCGAATCGTAAAATGGAGGCGACAGGCCACCTACACGGTCAAAACTGTTTCACACGGGTTTCAATTTTTCGAAGCACTAGGTGTGCGCTAAGTTCTCGATATACGAATGTTACTGACCATAAAAGGTGGTATCTGCGTGTATGCATAGGCCTATCCACTTTCACACACTACGCAATTCAATGCCTGTCCCAAAATGAAAAAATTGAAGGACGAAAGATCGGCGCGAAAGAATGTCTCTGGTGGGTGCGCCACGCCTTCTACTACTACGAAATACGTGGAATCAGTATGGAAGTATATTTGCCCTACGTAATAAATAACTATCGATGGACAGATCGGCGTTATCCTTCCCATGCAACTCTGATACCAATTCACCCACACCGGTGGCGTCTCAAAAAAAAATAGTGAAGTCGAATAGGTGGGCACGGAGTCGGGCGTTCTTCGTCTTCTTCACTTCTTCGGCACTCTTGAAAGCTCCCTAAGCCGCCCGTTTCCTCCTGCCCTCCAACGCTAGGTCGCCGGCAATGTTGAATTCGCAACGCAGACACACGTAGCTGGAGCACTTGGAAATGTTTATTCCGTCGAGCGAGAATGAAGCTTCAGAAACTCGTCGTTCCTCATGAACATCGTCTCCAGAAGATTGAGCTGCAGTGAGGCGCTCCCACATGATCGAAGTCGGCCAATTCGCTCCGCTTGTCTAACGCTTTCTGATACGGGCGCCGTTTCGTCTGTAAAGTGAAGATTGTGCTTCTCATGTTACTCTCCAAAATAAATGTAGACTATCATGTTGCTGAAGATTTAAGAATTGTATAAGCGTCCCAACAGTGTGTGCACTTGTTGAGACACCTGCACAATAAAACCAATAAACCCTTTCTTTTGATTATTTTTCCTCTCTATGCAGAGACGACTAGAACCTCTAGGACCTCCTGCATAGAGAGGAAAGAATCAAAAGAGTTGTTAAAGATCTGGGGGGGGGGAGGAGGTAGAGCGAATCCCAGAAGCAGCAAAGAAGCCACTTCTTGCGGTGAACGCCCAGTTTGGCTTGCGCTGACGGACCTTCTCTTCGAGGAAGCCATACGACACGATGCGTGTTAGAATCGTAGAGGAACCAACTCTCATCTCATCAGCTCCTCCAGAAACTCCTTTCGGTAGGGGAGGGGAGGGGGGAGAGGCTGAGAATATGCTAGTGGTCAACGCATGAGGGATCCATTAGAGTCAGCGCTTTTCCGTAGCCAAGGGATAGAGGCGACTGAGGACTGTTGAACGTGTAGATCCGAGTCTCGCCACAAGACTGAGGGCGCCAATCTCCGGACACTCTGACAGCGTAGAGAACGAACGGGGTGTTCTCTCTCAAGGCGCTGTTGGTGTTTCGAACGGTTCCATCGCTCCAGCCCTTCGACGCCATTCATAGAAGACGATGGCTTGAAGATGCGCTTGTGGGTTTAATATCATGATTAAAGGAATGCAATGTTGGTGTGCATACCCGGAGCAGCTTCGAGAGCGATTTGCACCTAGCTCGGTACATCACGGTCACAGCGAAATACGATAGTGGAGTTGACGCGTCGCTGGGAAACGTGCTGACACCAACCCAGGTCAAAAGTCCACAGAAGCTCACTTGGGATTCGGAACCAGGAGCGCTGTACACTGTGATTCTAACTGATCCGGACGCACCTTCGCGTAAGGAGGCAACCTACCGTGAGTGGCACCATTGGCTTATTGTGAACGTACCTGGAAACGACATCAGCAAGGGAGTCGTGCTTGCTGAGTACATCGGAGTCGGACCGCCGAAGGGAACTGGTCTTCATCGCTACGTTTCTCTTGTGTACAAACAAGGAGAAAAATCAAGGACACGGAGCACGGGCACCTGACGAACCGCTCCGGAGATGGTCGCGGCGGTTTTAAGACAGCCAAGTTCGTGGAGAAGCACAAACTCGGCACTCCTATTGCAGGAAACTTCTTCCAGGCGGAATGGGACGGCTACGTGCCAATCCTCTACAAACAGCTTGGAGGATAGGCAGAATTAGAGGAAAAAATAGCCTCCAGCTCATGTATTTGGATAGTTCGCTTTTGATTTTGCATATTTCTGCCATGTTCCTCACCGGTGTTCCTTTGACGTGCAACGCATGAATAAATATTTTGGCCATCATGACCAGGGATGTGCGGAAATTCCGTTTCCGTGTTCCGAATTCCGGTTTCTGGCCATTTTTAGTCGTTCCGTTCCTTTCCGTGTTCCACTCTCTCTTGATCCGAAAGACGGAACGGAACCCCCTTTTCTTGAAGCGATGTTCTACCGAATAGTATAAGGTCACAGGTTTCAGGATTGTTTGAATCAAGAGCGCAATGATACCAGCCCATGGGCTTCGGCCGACTTAAGCGTAGCAGTCGGATATGGTGACGTGGAAATGCCCACACTGTACGCAAACTGAAGCGTACATACGGTGCGTTTCAAAAGTATAGCCACCTTGAATTCAACAGTTTCATCCTTCGACTTTGTTTTTACGAACCGGCGTTTGTCGCATTCAATTCCTCGTAGTCGGAAATAACTATGTTGCTTTTTACAGGTAAAAGCTTGATCTCTAGCAAAAATAGATCGTTTTTGAAATTTCCGTTCGTTTCAAGAGTATGTAGCCACTCTCAAAAAATACGATTTTTATAAAAATTAATAGTCAATTGGACCACCATTATTTCTTATTACGTCAGATACCCTACTACGCATACTTTTTACAAGTTTCTGGATCACTTCGTCACCGATCTTGTCCCAGGCAGTCAAAATAGCGGTTTTCAGCTCCCCAACATTGTTGAACTGCCTGTTATTCAAGTAAACCTGTCGGACCAAGATACCTCACATGTTCTCCATTGGGTTGTGGTCAGGTGAGCAAGCTGGCCATTCCATTGCTCGGATTCGATTACGTTGGAGCCAGTCTGTGGTCGATTTGGACACATTAACTGCAGCGTTGTCCTGGTGCAGAACATGTGTCTGCGGTTTTCTGCCCGTTTGGAAGGACAGCAAGCTGGACTCCAGTACGGCTTGATACCCTAGATGTCCATACGACATGATGGGAATCTGAGCTTCAGGTTCCCGCAACTGCAGAAGCCTGCCCATGTCATCAGAGACCCGCCCCATGTTCCGTCGAGAGAAGGTGATGGGAGCCTGTCGTAGATCTCTCCAGCACTGCCGGTAACCATCGGGACCACCCAGATTAGATTTTTTCTCATCGGTGAAAATGACCTGAAGCAATAAGCGGGTGAAATTCATGACGTCGACGAAACGAGAAAGTTGCTACCTTTTCCCATTGCGTCGCCATGTTCTTGCGGGCAAACTCCAGTCACGCCTGCTTGTGGAAGTTCATCAGATGAGGTGCTTTCTGCATGGTCTGTCTGCAGATGTGTTCGTTCGATCGAATAGAACGGCATATCGTTGTTCTTGATGCAGATAGACCCGTGTCAGCGCGAACTTGGTTGACGCTCCATGTGGAGTTCGACACCATGCGGCTGACTCGTCGATCCTGGCTCGAAATCACACGGGGACGACCCGGTACAGGTGCAGACCGACAACCATTAGGATTTCGAAGGAAGCGGTCGACACATCCATGGGAACGTACGAGCTGACGAGCAATGGCGCAGTTTGTAAAGCCAGCACCCTTGAGCGCTCGGATCTGAGCTTCTTCCTCGATAGTCAGGACACGTCCACGCGGTTATTTTTTAAGAACAGGTCAAGCTGGCTATTTATGACAAGAACTTCCCGCCAAAAAGCGCGCAAAATTTGAATAGGACTGTAAAAATTCCCGATATCCTGGAGTGGCTACATATTTTTGAAACGAACAAAAAATTCAAAAACGTATGGTTTTTGTTGGAGATGAGCAATCTAGCTACTTTTGTCTACGGGGAATCCAATGCGGCCAACGCCAGTTCGTAGAAACGAACGCGAAACGTGAAATTATCAGTTTCAAAGTGGCTACATACTTCTGATACGCACCGTACGTGTAATGCATGTTGCTGCGAGAGGGGCCTAGGTCAAGCGGGTAAAAACTCGTTCAAATGTGGGCTGGCTCCATCATAGTAGCATTGCGCTGAATCAAGAATCAAATTCCTTATCAGGAGCATTGAAAACGATTTCCTTCGCTCATGATGCAGTGCAGGTTCTGTTTTCCCTGAAATCCTTTGTCTGGCCTGGAACACGAATTCTTGACCAGAGTTCTTTAGGCACTCTTAGATTGCTAGCACTACTTTCCATAGGAAACATTGTATCTATCCAAGTCGGAAGAGGATATGTGGTGTCTTTCCTTTCCACTCAATCCTTTGAGTTTGGCCTAGAGCTTCAGCCACGGCCAAATGATACTATGGTAGCCATGCGAACTCAGAGGGTGGGTATCGTGTCGCAAGATGCTGAACACATCTGTACCCTTAGGCGCCTTTTATACTCCCGCCGCGGGGCGGCGCGTCAATTTGGGGAGCGGCGCGGCCAGTCGCGCCGCGCCCCGATTTTGACGCGCCGCTGCGCGATTGCAGTTAGAAAGGGGAGCGTCAGCGACGCGCGGCCACAAGCTTCTGCGCACTATGGCCCGTGCTCCGGAAACGGTCCATGAGTCATTGAGGGAGCAAAACAGAAAGGATTCGTCTGGTTGATCAGAGCATTGCATCTTGTCAATGTTTGTCGTGGGATTTCTTCGGTGACGATTCCTCTCTTAAGCTTGGAGTCGAAGTCGTCCGCTCAACCTACGGTTGAAACTGGTGAGTGTGGTATTGAGTCGAATCCCCTGCAATACAAACGGCCTAAACCGCTCCTTATTTTGCGATACGTGCGGGTCCAAATATAAAACTGCTGGAAGGTACTCATCCTCGAAAATCACTCGAAATTCTTTCTAATACGGCCATTCTGGAGTCACTGTGCACTAAGCATATCTTTGGCGTGTTATACGAAGCTTCGTGAATGTCTACAGATCTCCATTTTCTTCCTAGGTTACAGAAGGTAGGGCTAAGGTCATGGTCACCGATTTCGCCCAAACTCCCTAATCATCCAAACCTTGTAATCGCCTGTAACTTCAAAAAACGATGTCAGATTCGTGATCAGCACCCTAAATACCCCCTCCTCCTTCCCAATAGAAGAAGTTTGGTCGAAAAGGTGAAATTTCCCACCCTACACCGAGTCTGCCGCGGCTGATCGCGCCGCGCCGCGCCCTTCCCCTCGGCGGCGCGATTCGCAGAATACCGTAACCCAGAATTCCGTCAAGTGTGGTGTTTTGCGGCGGCGGAGTATAGAAGCGATGCGGCGCCGCCTCGCGGCGCGAAAAATCGATAGCCATGCCGACCATCACGCCGCGCCGCGAGGCGGCGCAAGTATAAAAGGCGCCTTAGTGCCCTCTCCTAATTAGGATAGATTCTGGATGCTCTCCACCTGTGTTTATTTCAAAACACTTGCGTACTATTTACAGGATTCTGCATATACTTCGATTTGTTACACCATTCATGTTTGAAAATCTATATTACTAATAATACGAATACAAGGATTTTTTATTGTAACATACTGCTGGGAAAGAGTCGCATCCTGCCCTGCCCGTTGCCAAAATTTGTTAAATGCCACGTGGTCATTACTTCGTATTCCGGTTTCCGCCCATTTTTGAGCTCTCCCGTTTCGTATTCCGTGTTCCGCTTTTGTCGTAAACATTTCCGCACATCCCTGATCATGACCACCGAGAATAGATCTGCAAACTTCACGAAATCTGCTCGAACTTCTGGGGCCGGATTCATCAACAACTTAAATAACTTTAACAGGGAATTCACAGCGGGAACCTCAGATAACGCGGCTTATCGCTCACCATATCCCATCGCTTCATAAGTTAGGTAAGTTGTTGATGAATCCGGTCGCTGACTACCCTATCATAATTGCCGCTTTAATTCCCCCCTCCCCATAGGGCGAGAATCCAATACATTTTCAATCCTCTGCAATTTATTCCACAAATCAGAACTCTCCGTAAGCTCAACGACATTCATCACGGTATACATAAATGCATATACAATTTAAAGTACGTAGAAAGTAGTGAATGAGAGGAACAAGTTGTTCCTCTCATTCATTCCTGAACACATAGGAACACACTTTTCATGAAGCCAGAAGAAAACAGCCCGATTACACCAATCCATAAACCCAGCGAGCTTCTTCAGACACTGCCATGCAATGTGAAAAGTGCTACGCCATAAGAGTCACAGCGGCAGGTTAATTGTTACAAAAACCGCTGATTTCTTTGAACAACGCCAGATAGACACCAGCCGTATCACTTGAAAATCGCCTTCTCCAGCACTGGCTCATCAGTAGCAACGCGAGGGAAGACTGCAATAAGAGGATTGCCGAAATTCGAGTTGTTCGGCACGAAAATCGTCGGGTAATTCTGTGTCTCGACAGTCGTGTACAGCGCCAAACTTCGAGGATCAGTACACTGCGCGGCGAGCGGCTCGCGGTTAGCGCGATTCGACATTGAGGAGCTGAAAATATTTTACTTATTCAATTATTTATCGCACTTGTTTGCGCGCTTACAAACATGAACCTAATAGAAGAAGAAAATAACGTTTAACGAGCGTGTTTCTCGATTTGATCCTCTCTGATGCAAAATATTCTGAGTCGAAGCAAAAACAGGCTCACTTTGTACCTTTTAGCATCACCTTAGTTGCTTTTAAACATCAAATGGAGGACGCTGCAGCTCACAATGAGCAGCTAACCAGAAGAGCATCACCATTTCAGCAAGAGCTAAGCTTTTCGACTTCGAAGAGGGTTGAGGAGCTGGGTTCCTAACGGCGGTAGGTGTGAATTTTGGTTTTAAATTTTTAATTTCTCTTTAATAGAAGATTTTTGCGCTAAATCCGTTAGATTAACTTTCCTTAAACCGCAGACAGTTTAGCGGCATCGCTGGAAAAATCAGACCTTGTTCTTCATGAACTCAGGTCCAGCCTCAATGCAGTTAGATGACTATGTTTTAATCTTCGCAACAAGTGACACTGCTCTGCCTAGGACACTCAGTAACACTTAAACGAGCAAGATAATGAAGAGTACCAATACGAACCACAACAACAAGCACTCTAAAACAACCAGTTTGCAGACAAAAGTAGAGATCAGTTTGATATCAAGTAAGCAAACATTTCCAGTACTATGAAACAACGTCAAACAAGCACCTTGCTTAGAGGTCAAAGCACATTAATGGAACGTGTACTGTGTACTGGAGAAATTGTCGGTGTTCATGCTATTCGAAAGTATTTTTTAAAAAAGTCTTAAAAAGGTTTTTAAGAGTTAAAAGTTTTTTAAAAGCTCGTCTAACATGCCGGGAAACTTTACGATAAAAGCGGAAAGGTTTTACTACTGGGTCTGCTTCGTTTTTATTACTTTTCGCGTTTTTTTTCATCTCGCTTTCTTTTCATTTACTCTACCGTTTCAGTATTTCTTACAAGGTAAGAGCTACAACTTGAAACTGTGAAGAAAGCGTTCGAGCAGTATGGAAAACTATAGAAACCACTGGAAATACGAAAGCGTCCTAGAAGCACTAAAAGAAATACGGCAGAAACATGTGAGAACGCTCGAAAATATGCAATTTTCAGTCAAATTGGACACTCTTCAAAGCAAGTTTTACAATTTCTGAAATCAAGCAGAACATCTTCCAAATCGAAACTAGCGTCTTCCAGATGAAGCCAGACACTTTCTAAGAATGAAATTCACCCTTCTCAAAAATGATAAGTTGTTTGAAATTTTATGTAAAAAAAATTCAACAGAAAATATGCTTTTTATTTCAAAGAGCAGGAATAGAAAATTTCTTAATGTTTAATGAACAGATCGCGTTGTGCACTCGTCTAGCTCGTCGCGATTTTCATTTGATTGATAGTGCAAATTCTGCTACGTGAAACAGCAGGGTGAAGATGAGTGTTTTCTATGAGTGTTTTTGTTGAACCGCGGACGTATAACGCCATGCAAACAGAATTTTGCTACCAATCGAAGGAAAATCGCGACGTCCTGGATGAGTGTACGCCGCAGCTGTTCCCTTTTAGCACTAAAAAATGCCGCCTTTCTAAATTTAAAACAAGCCTTGGGCCATCATTTATCCTTTAAAAATGAAGATTTTATGGAATTTCAGACAATTTGTCCACTTCTTGTGACAGGTGCATTTGAAAATTTCAAAGAATAAGCTCATGTTTCTGCACATCGCATGATCGCAAAGCAATCAAGAGGCGGGATGAGTCATAACTTTAAAATAGCGATTCCAATGTTAAAACCCTCTTCAACGCGTCATTGCTCCGAATAGAAGGAGTGACTCAAGTAGTGGGGCAACGACTAGTAGCTCTAGGACACAGTTCAGTGTTTGATAAATTTAAAACCGAAAAAAAACCGTCTGAATTGTCCACCATAGTTTCGGAGAGAAATACAGGGAAGTCATTGCGGGACAGCGCAGTTGCCTACCTCTCTGTTAATCAGTCGCTGCAGCTAGTGATATTTGCGTGCTTGCCCGACGCAAATAGGGTCGGGGGGGGGGGGGGGGGGAGAGAGGTGCTTCTGATTGGCAGAAAATTCCATAGAACGTCGTTGATGTCCTTCATCCCTGGCTTCAACGTATGGTGCCTGTAGTAAGGGTATTCCATGGCTAATAGAAAAACAGGTTTGAATCGCGCGGCTGTGGGCGTTGCGCACCGGACAACTCGGACGGGTTTTTTTTCCGGTTGGTGTATCGGCGAGTCACAGTTCAGGTACATAATGGTGAGTCAGCTATTATGTAACGCCTGTCTAGGACTTATCGTGAGAAATAACATCAAGACAGCATGCTCTTGTAAGCAACTGCCATTTGGGCACTGCAGTTTACAGAATGTAAACACGGCACATTAATAGCTAAAGGGTATAAAAAGAGAAGGTACAAATCGGTAGTCTGCTCTGGCGGGCGCAAGGAGCCAAATAAGGTGCTAGTCAGCATAAGCAGGAGCGCATTAGCTACCTTACCACTTCACGTACCACCCCTCGTTAACAAGAGCAGTCACTCCCGCTTAGACTTCCTACTGGAACTCTTAACGTGCCCAACCCGCTAGGGAAAACGCCCAGTATGTACCGCTGCAAACCCTATAACATGTTTCTAAAGGTTTCTAAAGAAACTCACTTGTTCTTCAACATCATTTGACGTGACTTGTTCACCTCATCCAGAATCATGGCGGATAACACCTCTATGAAGCGCTCACTTTATACGCACAGGCCCTGAAACACAAGTGTCGATGAGGTCTGAGTGAATTTTAGATCAGTAAGTCAGGAACGGAACGATAATTATTGAGACAAATGCACGGAAGAGCCATGTTCGTACAAAAAGAATACCAAGCAGATTCGTGTCGCACTTTCAAGGTACGGTTCTCGGAGCCTGGAGGGACCCGGGCCTGCAAACTCTGGTTTCCGGAAGGGATGGTACCTAGTTATACCACCGACGCCGTTTAAAAGAGCAGTACATGAGAAACAGCGGCGACGGTGCCCATGTTAGACGTAGGGGTGGATAACATTCTGCCGAGAAAGTATGCAGATCTATAAGAGGTAGTGTAGCATTTTAAGATTTTAGGGTGTGAAAGTTCATTCGCGGAAGTGGACAGCACTGGGAAGTAGGGACGCTCCAGCAAATCAGGCCGCATCGAATGGGCGTGTCATTCAGACAGGGTGTGCACGGTCGGTACCCTGATTGGCTGTTATATGTTCAGCCAATGGTTGGCTGACGCGTTCCCAACTCCTAGTGCTGTCCACCTTGAAGACATGGACCAATCTGCAAAATGGGTTTTTGCACTGCTAGGGTAGAAGAGCAGATGCTTCGAGGCGACTTTAGACAGTTGTGCTATCAGGGGCCGGATTCGTCAACAAATTACGTAACTTTAACGGAGAATTGTAAGCTTATCAAGCGATATGGTGAGCGATAAGCCGCGTTAAAAGCTCAGATAACGCGGCTTATCGTTCACAATATCGCTTGATAAGCTTACAATTCTCCGTTAAAGTTACGTAAGTCGCTGATTAAATCGGCCCCAGGTCGCTCGAAACGCTCATGAGGGAAACAAGCCACTAATGGTACGCATGTTGGAGCACTATCAGAAAACAAAGATTAGCCTTAACCGATCCCCGTTCCCGACTCGGAATGCGCCTGATATGCTACTTCTGGGGGACTATTTGGGCGCGTATTTGGTCTATGGCTGGGCAGTGAACAAACGAGGCGACCGCTGTGGCCTGGACCCCGGTTAATGCTTCCATCCCTCCGGGTCATTGAGTTGTTATTAGACTTGTTTGGGAAGGAGAGACCTCCCATTGGCTGGCTACCGTATCTTACTGCA
>OX377202.1:26589406-26738861 GCA_947396885.1 Heligmosomoides polygyrus polygyrus
TTTGCTTCGACTGAGAGTTTTCCGAACAAGACCCACCCCCACGACACTGAGACGGAAACTTAAGCGATACCTTAACCGACTCCTGAAGAGTAAACGAACACTCCATCAGTCCTTTGGTCTGACGCAGTGTTCTGGAGGACTATTTGGTCGGTTTCCTGCGACTCGATATTTAGTTTGCTTCGACCGAGAGTTTTCCGAACAAGACCCACCCCCACGACACTGAGACGGAAACTTAAGCGATACCTTAACCGACTCCTGAAGAGTAAACGAACACTCCATCAGTCCTTTGGTCTGACGCAGTGTTCTGGAGGACTATTTGGTCGGTTTCCTGCGACTCGATATTTAGTTTGCTTCGACCGAGAGTTTTCCGAACAAGACCCACCCCCACGACACTGAGACGGAAACTTAAGCGATACCTTAACCGACTCCTGAAGAGTAAACGAACACTCCATCAGTCCTTTGGTCTGACGCAGTGTTCTGGAGGACTATTTGGTCGGTTTCCTGCGACTCGATATTTAGTTTGCTTCGACCGAGAGTTTTCCGAACAAGACCCACCCCCACGACACTGAGACGGAAACTTAAGCGATACCTTAACCGACTCCTGAAGAGTAAACGAACACTCCATCAGTCCTTTGGTCTGACGCAGTGTTCTGGAGGACTATTTGGTCGGTTTCCTGCGACTCGATATTTAGTTTGCTTCGACCGAGAGTTTTCCGAACAAGACCCACCCCCACGACACTGAGACGGAAACTTAAGCGATACCTTAACCGACTCCTGAAGAGTAAACGAACACTCCATCAGTCCTTTGATCTGACGCAGTGTTCTGGAGGACTATTTGGTCGGTTTCCTGCGACTCGATATTTAGTTTGCTTCGACTGAGAGTTTTCCGAACAAGACCCACCCCCACGACACTGAGACGGAAACTTAAGCGATACCTTAACCGACTCCTGAAGAGTAAACGAACACTCCATCAGTCCTTTGGTCTGACGCAGTGTTCTGGAGGACTATTTGGTCGCTTTCCTGCGACTCGATATTTAGTTTGCTTCGACCGAGAGTTTTCCGAACAAGACCCACCCCCACGACACTGAGACGGAAACTTAAGCGATACCTTAACCGACTCCTGAAGAGTAAACGAACACTCCATCAGTCCTTTGGTCTGACGCAGTGTTCTGGAGGACTATTTGGTCGGTTTCCTGCGACTCGATATTTAGTTTGCTTCGACCGAGAGTTTTCCGAACAAGACCCACCCCCACGACACTGAGACGGAAACTTAAGCGATACCTTAACCGACTCCTGAAGAGTAAACGAACACTCCATCAGTCCTTTGGTCTGACGCAGTGTTCTGGAGGACTATTTGGTCGGTTTCCTGCGACTCGATATTTAGTTTGCTTCGACTGAGAGTTTTCCGAACAAGACCCACCCCCACGACACCGAGACAGGAACTTAAGCGACACCTTAACCGACTCCTGAAGAGTAAACGAACACTCCATCAGTCCTTTGGTCTGACGCAGTGTTCTGGAGGACTATTTGGTCGGTTTCCTGCGACTCGATATTTAGTTTGCTTCGACCGAGAGTTTTCCGAACAAGACCCACCCCCACGACACTGAGACGGAAACTTAAGCGATACCTTAACCGACTCCTGAAGAGTAAACGAACACTCCATCAGTCCTTTGATCTGACGCAGTGTTCTGGAGGACTATTTGGTCGGTTTCCTGCGACTCGATATTTAGTTTGCTTCGACTGAGAGTTTTCCGAACAAGACCCACCCCCACGACACTGAGACGGAAACTTAAGCGATACCTTAACCGACTCCTGAAGAGTAAACGAACACTCCATCAGTCCTTTGGTCTGACGCAGTGTTCTGGAGGACTATTTGGTCGGTTTCCTGCGACTCGATATTTAGTTTGCTTCGACCGAGAGTTTTCCGAACAAGACCCACCCCCACGACACTGAGACGGAAACTTAAGCGATACCTTAACCGACTCCTGAAGAGTAAACGAACACTCCATCAGTCCTTTGGTCTGACGCAGTGTTCTGGAGGACTATTTGGTCGGTTTCCTGCGACTCGATATTTAGTTTGCTTCGACTGAGAGTTTTCCGAACAAGACCCACCCCCACGACACTGAGACGGAAACTTAAGCGATACCTTAACCGACTCCTGAAGAGTAAACGAACACTCCATCAGTCCTTTGGTCTGACGCAGTGTTCTGGAGGACTATTTGGTCGGTTTCCTGCGACTCGATATTTAGTTTGCTTCGACCGAGAGTTTTCCGAACAAGACCCACCCCCACGACACTGAGACGGAAACTTAAGCGATACCTTAACCGACTCCTGAAGAGTAAACGAACACTCCATCAGTCCTTTGGTCTGACGCAGTGTTCTGGAGGACTATTTGGTCGGTTTCCTGCGACTCGATATTTAGTTTGCTTCGACCGAGAGTTTTCCGAACAAGACCCACCCCCACGACACTGAGACGGAAACTTAAGCGATACCTTAACCGACTCCTGAAGAGTAAACGAACACTCCATCAGTCCTTTGGTCTGACGCAGTGTTCTGGAGGACTATTTGGTCGGTTTCCTGCGACTCGATATTTAGTTTGCTTCGACCGAGAGTTTTCCGAACAAGACCCACCCCCACGACACTGAGACGGAAACTTAAGCGATACCTTAACCGACTCCTGAAGAGTAAACGAACACTCCATCAGTCCTTTGGTCTGACGCAGTGTTCTGGAGGACTATTTGGTCGGTTTCCTGCGACTCGATATTTAGTTTGCTTCGACCGAGAGTTTTCCGAACAAGACCCACCCCCACGACACTGAGACGGAAACTTAAGCGATACCTTAACCGACTCCTGAAGAGTAAACGAACACTCCATCAGTCCTTTGATCTGACGCAGTGTTCTGGAGGACTATTTGGTCGGTTTCCTGCGACTCGATATTTAGTTTGCTTCGACTGAGAGTTTTCCGAACAAGACCCACCCCCACGACACTGAGACGGAAACTTAAGCGATACCTTAACCGACTCCTGAAGAGTAAACGAACACTCCATCAGTCCTTTGGTCTGACGCAGTGTTCTGGAGGACTATTTGGTCGCTTTCCTGCGACTCGATATTTAGTTTGCTTCGACCGAGAGTTTTCCGAACAAGACCCACCCCCACGACACTGAGACGGAAACTTAAGCGATACCTTAACCGACTCCTGAAGAGTAAACGAACACTCCATCAGTCCTTTGGTCTGACGCAGTGTTCTGGAGGACTATTTGGTCGGTTTCCTGCGACTCGATATTTAGTTTGCTTCGACCGAGAGTTTTCCGAACAAGACCCACCCCCACGACACTGAGACGGAAACTTAAGCGATACCTTAACCGACTCCTGAAGAGTAAACGAACACTCCATCAGTCCTTTGGTCTGACGCAGTGTTCTGGAGGACTATTTGGTCGGTTTCCTGCGACTCGATATTTAGTTTGCTTCGACTGAGAGTTTTCCGAACAAGACCCACCCCCACGACACCGAGACAGGAACTTAAGCGACACCTTAACCGACTCCTGAAGAGTAAACGAACACTCCATCAGTCCTTTGGTCTGACGCAGTGTTCTGGAGGACTATTTGGTCGGTTTCCTGCGACTCGATATTTAGTTTGCTTCGACCGAGAGTTTTCCGAACAAGACCCACCCCCACGACACCGAGACGGAAACTTAAGCGATACCTTAACCGACTCCTGTGGAAAAACTCGTCCAATTCTTGGCAGGCAACTCGTCGCTACCTTTGGCTATTTAGTCGCCAGTAAATAGCCAAGGGTAGCGACGAGTTGCCTGCCAAGAATTGGACGAGTTTTTCCACAGTACTTTGGCAATCGTTTCGGGACTACAGGAAATGTGAACACACATAAGCCCTCTCCTTTACTTCTGGAACACATGAGATTGAAGGGAGAACCAAGAAGGGAGAACCACTGAAAGAGGACCAGTAGAGTAGGCCAATGAAGGTACCAGTAAAGGCGAGACCACTAATCGTAACGAGGGCCTGTAAAGGGACCGGTATTTTCTATCAATATCGTCCAACGTCCCCCGTCGAAACTGAAGCGGTCATCGACGCCCTGCTCACTCAGGGTGTTCCTACTCAGTACACCAGAGTCCTTCGAGAGCTGTACAGTGGATTCACGACCAAGATCTCTCCATTCTACAACGACGTCGTCATCGACGTAAAGAGAGGGGTTCAGCAGGGGGATACCATATCCCCGAAGCTCTTCAGCGCCATCCTCGAAAACGTCATGCGCGAACTAAAATAGGAGGACATGGGAGTGAAGATCGACTGCCGGCAACTGCACCATCTTCGCTTCGCTGACGACATCGTGCTCATAACACCGAGCATCAGCCAGGCGGAGTGAATGCTGGCCGACTTCGATCGTGTATGTGGGAACGTTGGACTGCAGCTGAATCTTACGAAGACGATGTTCATGAGGAACGGACAAGTTTCTGATGCCCCATTCTCGCTCAACGGAACGAACATCTCCGAATGCTCCAGCTATGTGTATCTGGGTCGCGAAGTCAACATGGCCAACGACCTAGCACCAGAGCTGAGCAGGAGGAAACGAGCGGCTTGGGGAGCTTTCAAGAGCGTCGAAGAAGTCGCGAAGAAGACGAAGAACGTCCGACTCCGTGCCCACCTATTTGACTCCACTGTTCTTCCTGCTCTAACATACGCCTCAGAGACCTGGGCTATACGAAAGCAGGATGAACACGCGATCAGCGTCGCGCAGCGTGGAATCGAGAGGACGATGCTCGGAGTGACACGACTCACGCAAGTGAGAGAAGGCCTCCGGAGTTCCGAGCTTCGCCGACGTTCGAAGATCAGAGACGCTGTCGCGTAGGCCAAGTTGTCGAAAATTAGGTGGGCCGGCCATGTAATGCGTTTCGCAGACACCCGCTGTACGAGAGCCGTCACCGACTGGATTCCGCGGGATGTCAAGAGAACACCAGGACGCCCACCAACGCGTTGGTCGGACTTCTTCCTGAAAGCCCTGAACGACCGCTATGACGCTCTTCGTGTCCCTCGAGCGAGGAGGATCCATTGGAGCACTCTGGCACGCGACAGCGACGAATGGAGACGCTGCTGGCGCCCGCTCGAGCAAGTCGATGATCAACGGGACGACAGGTGATACAGGTGATCGTCCAACGTGAGTCGGACGTCGAGGCACGTGTGCCGGGATGCAGAAGACGTGTCACTGAAGTCGTGCCACGTGTGTCGGGGTGCAGAAGACCTGTCATAGACGTTGTGGCAACGTCGTGAAACGTGCGTCGGGACTCCACAAATGTGTCACAGACGTTATGAAACATGTGTTCGGATTTAGAAGACGGAACACAGACGTCGGATAACGTGCGTTCAGATCCAGATGACGTGCCACAGATCAGACTTTGCGCAGCATGCGTTGGATTTTCAAAAGGCCTTTTAGCTTCTTGCAACGAGCGTGCGCGTGCTTGACTCTCACTTCGTTTCTCTGTCGGTACATAGGTGAGATGGTATTGGAGGGGGATGGGAGAGTGGAAGGTAGAATGACTACAGAATCGGAGGAGTATTACAGTTGTCCCACAGCAAAAGATGTCGACCGGTCGACCAATACCGATTGATTTTATTTGTGTTTCTGCAAATTAAGCAGCTCCGATAGAGACTCTCAGAATCTGCTCCTCGTCACGTAAAGAATGGATACTTCGGAGAATAAATCGCTACATATGATAGAGAGCGGATAAGTAGTTTTGCAGCCGCTAGGTCGCTGAATTGTTAGAGGAAGTCGTTTACTCTTTAACATCGTCGAATTATCATTTAACTTCACCATAGGCCCTGTCGCGTCCTATGGGGCGGGAAGTGTTGTTCGGAAAACAATTTCTGTTGAAGCAGCCGAACCGTTTACTTTTGAAAATGATTGCTAATATACTTTGGCTTCATCGCAGGCCTTGTCGCAGTTCTGGGTGGGGATCTTTGTCCGAAAGACTTTCTGTTGAAGCAGACAAAAGGTCAAGTCGCAGGGTATCGACCAACTAGCCCCCCACATTACTACCTAAAACCTAAGGATTGGTAGAGGGAGTCGCTTACTCTTTAAAAGGTCTGTTAAGGTATCGCTTAACTTCATCACATGTCATACAGTGGAGAAACCAACGCAATCCGAAGTCTACTCCACTGTTAAATGCCTGGCAAAAGGATTATTTTATCTATTTGTTGTGAGCTGAGGCGCGTTGTTCGAAATTCCCTTTTCTGTTGAAGGAAACGAAAGGTCGAGTCTCGCAGGATACCGAAGGAGTCAGCGCACAAAATTGAGCACATATTTCCCCATCCCTGATTAATTGTGCTCTACTTAAACAAGTTATTTGGACTTCTTCCAACCGTGGGCCTCTTCGAAGATCAGTACTTTGATTCCTAGCATTTGGCGCCTCTTACGTCTGCCAAGAGGCGCCTACAGCATCTCTTGAGGGCAGCCAATGGTAGGTGCAAAGGACCGTAAAAGGTGCGAGGAGCGGCACAGGTCACGACACAGGTCTGATGAACGCACAGGACCAGCGAGCAATTACTCCAATCCAGGGACCAATGTCTAAATGAGGGACCAATATGGCACTGTGAGCAACTCTAGAGTGGAGGGGAGGGGCACCCTGCCAAATGATCAGAACGCCAAGAGTCAAAAAACTTCTAAAATAAGAACGTTAAGCACGTTCACACCTAAATTAGAAATGCAGAGGAATATAGTTCGCTGCTTTCAGGGTAGGGCTTAGAGTTTAGTAAGACATCCGGTATGGATCTCCTCTCTAGGTTTGAACTTGGCACTGCTGCTTTAAAAAATATCACAGCTCAAATTAAAAGGTGAAACTATAATAAATGGGTACCAAGGTAGTGGATCTCTTCATAAGACAAATACTTCTGCATCGTTTTGCTTATCAAAAAAGATCTGTGCAGTCAAATATGCACAGAATCCTCAGTGAAATAGCAAACGAATGCAGTGGATATGGAGAAGCGATTATGAAAGCGTTCACAACCAGGACATGTTACTTTTAGAAAGCGTTTTCTAACTTACCGTTTTTCATACGCTCACAATGGCGTTGCATTAGTAGTCGAATTAATATAACAGCAGGATAGTAGTCGTAGTAGTAGCTGCAGAGCTCATTAATCTTGCGGCAGCATTAGTTGCAGGGAGAAGAGAAATGTTCCACTTTGCGACGTCTAATTAATACAGGCAGTGTGCGCCGTCAACTGATCCAAATGGGCGGGGCAAAAGGGGGCGGAGGCGGGGACTCTGCGGGCGGAGACCTCTCCGGTGTGAAAACCGGGCTCCCCCCGAAGCAGAATTGAGAACCATCGTGAAATCGAGCACGCATAGAAATAAATTCCGGACAGCAGCTGGTGCGCTCCGACGCTAATTATCCGACCCGCTGCCAATCCGAGTCTTCACTCCAACACATCTCCCGACTACAACCGCGCTTGCAATTTTCGTGCACGATAAGTACTAAGAGACTTCAGCCCAAATCTGTGCTTCCACCAGAAACTGCCATGCGATCTCATGACGTAGCTTTCCTTGCCACACCATGCCTTATTAGCTTTTCGTTCAGGGCTCAACCTCCCTGTTTAAACTGCTTCTTCTTAACGTTTTTTACAGTTGGTACGGAGTTTTGGGGATATATGCTACCTGCAGCACCCGTGTCTGCTTAAGAAAATAAGCGGAATTCCAGATCCGCTGAAAGAAGCATTCCCACGCAAATTTCCAATGTCCTCATGCACTTGACGCAGCCTGCGTCCAGCCGGGCTGTGGTCTTGACACCAGCAAAGTCCCCGAGGAAGG
Organism: Heligmosomoides polygyrus polygyrus; assembly: GCA_947396885.1. Classification (NCBI taxonomy): domain Eukaryota; kingdom Metazoa; phylum Nematoda; class Chromadorea; order Rhabditida; family Heligmosomidae; genus Heligmosomoides; species Heligmosomoides polygyrus. The sequence continues at coordinate 26,597,223 of OX377202.1, forward strand.
AAAAGCCTCCGAAAACGCACCTTCGAGAAAAGCGGGCGGGCCGAGGAACAGCTGGGGCCGTATGCATACCTCGCCCCGACGCGCCCCGCTGGGAAATGGGGAGGAAATACCGTACTTCCGCGATGCACACCAAGGGCCGTATGCATACCTCGCCCCGACACGCCCCGCCGGGAAATGGGGAGGAAATACCGTACTTCCGCAATGCACACTGACTTGGGAATACAGTACTCCGGGGCTCTAGCGGGAAATTGCGTCCCCCTACTCGGAGGTAGGGGGAATTCGGACTGGAGCAGAGACTTTGCTGATTGGAGCGGACATGCTGCTGTCAAGATGCTGCTTTCGAAGAATGCCTCCACATAAGAGCAGGAGAGGAAGGGCAAGAGGGCGACTTCGTCGATGTTTTGGTTTATGTGATGCTTAGTGAGGTCATTTTTCAGCAGCAGTGTTTAGCGTATGAGGGGTTTGACCTTTTAGTCATTCATTACGTAAAACAGGCACTTACTGAAGCTAATTTTCAAACAGTGTCCAAGTGTTGGGATTTTTTTATATTTCGTTGGTTGTTGGGTATAAGAAACGCCTAAAGAGGCTATGATTGGACCACTCGTGCGTATGTTTGTATTCAATGCGGGTATAACAAAGTTTAGCCAGGTTGTTTTTACGTTAGTGCTTTCATTTACTGAAATGTACATTTTCCGAAACCTTTGGTTAAATAATTAATACTTTTAAGGCTAAATGTTGCTCGGACGTTTTATCCTTGAACTTTTACAGTAGAGATATGGATTCTCCTAGACAGATACGGCTTTTGGTATTAAGGAGGCTGGTACCCGCTCCGTTATGAGACCATGGTCCTGGAACACTAAAATAAAAACGTATTCTGAGCACAGAACTGAGCAAGGAATGGAACTCCAGGGTGTGGCTGATCTTACTTACCCGTTTCAACATACCTTCATGGTGTACAGCGGGCATCAGCCGCTTAGTACCCGGCTTCTCGATGTTATTTTCATCGATGTTGGGAGCTAGTACACATGCCAAATTGATTGAATAGTTTATCTGACCTGCTGCCAGCAAATAAAAGGGCATAAACGGCATATCGTTAATTGTCGAATGGAGCCGAGAAAAAAAAACGCTTGCAAATGCTTGTTTACTCCCAGCTCCACCTCATTTGACTAGTTCATATATGCCCTTATCTAACTAACAACAAAACTTTGCCTGATGCCATGCGACGCATAGGTATGACTTGTTTAACTCAGTACCCCTATGGATCTCACTTGGTCACTTTTGCAAGATGATTCCCAAAACCCGTAGAAACAAAGGAGAACAATAGATAGGCGAGTGGATAGGTGTATATAATGTGACATCCCAGCGTTTTGATAGGCTTCATAGCGAATACAGTATCCAATTGGTAACATACTCTCACGTTTTTTGTAATTCCTCTGCCGTCCCTTCACCCGGAGTAGAAAACAGCTGACAATTTCTCCGTGATATGCAACGCTTCCTCTGTGCCTGCGTACGAAGCATTTTCATTACGGTTAGGAAGTTTCCCGACCGTACATTTCCCGAGGTGCATCGCAGGAAGGGGCACCCGTTCCCGCCGGGTAATTTCTGCTAGGGGAAGAGCGGGGGAAGTCCGCCCCGCCGGGGCGAGGTATGCATACGGCCCCTGATGCTGCCAGCTTCGAAAGTGGCGGGCGCTGCACCGTTCCGTGCGGGACCCTCCGGCTGCGCGTCGACTCGTAAACCATTGCGGAGCTGCTCGATAATCCTGCCGGGTGGCGGCAATGTCGCGCCCGGCGACTTCTCCGTTTCGGTTTTCGGTCTCTCGTTTGCCTCTCTGGCTCGCCGTGCCGATAAGAATTGCCTCTTCGGCCGGCGGTTTCCGGTCGAGATCCCTGGGTCGGTGGGCAGAGCTTGTCCGCGTCTGAGTGCATGTTTTAGGGTCCCATGAGTATGGGCTTGTAACTTGGAAACGTTCTGAAGAAGAGATCAAGGAACAGAGAAGCCTCGTGCACACTTCTTCAACACCTCATCAAGCAATCATGGTTGAGTACGGTTGCAACGTTGCCAACAAGTTCGGCTTTATGTCCGACGATGATGGTGAGAGCTCATTCGCCCCTAGAAAAGGCGTTTTTCGCTAACAGTCCTCTCTCAGAGTTCGACGATCCGCAGGAGTTGATAAGCCGTGTAACTCAGCTAGAGGCAGAGAAGGCTGCTGCTCAGAAGAAGGCTGACAAACTAGCCAAGCAGGCAGCTGCGCTTCCGAAGGAGCCCGTAAAGTCCGCCGGTGAGTTGTCTACTCTTCAGTTGAAATGTACATCTTCACTCTGGAAGGAGAGGAGCTAACGATTCAGCTGGACTGCTCTTTGTTCCGCTATTGTGTCTCTAAAACTTCTTAGTTGCTATAGATTGACGTTGGCCGCCAATTGGCTCAGGAGAAGCCACCACGCAACCCGGGCCTATACAGCGTTTTGTGTTGTGCGAACTTTATGAATTTTATGCAGCTCTGGGTTGAACTGGCCATACATGATGCTATTGAGCATTCATGTGCCTGCTTACCAAGAAGGATAACCACACAAGTTGACCCCGACGCAATTCGCATTGGTCTTGCTGGCATTGTTTAAGTGGGCTCAGTTCGATGAATAAGCGTGTTGGGCACTATTTAAAAGTTTCGACTCCACCGACACGACTTCGGTGGAAATAAATTTTTTCATTGAAACTTTCTCTAGGGGGTTATTTGGGGTGCTGATCACGAATCTGACATCCATTTTTCACGATTCGGTCGGAGACCACCCATACCATCAACGGGGTGTCTAGGCAGGGTCACCGATTTCGCTGATGCTTCGACTAGGGGGTTGTTTGGGGTGCTGATCACGAATCTGACATCCATTTTTCGCAATACACTGTAGATTGGGCGAAATCGGTTACCATAACCTTAGTCACCCGTACCCACCGTAACCTACCATACTCCAGCGTAAATTGAAAAACAAATGTCAGACTCGTGATCAGAACCCCAAATAAGCCCTTAGACAAAGTTTCAACGAGATTTTTTTAGATCAAAGCCGTGTCGGTGGAGTCGGAACTTTTAACTAGTGCCGCGTGTTGAACCTAAAATGACGAGAAACTGGTAATGTCCGCAATTTTTAACATTCTAGAGGGATTGGAGAAGTGCAGTTACGTTGATGAATGATTTTTCGGCGCAATGCGTGTTATGGGTGTGCGCGACTGTGACCGCGATTGTTTTTCTTGCTATAGATACTGTTTTATATCCCAGCGGAGTCGTGAACAAGTGTAAATTACGCCCGGGAAAGCGCAACATGCTGCCCTACCGTGACCTGTCCACGCTTAGGAGGGTGCCCTCCTAACCAGCATAGCCTCGAATGTTCTTACAGCTAAGTTCAGTTATTTAAGGAAGAACTTGGTCGTGGGTTCAAATAGATTTTGCTATGTTGAATGGTTTTCCACACCTGCAGCTTGGTTTCCTTCATCACTGATTTATTAAAATCAACCAGATTTTGCTGCCACCGTTATCCTGTCGTATTGGGGTGCGGCTGCTGCGCTCCTGTGGCAGAGTCACGCTGTTCATAGCAGAGTTCCGCCAGACAGCTACTTTCCCTCCAATGTTCCGCCAGAAGCTATCATAGGGGGTATGGTGCGAGGGTTTAAAGGGCTGGGCGCGCGCCATGCGAGATCGGGGTTACGGTGGCGACAATTTCTGGTTGTTTTGTATAATTCGTTTGTTGCGTCAAACTTCAGCTTAGAGTATTGGTGGGGTTCGTGCCTGCAAATGACGTGAGAGTTTTATTTATTACAGATATTTGAGGGATCGTCGACGTTACCTTGATTATATTAGAGCTTATAGTTTCTGATCCAGTCTTCTTTATCCTTTTCAAAACAACTTGTCGGTTGGCATTTCATTTTTGGAAATACTCAACGAACTTGCCTATGCTGTTGTTCATTGAACATTCGTGATGGCGAGATTGAGCGTTGTCTTGTCAGTTTGTACAACCGTTTTGGAGGGAGGTAGACCGTGGATTTAAGTCAGGGAGTAACTACTGTTTTTCCCTACGGAGGAAAACTGAGGCTGCTACAGGGGCCGTATGCTCGTCTACCCGAAGTCTCCCCCAATGGGGGATTGGGGCGTGGTATGATATGTTGATATTGATTGATTCTCCCCCAACGGGAGAACACGAGCATACGGCCCCAGGTGTTGTCTTTCTTGTACAGTCCCGGGCAGTTATTGGGATGTCGGCTAGTGGGCGAAGGGATGCTTTGGTAGGATTTTGTGCTCTCCTCCACTGACATAGACTTATCAGCGAAACAGACTGCAGGGTGTGGCCACTTTAACAAGCTACGCCTTATGTGGGCTACACCGCTGTGCTCCTTCTACGCGCTCTAGTCATCCAGTTAAGAACTCAGTCTCGCTTTATATAGGTGACTTGTTTTGCAGCTAATGCATTGGGCTGTTTGAGTTTGGATGTCTTGAGGATTGGTAGCCGTAACTGTTTCGGAATGCTTTGCAAAGCACGAAAGACCACCGTATCCCTTAATAAGCTGCAATATTTTTATTTGCAAACCGTTGCCAATCGAGAGGAGGTAATTCCAAGCGCCCCGTCTCTCTTCACACCTCCATCGGTCTGTCGGGGTCCAAGGAGGTGGAGATCCTTGAAATGGATGCAAAAATTGGAGCAGGTGAAAAAATTCAAAGGGGAGGTTATGAGGCAGACGTCTGCCCTGTGACTGGGGTTTATCCGCTCCTGCTTCCCCGTTTGCCCAAGCGTAGATGCACAATGATATCCGATTTTTCTCTTCAATTTGAGGGCATGAGCCGAGCGAATAAGTATGTCGACGATACTTATTGATCCAGCCTTCCACGTGTGCAGGGAGGCACTCTGCTCACGTGTGCAACGTTTGCTTTTTGTGGAAATGGAATTGCCGATTTTTCTCCTGCGCGTGCTTGCGATCGTTTCTTAGCTGTAGGGTATTCGTTTCAAGGGAGGGAGCGTACGTGCTATCAAGTGAGGATTGCGTTCGCGTAGTAAATTGGATGTTAGAGGTTCGTGAAGCAAGCGGCGCAATGTGATAACGGAGGGGTTAATGAAATTGAAAAAAATATATATGCCTAGGTAGACATTTATGTAAGCAATACAAAACCACTTACCATTTAACCGGAATGGTGTCGGCTCCATGTTGCTTGGGGGGGGTCGCCCGAGTAATCTAAGTAACCTAAGCCTGAGAGTTAGAAATCACCTTAAAAATCATAAATAGCTGTAAAACATAAATAGCTGTAATTCTTTGTTTTCCATAAAAGGCCCCTTTTAGTTAAAAATTGGCCGAATTCCTCCGTGGTCATCCGATCTATTTCTCCCCAGCAACCAAACAGTGTCAGGTCCTTCAGGCTTTCCAGCTTCTCGGCAGCCGACATTTCACCTGGAATCAATCCAGGCTTAAGTTTACGATCACATATTGGCTTTAATTTGCTTCCAAATTTTGGGCAAGGGAAGGGACTCCGGGGTATAGGCAATTTAAACACAGGTGCGTAACTCGGCCACACCCCGGAGTCCCTTCCCTTGCCCAAATCTGAGTCCCCGCTCGCTCTCATCCCCTCGGCACGTCTCCCCTTCCTCCCTAATCCACCCTCCTCGGCGCGCCTCCCCCTCCTCCCTCCCACATCATACACAAATAAAAAAACCTAAACTCGGAGCCGACACCATTCCAGTTAAATGGTAAGTGGTTTTGTATTGCTTACATAAATGTCTACCTAGGCATATATTTTTTCAATTTCACCAACCACTCCGTTACACATTGCGCCAAGCAAGCTACCCTGAGGCAGACATTGATTAGCTGCAAAGGAAGTTAAGAGTACTAAATTTTTAGCCTTTTCCTAGCGGCACCATTGTACCGAAATCGATCGTAGCCAGTCTTCATGATTTTCTTCCTTAGGTTTTTCATTCTTCAAGGAAGGCTTTTTTGATAGTATTGCTTTGCCGGCTTAAACGAAAGGTATCAAATATAAGCTATAAGCTATATAGAAATTGAAAGCAAACAGCTGGATGGGGTCAACATTAATCAAAGTCCCGTGCAATTCAGTTGGTGGTCGCTAAGCAGGAATGTGGGGATCAAATTGTGCTGTTAGTTGTTTAATAGGCTAAGGAGCTATTAGTAGTGTTTGTATTCCTCTAGGAACCACTACTGCTTTGAATGCAGCTGCGAGCTACAGAGCTGCGGCATCCTTGTTTCATAAAACGGGTTGTCTTGGAAGGGGTGTCCAACATCTGTCAAGTTTCACTTCCGCGGCGAACGACTTTCAAATTGTACTTTCCATCAAATCGCCTGCACTTAGTTGACGAACGATTTTGGAGGCAAATACGGCTGAATGATCTATTCAGCTCACTGATCAGGAAGTGGTTGGAATAAGACTTGGGTGGTCTTTCAAGTGAACATCGGTAGTTCCGAGGCCCGGTGCGGTCAAGATGAAGTTCGAGTAACATGTTTTGCTTGCATGTGCTATAGGTAGTAGGTAACGTTTCAACACACATTGGTCAGTGAAATCATGCATACTGTGATCCTGTAATCGTAATGTCGGTGTAAGGTGGCCACCTTGAGACAGTCTTTTCGTGATGGTTGAGTTTCTGGCTGGTTTACTGCTATGTTTTTATCTTCTACAGGTCCAGTAATATTTGGTTCCAAGGGGTTTTCGTTTTGTAGTGTCATAAACGGTAAAATGATAAATGTCGGCAATAATCGTCCCCATTTTGGAGGCAATTTCAATGTGAATTTCGCCTGTGCAGTGGCTTGGGGTGGACATCATATGAAAAACCCAGTATTTTAGCCTTCCCTGACGACTATATTTAAATTCACAGAGCATGTGCGGAAGGCTTGCTTGGCCTGTGGGAGACCCCATCGAAACTTTGTGATGCCCGCGACAGCCGGTACTTCCTCCGACTGCAGTATCTGTAAGATTTTATGTCGGTCGAAAGCAGTTGGATTACAACGTAGCTTGAATCAGATCTCATGACAGTTCCTGACTTGTTCCCTGAAGCTTTGTGGGGAGCATCTCGAAGAACTCTGCCGCTCGTGGTGTTGTGTCGTTCGACTACGCAAACTTTCTGAGGTATGGAAGTCGACATCGGCTAACTTGAGGGAAGTGAAGGGACACCGGCCAGCTGCAACTGTTCCGCTGCGAGAGACGGACAAAGAGTGGTGTTACCCATTACCATGGGAAGTATGCACTCCGGCAACCATTTTCTGCCAGGGTCAACCCGCCTGCCTTCGGTGTTATGTAGTCGGCTATGATTGTTTGTATTTGCTGGTTCCTAGTAACGTCCTGTGTGAACACACCAGCACGCTTCAGAATTGGACCATGTTGCCACAAAACGTCGCTTGGTGACGTCTGTGGCAACGTGGTCCAATTCTCAAGAGAGCTGCCGTCCGTGACCACTTGATTTGATACAGTCAGTGCCTTTTGCAGTACTGCTGCATAGAGGCCGTCCCATTTGAGGGCAGTACGGAATAATAGTCATCATCAGGAACCTCGAAAAGAATAGTAGAGCAACCTGCAGGCAATCTTATATGGGGTTTCTCTCTACAAAGTGCCCGAGTTAGACTTAGTTCTTTCAACTGATCTGGTCTGTCTCAGTGCGCTCCTTAACACCCGATACGTGTAGTTCCACGTGTGTCTGTCAAGAGCAATGAGACAAATATCATAAGCTAATCAAAAACCATAAAAAAGTAGCTGGTATTGATTAATTTCAACTCAATGCAGAGATGCTGCGCCAATCAGTCACGAGGTTCTAGTCCTTCGAATAGTGAAAGGAGTTGGAGCTAGAATGCTGGATGATGTTGTGGATGGATGGGCGTTAGATCATTCATTTCAGTTATTTCTGCATTTAGGGACTCATTGTGAATGACTGAGCTTTTAGAGTAGTTGCAGTCATGCGTAGTCATTGTTGAACAGATTGAAAAGTGTTCCTGTTCCACATTCACATAGAACAAGATCTTAACAAAGATCGTAAGCTCCGTAGCTGTCATTCTACTTTTGAGTGTAGACTGCTGTTACATAGTGAAAGCTTTAAAGTGGTCGTTAGAACATGTTTTCGAGACCGTGTTCCGGGTAACAGTCCGTTTTTCCCTTGCAGCTCATACGCTGTTCAATGAATTCTTGAAACCTAATAGCAAGCATGTCAGGATTTATGGGGAGTCGCACGTGGTCTTGTCCTCGGTTGTTTTTAGCTTGGTACGTGTTGGATGCTGATTTACTACGACACAGTTGTTTATGCATGATATGCTCCAATTTAGCCCTTGAACTAATGAGTTAGGGCCTCTAAAAGCACAGAGTATCACCTGTCGTCCCGTTGATCATCGACTTGCTCGAGCGGGTGCCAGCAGTGTCTCCATTCGTCCCTGTCGCCTGCCAGAGTGGTCCAGTGGATCCTCTTCGCTCGAGGGACACGAAGAGCGTCATATCGGTCGTTCAGGCCTTTTACGAAGAAGTCCGACCAACACGTTGGTGGGCGTGTTGGTGTTCTCTTGACATCCTGCGGAATCCAGTCGGTGATGGTTCTCCTCCAGCGGGTGTCTGCGAATCGCATTACGTGGCCGGCCCACCTAATTTTCGACGACTTGGCCCATGCGACAGCGTCTCTGATCTTCGAACGTCGGCGAAGCTTGGAAATCCGGAGGCCTTCTCTCACTTGCGTGAGTTGCGTCACTCCGAGCATCGTTCTCTGGATTCCACGCTGTGCGACGCTGATCGCGTGTTCATCCTGTCGTATTAGCCCAGGTCTCTGACGCATATGTTAGGGCAAGAAGAACAGTGGAGTCGAATAGATGGGCACGGAGTCGGACGTTCTTCGTCTTCTTCGCGACTTCTTCGACGCTCTTGAAAGCTCCGCAAGCCACTCGTTTCCTCCTGCTCAGCTCTGGTGCTAGGTCGTTGGCCATGCTGACTTCGCGACCCAAATACACGTAGCTGGAGCATTCGGAGATGTTCATGCCGTTGAGCGAGAATGGGGCATCAGAAACTCGTCCGTTCCTCATGATCATCGTCTTCGTAAGATTCAGCTGCAGTCCAACGTTCCCACATACACGATCGAAGTCGGCCAGCATTCGCTCCGCCTGACTGATACTCGGTGTTATGAGCACGGTGTCGTCAGCGAAGCGAAGATGATGTAGTTGCCGGCTGTCGACCTTCACTCCCATGTCTTCCCATTCTAGTTCGCGCATGACTTTTCGAGAGTGGCGCTGAAGAGCTACGGGGATGTAGTATCCCCTTGCCGAACCTCTCTCTTTACGTCGATGACGACGTCGTTGTAGAATGGTGGGATCTTGGTCGCGATTCCACTCCACTGTACAGCTCTCTCGAAGGACTCTGTTGTACAGTAGGAACACCCTGAGTGAGCAGGGCGTCGATGACCGCTTCAGTTTCGACGGAGTCGAACGCCTTTTTCAGGTCGATGAACGTAAGGCACAGCGGCAGCTTGTACTCTCGCGACACCTCGATGAGCTTCGTAATGTTGTGTATGTGGTTGATCGTGCTGAATCCTCTCCGAAATCTGCTTGTTCGCGTGGCTGTTCTTCGTCCAACGTTCTGCTGATCCTATTCAGGATGACTCGAGTGAACAGCCTGTAGACTACGGACAGCAGGCAGATCGGGTAGTTGCCAATGTGACAAAGTAGCACTTTCCAAATAACGAATGTGCATAAAAATGCAACGATACAGCTAAAAAAATAAAATTGGCGCGGCTTCAGGTGTTCCACTTCTTCCATTGCAGTATTTTTGCATTTCTTCTCCGTATTCATAGTCGCACGAAACAATACCTTCCAAATAATGTTCGAATTCCACTGTAAGCTGTCACTAACTCGAAAGTTTTATCTGCTTTGCATCAGTGGAATATACTTTGCAGCTATAATATTTTAAGGGAAGAGATCCTGGCAGTGATGCTCATGTTAGCCGCCTAGGAACCTTCCCTGGTTTTTCCATGAAGGACGTAATCGAACAAAGTTGGTTGTTTCGAAGTATGCAGTGGTGCCTGGCAACGTGTAGTATAGATACAGGCGAAAAGTTGGAAGAATCAGAGCACTGTGCGTATCTTATCATCACGCTGCCGTCGGTTTGAATCGTGGAGCTGGTTCTGATTATCGAAACCATTGTTGGAAGGGCGCCTATGCCTCGAAGCAGGCATTCTCCAAACTCGCGGGTGTTTCTGCATATCCGTGGAGGTTTAGCCGATCTGTAGTCATAGCCGATGTTCAAACATGAATGAAAAATGCGAATGTGAACGTTATGAAGGCAATTGTTTGGGAAGAATGAGGTGTATGCGGCGTGCATTTCATCATCGCCACTGTTGCACACCGACCACAGTGCGCAGGAATTTTGTCAGCCAGAGCGTAGTGAGACCGCTCCCGTCAGCCCAGTTCTATGTCTCGCTAAACGTTTGGACTGATCAGTGGTACCTAAATGTCGTGGGAGTACAGTAACTGATTATGCTGTTGCTCTTGACTTTGCGACATCACGGACAGTGATGCCAACCGTTTTCTCTGCGAATCCGACAATGTCAAGCGATTGCGACCGCATGACAGTTTTTCCTAGTATTTTTTAAATTTTTTCCTTGTTTCTTAATACAGGTTACGGAATTAAGAGGTTACAATAGCCGTAATGCTTCTGTGCCCACGCAGGTTTGTTATAGTGGAACAACTTTATTCGGCCTGACGTTTCGACAACTTCGTCGTTTTCAAAGGCCTGAAGCAGCAAAGCGTGGCACAGAAGCATTAAGCCTATTCTGACAATATGCCCAGGTTTTATGAAAGCCGAACATGGAGAACTAAGAGGTTAGAGACTCCTGGTTTAATGCAGCCCGCAAAGACCGGACGCGAGTAGATAGATGCGCACTGACACCAAGGGCCTGGGCCTCAATGACTTTCTTCTGCCAAACACACTACAATGAGCCAAAATTACCTTGTCGTTCCTTGCTGGAGACTGGTTTTGCGTAGCTCTGATTGTTTCTTTGAGCAAAGTGGACTTAAGTTAGTGTGTTGTCAAATGGTATGGATTTCATTCTTGTTTTCCGTTTTTGAATGGACGCTCAAGCTTGGAACGGTTATCGCTGGAAAGTATCTTGTTTAGGGGATCTTTCTGTTTTCTCTACAGAATTTGAATAATTTCTAACTCAACTGAACGTGTTCCAATTCAAGCTCTGCTGGACACTGCTTTTTTTGTCAATTATCGCGCGAGGGCGTGCGGTAGCGCTGCCGGAGGAAGCACCGGCTGTCGCTTGCATCCGATCCCATGTAGCCTACCATTCCTCGGGGGTCGGTGAGTTGATACGGGGTGGCTGCACGAGATCCCGTAGAGGTAGAATGCGTGGTACACCCCAAGAGAGATTCATTATCACCGTCTTTTATCCCTTATTTCCTTTCTTCACCGAATCGTTATTTAAAACTACTAAGATCTGGCCATGCTCTTTTTCCCAGGGGTGGTAAGATATGAGACGCAGAATTTTGTGTTCCCAACGACACACAGCTTTCCATCACCGTCTGTAAAGAGCTCAAACTAATGCGAAACAGATCTGAAAAAACAGACCAGTGGAGAGTGCACGAAATTTCGATTCAGATGTTATAGGAAAGGAAAACAGCAAGCCGCCTACTGGCGAACGTGGTGGACGCGGTGCGGGAGGTCGTGGTCGTGGACGTGGAGGACCTCCACGCCCTCCACGAGCTGAGGGCGAATTCGCCGAGCGTTTCGGGGAGGCACGTGGAGCCCGTGGTGGTGGGGGTGGTCCACGTGGAGTCGGTCGCGGACGAGGCGGTCCATTGTAGGTTTCGCTTCTTCCATTCGATGTAGTCTTGTACATTTGCTTTATGTGTCCTCCGATACATCAATTGCTTGATAATTTCATCTCAAAATTTCTTCGATCAATTTTGCAATCCTTTAGCCGCGGTCGTGGCGGTAATACCGGTTCGACGATTGACTCTTCGCCGAAAGACACACAGAGCAATTTCGAGGATGCGCCCTACGAAGCGCCACCTGCAGAATTCCAAGGTAAGCTAGACATTTAGCATGTTATACAGAGGGCTTGAATAGAACCCATGTGCAGTGTTTATTCCCATGTCTCAGGCAGTACTTGAAGGTCAAATTCTAATAAATGGTGTGGCTTATCATTTGTAGGGCAGCCTTTCCCATTTTGTAGTTGTTGGTTTGCGACGCTCATTTACAATCATAGCTGCACTGAACCTAAGTTGTAGTTGCTACACAAATTGCCGCTTTTTTTCCTTCTCAGTTACATGTATTTCCCTTTAGTGGCGGGATTAAATTAGGATACGAGTGTTTGAAAGGTGGGTGTTGACAAATTTGGAATACTGGGCGGCATTCTTTGAAACGAGGAATAACCTCTCTTAGCAGACTGGCTTTCCGGCCACGCACCGATCGATCTGAGGCTAATGGCTAATCCGTCGTGTGCAGGGTGGAGGCTTTTTCTCCCTCGTGATGGTTTGCTGTTCAGCGTGTTATAGCAGCGGTGTAGCTTCTCTCAGTATCCTTAATTCTTCCGAGCTCGCTTCCTACTTTCTCCGCCGCCGCATATACCGCAAAGGCCGAATTTTATACCATACCGGTTTCGGGTCCTGGAGCGCAATAAAGCACTGTTGATCTATAAGGGTATTAATTTTGCTGGTATAGGTAGGTCATAGTCGGACCTAGATATAGTTATCTCAGCAAGTAGTTCGCGTTCAAATCGAATGTGAAGGCCAGGAACTCCAGGGGTCGGATTCATCAACGACTTACATAACTTTAACAGAGAAATCGCAGTGGAAAACTCAGGGAAGGCGATAAGCAGGTTATCAGCGATTTCCGCTGTAATTTTCTCTGTTAAATTGCTGTAAGTCATTGATGACTCCGGCCCCAAGAGTGATATCTGGAATCTTCTTCTGAAACCACTACTGCCCTCATAATCTATCCTTGTGTCGTTTTTCCGAGGAAAGCCTGGTCTTACCTGATGACGATGGAACCGCTGGATGTAAGGCCTATGTCATACCACCGCTCACCCCGAGCGAAGCCTAATGATAAGCTCCCGTATCGATCGCGCGATGCGATGAGTGGGAGCCTATTATTAGGCTTCACTCGGGGTGAGCGATGGTATGAGATAGACCTAATGAATCAAATTAATTGGAAAAATAAGATTCGTAGGTCACAATAAGTAGTCATGATATTGTAATTAATTCTCATAATTAGTGCTTTTGACAGTTTTCTTTATCAGTGTCCTGCCAACACGTTGGTCGTAAATGGATCTCTTTTCGGCTTTTCGTTTCGACACATTAATGAAGCCCTAAACGTGGCGTAAGGTTTGCGCCATGCAGTTTACTTAACCGAACGCCTTGAATAAGCTTACGAGATGAGCTCACTCACTACACGTCTTAATTGTTCTTACTTCTCTTCTTCGATAGGGCCTCCACACCCGAACTGTGGTGGTTCTCTTTGTGGCTTTAGCTTTCCAGTTTGGAGCTGATTTATATAGACTTATATTACTCCCCTTCTTTGGGCTGATTTTTAGGAACTTACACCCCTGCCATAGTTGGTGCAATGCGGGTTTGGGGGTGCATTTTTATGATGAAGAATTTTTCTTGCCTTTCTCCTGGTATTCTTCATTGCTTCGACGCAGTCCTACTGTGGGGGTGGGTCTCCGCTAAGAAAGCGAAATATTCTATCCTGCAGCAAGCTGAATGAAATAAATAATCGAAAATGTCTATGCTTACCCCTCCCCCATTCCTGTTTTCCGCCCAGCAGTCAAGGCGTTTTGTCGATCAAATTGCCTGTGAAAAACTTTGCGCCACGATTACTCTTCCTACAACAACTACTCTGTCGAATCCAGACAGAATTAAGACACCCCCTTTTGAACCTTGTATCGCAAAACCTGGAAGTAGCTTGCTACAGAGCAGGTAGGTTGTAAAGGATAAGTGATGCTGTTCAAAAACTTTTCTGTGCTGTTTATTGAGGAATCTGTGCTGCTCTTAAAGATTCGATACCTTCCGCAACCATTTTTCCTAGGGTCGAATTTTGAAGGTGAGCGCCGTGGACGTGGACGAGGCAGTTTCAACGGAGAACGAAGAGGTCGCGGATTCCGCGGCGGACGTCAGTTCGACCGTCAAAGCGGGTCCGATCGTACGGGTGTACGCGGTGTCGACAAGAAAGACGGGCATGGTCGTGGCAACTGGGGAGATGATAAGGTGCGTGAATTTTCGCCGTGTGTGCTTCGTGACTCGTGATTGATAAGGCGAGCTTGATCAGTGTTCTATCTGGCAGGGTTTGCTAAAGGTATTGAGTAGTTGTTGTGGCTTAGATGCCATCTCGACGCAAATCGAGTTTGTCTTTGATCCAGATGTCGTCTGGACAAGTACACTTTCACTCGGGGCGAAGAACGGAAATTGAACTTTCATAAGATTAGGCCTGCAGAAGTAGTTTGAGAGGCAATGTGAACCACATTCAAAAGTACCCTCATAGTACCACAATGAGGTCGAGTTTCTCGCACATGACAAAGTGCTTGATGCCACTATTTATCCTTTACTGACGAATAGTCGATAATGCGGGGGCGCAAATGCGCCACAGAGTACGCGTTAGCACAGAACCTGGGAGCTGGGCAAAATATTTAACTGTGAGATGCAGAGCGTCTGAGTTAGGAATGTCAAAATAGCCGACACCCCGAAGCTGGCCGCAGGAAGGGTTGTGGGTAATGTTGATAGCGATAGTGAACTCGCATGTACGGTTTTTGCTCTGACTGTATGGTGCTCCCCATGCAGGCCAAATTGTGTACTAGTACCGCGTTTTTTCTGCCTTTCTTTTCCTAACGAACGTCAAGAACATATTGATGCTTATTGTTCCAACAAGTCCAAAGAGCAAGGGAGATAAATCTAAGAGCACTTAATAAAGTTGAGGATACGGATAAGATTCTACGTTGGTCCATCAGCATTCATTTTGTCCTTATATATACAGTCGTTCTTTGACCAATTGATGGTGCAGTCGAAGTTTAATACTTCTTTCGAACCACTCATCTGCTGGCTGTATTGGGCAGGATTCATATGTGTAGACGCGTTGGCATAAGCTCGAGACGACACTTGCTGTGAAGCTCGAAGTAGCCTAATATTTATTGGAAACGTTTCACGCCTAAAACCCTTCTTAAGATCTAAAATATTCGTTAGGTGGCGGTACGAACCACTTTGGAGAGGGCAGAAATTTGCTAATCAGTTTTTCTCCTTCACTTGGCTTTATTAAATTTTTCGCCATTTCGAGTTTCACTATTAAGAAGACGAATATGCAAACAGAATCATGGAGAACCCACGATCTTCTAATAATAATATGTAATATGATTGCTCTAAGGATGAGCTTGCTGGAGAGACCGATGCGCTTCCGGTGATGGAAGAGCCGGAGGTACCAAGGGAGAAGACTGCCGAAGAGCTGGCCCAGGAAGCTCTCGAGGCCGAGCTGGCCAAGCAGAAGACTTTGAAGGAGTACATTGACTCCCAAAAGGTTAGCCGGGTGTTCGCATGTTATGCCCACTTTCGTTCTCTCTTCGTGATCGCTGTCGCAGTTTCAGAAGGAGGCTCCGAAGTTCAACGTCCGAAAAGCGGGCGAAGGTGAAGAGGAGAACTTCGGCAAGCTGGTCAAGCTGCAGAAGGAGGTGGTCGTCGACAAGGAGGAGGAAGAAGTGTCCATAATCCGTCGTGAGCCGCGCGAGAAGGCGCTGCACATCGACATCCAGTTCGCCGAGCCGAACCGCGGTTTCCGAGGAGACCGCGGAGGTGACCGCGGCCCAAGAGGGCGCGGATCCCGCGGCGGCGGCGGACGGGGAGGACGTGGCGGTGGCGGCGGCAACCGTGGCCAGGTCCCCCCGCAGTTCGACACCTCGCTTGATGCCTTTCCCGCCCTTGGATCCAAGTAAGCCGTCGTCAACATCACCGTCGTCGTCGTCGTCGCTGTCGTTCCGTTGTTCTTCTTCACAAATGAGCGTCGTCATCTCCAGTGCGTTATCATAGAGAGTTTCTGCTCGTGCCCTTCGGTCATCCGTCCCCCACCCTCCCTGCATGTATAGCGCGTAGTGTCTCAGTGCTCTAGTGTTCCCGTCCTGCTCCTTTGTTATGGCATTTTCGTTTTTGTTGTCTAGCCATTCGATCTCCTCCTGTTTTGATGAAGAAGAAGAAGAAGCTGTTTCTCTGTGTCTCTTCGTTCGTTCGTTCGATGTGTGTTTCGGTGGCTATTGCTCGTTTGAAATGAAAAAGTCGTTCTATGATCTTCCTTCCCCCCTCTCTCCCACCACCCGTCATCTCAGATTGTTAGTCTGCAGGGAACGCGCGCGCGGCGCGGATAACTAGGGCTCTAGCGGATCGCCACACAGCAGTTTTGTTACTTGGAGTGTTGTTGTTTCTACTTGTTAAGAGGAACCCGATAAAGCATACTTTCTTTCGTTAAACAAATTCTTCTTATTCGCACTCATTCGTCCGAGTCCGAGTCGTCTCCGGACCGATCACTCTGTGACGTGACTGTCATCGTTTTCCGATAGCAAACGCGATATGAACCTACTACTTCGTCGTTCAATAAATTTGCAGTTCGTAGTGTCGTCGTGTTCATAGAGTGCGCGCCGGGGTTACACTGCGAAGGCTTGAGTCGGGGCCCGACCGGATGGGCCAATGCGCGGCCACTCTGCGCTTTACACCACCGGCGGGCGAGGGTGGCTGAGTGCTGGTGATGCCGCTAGGGGTGGGTTTGGGATGGAATGCCGGCGGCTTGCAGGGTGCGCCGAAATGTGGAGAGACAAATCGTGGTGGGAAGGCTCCATTCCGATTGCGGAAGGCAGTAGCAAGGTGGGGAGGTACTATTGCGGTCGGAGTGACGCATTGTAACGATGCTGTAGAAGCACAGTAGATACGGATTAACACAGCTGGGTCAGGGGTGTGCGTGGACGAAATTTTTAATGTCTAAATCGTGATTGCAAAAAAAACCATCGTAAATCGGAAGAGTCACCTGACGTGTGGTGCAGTACGACTAAATTTCGAGAGGCTTTTTCTACTAATCAGATGTGCTTCAACATTTATTTGTTTCCCGTGTTATTTTCAACTCAAGCGGAACAATTTTCCTATCAAACTATTATCATTTTCATATCTTCTTGCTAGTAAAGTACCTTTCATAGCAAGGTTTACACGGTTTTAGAAAGAAAACTTGTATCAAAAGCTTTATTCTAGTCTCTGCATGGTGCTCCATCAAAAAGCCTAAATGGTCATGAAATTCCTAGCTTACTATTATTTTTTGGCTAGCGCATGAATCTAGAATTTGGCAGAAACAACAGAGAAAAAGCAGTTGTTAAAACTAAAAATGAAAAAAAAAAACATTTCACTACAGGCCAATGCGGCGAAAACAACAACTGACAATATAGTAATGTACCGAACATACAAGTCATAGGATGGGATTGCGCCTTGCGCACTGAGTGAATGTATGGCGCAATCCCATCGTGCGTCGCAGTAGAAGATATCCGTTTTTCTACATTCTGATGTAAGTGCTGAAGAATTCCCAAAACCGGGGTGGGGGGGGGGGTAAAGCTTTTGGCCGCCGAAACGGTATTATATATTTCTTGGACATCTTTTGCAGTTGCCCTCAAATGGAAAAGCTATCAGTATACCTTTCTTGAGGCGTCTTCAGTTTGGCTCCATAGACAGGATGATTTTCATTTAGAAGGTTTCAAGCTTGGTTTGAAAGTAATCCTGCTTGAGCTACGAGTTGGGGCGAACTGCCCTGATTCCAAACGACAGCCCTCACAATGTTAGAGAAATGGGAAAGTCAGTTAAGCGAAGAGAAAAGTCGTATTCGAGAAGCTTGTGCACACGACGGTGTCTTCTGCCAAAATAACATATTAGAGCACCAAAAAACAACTAAAGGGGTGTTGAAATGCGCTATAAGAGGGTACCATTGGAGTAGGCACATCTTTATCACTCGGTACACATCACTTTGGACGCCAGTGGGTTGTTGATCAAAGATCACATTTACGACCCAAAATGTCGTAAATCGTTTTAAAAAATCGGCGAAAACAGCCGCAACTCGTAAAATCGTGAATCGTAGATCGCAATTACGCCCACCCCTGATCTGGGTGCAAATCTAGTATGGGAAGCCCACCTGATGTTCTCCCATTTCAAATGTACCACGATCTTCAGCTTGACTGAGTCTAGGCTGATATGCGAGCTTCGACGACGTTTAAAAATCAGAGGCGCTGTCGCATCGGCCATGTCGTCGAAAATTAGGTGGGCCGGTCACGTAAGTTGCTTCGCCGACACCCGCTGGACGAAAGCCGTCACCGACTGGATTCCGTGAGATGTCGAGAGAACACCAGGACGCTCACCAACGGACTTTGTTGGACTTGAAAGCTCTGAACGAACGATATGATGCTCTTTGTGTCTGTCGAGAAAGGAGGATCCATTGAAACACTTTGGCACGCGACAGGGACGAATGAAGACGCTGCTGGCGCCTGCTCGAGTCGCTCGACGGTCAACGGCACGACAGGTGATACAGGTGATTCTGATGTCAGCGGTCAGCTCACCTGATATACGGGTGAGCGCAGATGGGTTCCACGAGGTGTGGATGTTGCATTCGATCAAACGGCGCAGGTGGTGTAATGGCGTAGATCATTCCCCACCAGGGCTGGAGGTGCGGGTTCGAGTCCCGCATGGCGTTAACGTTTTGATCGCAACAAAGCGTCATTTTAGCAGCCAACGTCTTGGATAGCAGCCACTTCAGGCTTAAAGAAAAAGAACTGAATCATGTGTGTGCCATGCGTATGGTTTCGTCTTGTCTTTCGCATGTCCTGACCTAGACGGTTGCGGCGGCGATAGGCAGAGCTGTTCGAATTTGTTCCAGGTGTTTCCTCATCTCTTCTCTGCGCTTTCCCCACTCCTATTTGTTGTCGTCATGGATGCCGTCACAAGAGATCTTCAGAGGCCGGCCCCCTGGACGTTGCTTTATGCCGATGACGTGATGCTCACTAGCGAAGATAAAGATAAACTCGAGGGAGGGCTGCAAGCTTGGTGTCGCTTGGGGCGGTTTGGACTCAAACTGAGCGTGAAGAAGACGGAATATCTAACGACGGACGTTACTGAGTCCAGCTCCATCAAGGTTAACGGCATCGAGCTTCCACGCACTGCGGGCTTTAAGTACATGGGATCAGCTGTCGCGTCTGACGGCAGACTGATGTTTGAAGTGAACTCACGCGTGAGTGCAGCTTGGTCCAAGTGGCGCTCGTTGACTGGCGTGCTTTGCGATAGGAAGGCACCAGAGAGCTTGAAGTCAAAATGGATAGAACTGTCGTCCGGCTGGTAGCGATGTACGGTGCTGAGTGTTGGCCTGCGACCAAGGGAGTCGAAACGCGCCTTAGCGTCATGGAGACGAAGACGCTCGCTGGACGTCTGGAGTCACACGCCTTTACCGCATACGAAACGATGCCATTCGGTATAAGTTCGGTGTCGTGCCGATAGCTGACAAGATGCGCGAAGCTCGCTTACGATGGTACGGCCACGTTCTGCGTGGGAAAGAAGACAATGTCCGCAAGATAGGCCTTGAGTTGGAAGTGTCAGGAAGGCGGCCTAGAGGGCGGCCGAAGCAGCGTTGGTCTGACACGTTACAAGGGACTTGAAGATTGCTGGTGTCGATCCTGATCCAGTCTTGGATCGAGAAAAGTGGCGCCACGACACTAGAATAGCGGACCCCACAACAAAGCGAGACAAACGCTGAAGAAGAAGAAGTTTCCTCATCTCTTCCCCTCTTCGACCAGGAATGCTGTTCTGGACATCCTTTCGACCGATAATCAAAACAAGGGACATAATACATGGTTGTGCTTTATGCTGCGTTTTGTCTACCATATTTCAAATGAGACTATCAGGTAGACCCCTCCCCCTAGACCTAGTTCCATAGTGAAGCAAGCAAAATACGCGAGCCTAGCCGCTCAGAGTTAGCAGTTTCCGTTGCTCTAGTTAATCGCCCAAAAAAACTAAATTATCCGAGCAAACTTGCTGAGTAACAAGGACGTTTATTGGTTAATACGCAAATCACAAGAAGAAGGAGTAGGCTTTGGCAGATGAATAGGTGAAGATGAATCAATTATTATAATAAATAAAGGATAAAGGAGGGGGGGGGGGGGCGTTACTTAATCCCTTCTGGGATGCGCCAGCGCATTCTACCTCTACGGGATGTCGTGAAGGTGACATGAATGCGTATTTGGCCGTACAATGACTTGCGGTGGCCAGCCGATGAACAAGACAGCGCTCTATCCTTCCCAGACAAGTCTGGTACCAGTTCACCGACCCCGGAGGGATGGAAGGCTTGTTGGCCTGGGCGGGAAATCCGAACCAGGAACCTGGTATCGGGTGCACGCGACGAGGGCGCCTTCTATGACTGCGCTACAAGCGAATCAATTATAACTGACTAAAATGTCTGAAATCAATCAGCTTTTTGAATGCGCTGTGAGGTTCGTGGTATGGAAAAGGCACCATTCTTTACACCTTAGACAGCGTTTTTACTCAAGCCTGCAACCCTGTATATGTATTCTAAATAATTTTTACATTTTTTTTTGATTTCGTTAACGCATCCGTTTTCTATGGAAGGGTACGCTCGATATATTGGACGCGGTTCACCTCCGATGTCATGTCAAGATCGAACTCTCTCCAATTAGGAAACCATTCTTAGGAGGGTTGCAGCCGGCATGTTTTCGATATGCATACTGCTCGAAATAATACAAAACGATTAGCTATCCCCTTCTTCCTCCTCCCAGATGTAGAACCGCTCCTCGTCTTCTTCTAATTCCTGGGTTTCTCCTAGGTTTCCCCATTGACGAAGTACTGGTATGATGACCACAACTGTGTAACACATATTAGATTGTGTAAAAAATGTGGGTTAGTTTATATTTGCTATGTTTGCGCTATGTCGAAGATTTGCGCCACATCGATGTATGTATGCCACTGGGGGTTCACGTCTAACGATCAACGATATCAACGAAATAACGGCGTTTTCCGTCAGTCTGATTTGACGTTTTGACAAAAATTTCAGAAATCTAACGAAATTTATAACGATTCCCTTGGAATGTTCATTAGGTCGAAGGTTCGTCAACAAAGCCTTTCCCTGCTTGAGAATATGTGAAGGGAATTTTTGAAGAAAAATCATTATAGAATAGCAAAGTTTCTGAAATTATTTGGTGTTATTTTTAGTAGGCACCGATACCTCTTTATAAGTCCCAAAATGTTGATCTAAAGGGCTGATGGTGTTCGAGATTTAGGTTTTTCAATAACTAAGAAGCTCAATTTTGATATGCATTGTAAGGACGCGGTCAAAATGGCCAACTGTCGTACATATAATCTCTTAAAGGTTTTAAAAAGCAACGATTTTGAAACGCCTTCACTTGCTTACGAAACATACGTACGACCCGTAGTAGAGTTTGGTACAACGGCTTTTGACCCCGTTAAGAAAAAATACGTTGATATGTTGGAGAGCGTTCGAAATAATTTTACACGGAGACTCACAATGAGATGCTTTGTGGCAGATTCGCAAACCGGCAGACAACAGTGAAAGAAATAGGACACTTGGACTAAAATCTTTGGTGTGTATTAGGGGGGGGGGGGGGAGCCAAGAGTAATGAGACAAATTGAAAAAAAATCTTTATCTCTTTATAACTCAATTACAAATCAACGATGCTGAGGAATGTATTTGCCATTAAGGGCAATGACCTTGCTGCCATCGTTCAGCCAACTTCCTGATCCCATCCTTCCAGAACTGCTTGGGCCTGGTGTTGACCAACTGCTCGATATGGTTGTCAAGCACTGCTTGGGTTCTTGTGTCCCTTCCGACCAGGAAGTCGTGTAGGCTCAAGAAGTAGTGGTAGTTGCATGGAGAGGTGTCCAGCGAATACGGTAGGTGAGGCATTTGAACGTAGCCCAGCTGGCCAAGTTTATCCGTGGTTACTTGTTCCCGATGGGGTGCGGCGTTGTCGAAGAGGAGAACCTTCTTAAAGCGCTGCGATCGAATAAGAGCGAGTCGCCTGCCCATCTCCTCTATTTCGTTCACCATGGCCTTGGAGTTCATCGTAGTGCTCTTGGGAAACAGCTTCCGGTAAACCGATCCATGGGCGCAGATCCAAAAGCTCCGAAGATGCTTCTCGCCGTGAGCATCTCGCCGAACGAAGGTCGGTAACAGGTCACCAGGCCTCTCCCAGACTCGCTGCTTGACAGGGTTAAGGTAGAAGACGTACTTCTCATCTTGCGTGAATATTGAGCCCAGGCTGCTCGGGGTTGGGAATTGGGCGAGATTTGCGCGACACAGGTCGACTCGTCAGACCGGGGTTTCGGCATGAGACAGACTGCGGTTTTGGCATGCTCCTGGAAAGGGCGGAAGTGCTAACTTCTCAGGTGGCCTTCAGTAAGTAGCATACAAACATACAAATACGATAAGCACGAAACCAGACTCCAGCCACGAGATATATGGACACGGCATGGGGTGTTTCATTACTTTTGCCCCCCCCCCCCTAATAGAAGGAAGATTGCTGACCTCAAAATGCTGTTCAGAATTTTCGCGGCAAACTCCACATAAGCCCTTCACGCTTCTTCGGTGGTCAAGTAGTAAGAACAAGAAGAAGCAGGCTTTGTCGGCGGGTTCTCATTGCAAAAATGCGATCAGATCGTTATTTTTTCACATATAGAAACCTGCAGGAGCTGAACTCTCTGCTTGCAGAAAACGAAAATCTCCTGTGCTTTTCCACGCATGTTTTCAAGAAATTGCTGTTAGCAAAATTCTGTTTATATGTAGCTGCTTTCTGAGGTGGGATTCACGATTGGTAAGATAATGGGTTAGTGGTAATGGACAAGTATACCGACATAGTATAGTGGGCAGAGGACAACTTTGGTACTCATAATATGATATAATTCGTTGAATGACATAATTCTACCCCACCATTCACCCACCTCCACACTTTTGTGAATTCCATGAGATACTTTAATTTCTACCCTCTACCCACATAACCCTGGGTAAAGCCATTCATGAATCCGGTCTCTGATGGTGAGTTACAAATGCCCCTTATCTACGTCTGGTTGCTATTTTGTGATCTTTTTTAGTAGAACTCGTTCCTTTTTTTTATTGGGTACCATGCTGTATCGTGTGAGTGTCATGCTTGCGCTTTGAATAAATAAATAAACAAATAAATGTTGAATAGGGCGCTCTTGAAGTCGAGGATAAGCCGCACATGTGGCGCTGTACCCCTTCCATGCTGCATTATCCACCTCTTCGATTACCTCGAGACCTCCTGCATATCATGAAGACCGGTGATCCCGAGGAATTTAGGAGTGGAATCGAAATCAAAATCGAAAAATTCACGCGAAGCTGAACACTCAAAACCAAACTGATCACCTTTCAAATCTAAGCGGGTGTCCAGATTTCAAGGGAAGGCCTGCAGCAGGTATGCGGGGCCGTTATTGGTACAGATACAGCTCACCACAGTGTAATTCGGGCTTCTCGGTGACATTTCCATAATGAGTGGCTTTTAGTTAGAACCAGTAGTTCCTCATCAGCTTTCTTCGCTTCTCGGTACTTTCGCCGGTTATCGGCTGCCTTTTCGGCGATGAACCCATGCTAGAGAGACTTCTTCTCTCGAACATTTGCTTTCATATCGTCCGCCCACAACCATGTCTGCTTGTCGACTTTGCCTCGTCCAGATATCGTAATACCGAGGTCCAACTTCGCAGCTTGCTGTATCGTAGCCATCTTCCAAGTTTCATCGATAGTCTCGACTGTCGGTAGCCGAACGCGAAAAATTACGTATAGCTGTCCTCGTTCCTCATTCGCCACTACTAGATTCTTGCTGGAATGCATCGCTTGGCATGCTTCAGCCTCGTTGGGGCGATTTTTAATGTGCGGATAAGTAGTCGATGCTGTGGGGCGACCGTCTTATACAATCTTCGCGTCTTGACAATACTTCGGTCGTGACCCTGCACAAGGACGACGTCTGCCGACTCTTGGTACTCCCACTATAGTATAAAATTAGCGTGGAATTAGCGTTTCCAAAACCATTTCCAAAAACCGGTGCTTACAATGCGTAGGTTGTATATGCGACTCCGCATACTCAAGAACACGCTCATCATTGGTCTTACGAGACCCATAACCGAATTCATCATGACAGCTGTACGTAAGTCTTTCGACGCACGTATGTGACCAGTAAGTCCACCAGCGACTTCGATAAAACCCTTCATAATAGCTGTGCAGTATTCTCATCAAGTAGGCTCAAACACTAACCATTGGTTCGATAGGAAGAGCCAGTCTGCGGACTATACACAGAGAAAAAGTGATAGAGTCGCTCCTTAGCGGCGACTAGGAGCTTCATCAACTGCTAGTCAAAGCGCTCGACGCTTACAATCGAGTCACGAAGTCGTTTGGAGACGATTATTCCGACACCGTTGGTGGCCCTGGAACTTCCACCTAGAACGGCCTTGAAGCCACGCCCTCTTGCGGCAGGACCACCTCGTCTCCTGCACCGCACTGAAACCAACCCTTCTTCGCTCCAGATCTTCTGCCAACTTCCACGAGCGGCCCCTCAACATACCCACATTCAGCTTCGCCACGCTGGTCTTGCTTACGCTACGAGACTTTGAGACTAGCTCAGTTGCCCCCCCCCCCCCCGATGCCGTTTTTGCCGTTAGGCACCCTCGCATACTTTTCACACTCTCCGAACTTTGATCTTCTTTAAGTGCGCGTCGGCTCCCGTAGCACTATCTCGAAAACGTGAACTGACATACACCTTGTGATGTGACATGGGGTCTTCGATGTCCGGCTTGTCACAAGAGCCTGTCGTCTGCACTTAAATGTCCGTGCTTAGCATAGCCCGAGTGGGAGTTATGTACGTCTTCTTTTGTCTTTCCTACTTCGCAGAAAACGAATGCGTTTAGTTGGCTTATGTCTACGTTCGCTACTAATTGCGGACATATAAACTGCAGTGTTGAGTTACACAGGTGCGGTAATAATAAGGACGGTTATGAACAAACAGTCGCATGTTGTGGCGTTCAAGACTATATACATCTGCAGAGTCGTTGTTCAGATCTGACGCTAACAGGAATTGACGTATTGCTGATGTAATTAGATCGGAACGCGAAAACAACAACATCGTGAAAACAACGATTTGATGTGCGTATCAGTATATAGTAGCTACACATACTTGCTGGTTTCGCTTTCTCGTAGGAACAAACTCAGCACAATAGAACGAAGGTTGGCAAACAAGCCCATGCAGTGGCGATGGCTCCGCTCAGAAGGCAGAACGCTGGTGCACGTCAAAAGCTTTCAGTTTCGATCCAGCTACTGCGATATAGTTTCAGCTGCTGTTAGGAGCAGGGTGCATCGTCGTATGTAAGCATTAACATGCTTTCTCAGCACATTGCAGGTGTGGGTTTATTCTTACCAGTAGATCACATGAAGTATAACATCATCACCCGGCCAGCAGGAGGTGCAGGTTCGAGTCGCGCCTGACACTATGTAGAGTTTTAATTGCAACAAAGCATTGAAATATAATATCAGCATAATCGTTACACTCAGTCGGTAGGACATCACCTCTGCCTCTAAATACTAGTACTGCTGCTCCATGCAGTAGTTCATATGCAGTTAAGCGCTTTATTTGCTGCACTATTCATATTAGGTTGTTGCAGAAGCTCTCGCCATTCTCAAGACACCACATTTTTGGGTTTTACAAAAAACGAAACACGTCAAGAAATGAAGTAACCGACATCATGTTCTATCACTCTTCTCCACCTTCCAGGTAGACCCCCGATCCCGTCAGCGTAGAACTTTTCTGGCTTTGATTCGAAAAAGCCAGCAAAAAGTCAGCGTTACACGTCGTCCTCGTCATCAACGCTTTTCCTTGCATGGCATTGGAGAGAGAAAGGAAAAGGTGGTAGCCTGTTGGAGCAATATCTGGGCTGTACGGCGGGTGAGGCCGGGGCAGACATAACTCCAACGCCGCGCGAATCCCGCTGGCGTCGCGCACGGTGCGCGACGAAATTGAACGCGGTCGGATGCTTCCGACGGCTAGAAACGCTTCCTACAGGGACATGCGGCACGTCTTTGCCTTATTTCAACGTTTCTTGGAGATGGTATATGAATGTGGTTTCAATAGGACGATCAGCGACAGTTTATACAGGAATCCTGGTCATGTGGATGGTTTCTAGCGTCAGTAGCTCCCAACTTCTCTCTTCTTGAAACCTCGGCATCGTAAGTTGTTAGTGTTGTAAGTTAAGCATAAGGCATTGTAAGTTGTTGTTAGTTGGCACAAGATATACTAACACTCTAGCGTCAGTATTTGCCATCTACAACTTCTTCGGTCAATTTTTACCCGTGATTATGGTTATACTACGGAAAAAAGTCACTATCACCCATTCTCGGATCAATTGTTCTTCTGCAGACTGTTGCCTACCACATTCTGTGGGATCTTAAGTTCCTTGCTAGAAATGTGGTCTGGGAGCTTAAACACTGGGAACATTTCGTGCTCCGCGGCTAACCATGCGTCACCGAGTTCACGTCCGCGTTTCAGCGCCGCGACGTCGCGTTGGCGTTAGGTCCTGGAGCCGAGTCGCATCCTAACCGGAGCTGACCTTTTTTAGTCTCCTTTACGCGTAGATTGATCTAGAATTGCGTGCAATGACTAAATATGGCTGTAGTAATGAAATACGTGACCAGAGAGTATGAAGGCATGGAGCATCTTTAAATTATTAATGAGGTCCTGTCCTCAGAGATATTCTCTGTTATAGGCATAGGTATGGCAGATATGTATGAAGAGTAAAGAGTACTATAGCAAAGTTAGAAATGATCAACAACAAAACTGTGTAACCTGATGTAACAAGATCTTTTGTTGCTATCAAAACTCTCGCGTAAGGCGGGATTTGGGCTCCCACTCTCTCCCTTCCGGGTAGGATGCAAGCCCATTACACTATCAGCGCTGTTAAATCGCATAACGCATCCGCCATATCTCGTTGCAGCGACCTCTGAGCACCTGTATCACCTGTCGTCCCGTTGATCATCGACTTGCTCGAG
The DNA here is from genome assembly GCA_947396885.1 of Heligmosomoides polygyrus polygyrus. Taxonomy (NCBI): domain Eukaryota; kingdom Metazoa; phylum Nematoda; class Chromadorea; order Rhabditida; family Heligmosomidae; genus Heligmosomoides; species Heligmosomoides polygyrus. The sequence goes on from OX377202.1 coordinate 26,624,296, forward strand.
CGGGCGCCAGCAGCGTCTCCATTCGTCCCTGTCGTGTGCCAGAGGGCTCCAATGGATCCTCCTCGCTCGAGGGACACGAAGAGCGTCATATCGGTCGTTCAGTGCTTTTACGAAGAAGTCCGACCAACGCGTTGGTAGGCGTGCTGGTGTTCTCTTGACATCCTGCGGAATCCAGTCGGTGACGGCTCTCGTCCAACGGGTGTCTGCGAAGCGCATTACGTGGCCGGCCCACCTAATTTTCGACAACTTGGTCCACGCGACAGCGTCTCTGATCTTCGATCGTCGGTGAAGGTCGGAACTCCAGAGGCTTTCTCTCACTTGCGTGAGTCGCGTCACTCCGAGCATCGTTCTCTGGATTCCACGCTGTGCGACGCTGATCGCGTGTTCATCCTGCTTTCGTATAGCCCAGGTCTCTGACGCATATGTTAGGGCAGGAAGAACGGTAGAGTCGAATAGGTGGGCACGGAGTCGGACGTTCTTCGTCTTCTTCGCGACTTCTTCGACGCTCTTGAAAGCTCCCCAAGCATCTCGCTTCCTCCTGCTCAGCTCTGGTGCTAGGTCGTTGGCCATATTGATTTCGCGACCCAGATACACTTAGCTGGAGCATTCGGAGATGGTCGTCCCGTTGCACGAGAATGGGGCATCAGAAACTCATCCGTTCCTCATGAACACGTCTTCGTAAGATTCAGCTGCAGTCCAACGTTCCCACATACACGATCGAAGTCGGCCAGCATTCGCTCCGCCTGGCTGATGCTCGGTGTTATGAGCACGATGTCGTCAGCGAAGCGCTGATGGTGCAGCTGCCGACCGTCGACCTTCACTCCCATTTCTTCCCATTCTAGTTCGCGCATGACGTTTTCGAGGGTGGCGCTGAAGAGCTTCGGGGATATGGTATCCCCTTGCCGAACCCTTCTCCTTACGTCGACGACGACGTCGTTGTAGAATGGAGAGATCTTGGTCGTGAATCCACTGTACAGCTCTCGAAGGACTCTGATGTACTAAGTAGGAACGCCGTGAGTGAGTAGGGCTTTGAGGACCGCTTCAGTCTCGACGGAGTCGAATGCCTTCTTCAGATCGATGAACGTAAGGCACAGCGGCAGCCTGTACTCTCGCGCCACTTCGATGAGCTTCGTAATGGTGTGTATTTGGTCGATCGTGCTGAATCCTCTCCGAAATCCTGCTTGCTTGCATGGCTGTCCTTCGTCCAGTGTTCTGCTGATCCTATTCAGGATCACTTGAGTGAACAGCTTGTAGACTACGGACAGCAGGCAGATCGGGCGATAGTTACCAATGTCGTGCACGTCTCCCTTCTTGTACGGCAACTGGTCTTCCACTGAGATGGAACCCTGCACTCCGACAGGTAGCGCGTGAAGAGTCGCGCCAGGGTGTTGATGAGCGCTGGCGGTAGGTTCTTCAGGTGTTCGGGTCTGATCCTGTCGGGACAGGGTGCTGTACGTTTCTTCACCGACGAGGTGGCGCGTCGGATCTCCGAAGGGAGAGCAGAGGGGACGACGTATCCATCCTGCGAAAGATGGCGTGGGGGCAGGTGGACGTGGCTATCGAAGAGATCGGAGTAGAAGTCGTGGATGACCTTCTCCATGGTCCTTCTGGAAGAGGTGACGGTTCCGTCAGGACGTCGGAGAGCGGTCATCTTGGTCTTGAAGTTGGCGAAGTTCCGGCGGGCATTGCGGATGCTCAACCCTCCCTCTGCTGCTTCAGCTAACACTTCCGCCCTTCTCTCCTTGAGATCTTCCTTTATCGCCGCTCTGCATTGCTTCGAAAGCTCGGACGTCAGTTGGTAGTTGCCTGACGCTAATGCTGCTCCACGCTGGCGTATCAGCTCGAGAGATTCCGGAGACAGGCGTCTCTTGGTGGTCTTCGAGCTCTCGGCTCCCTTAGCACTATCGTGGAGATGGTGCACGAAGTGGTCGTATTCCTCATCGATGTTGTCCATAACGGTATCTTCCCAAAGGCCGGCAGGAGAGGTGTAAAGGTCCCAGTTGCTGGTCGTTCTGGAACTCCTCTTCTTGAACTTCACGGCCTTCTCTCCTTGACGCGAAAAGCGAACCTTGCGCGAAGGAGGCGGTGGTCCGATCCCGTGTAGAACTTGGGGACAACGGAAACGTCGGTCGCGCAATACTTGCGATTGAAGATGATGTGGTCGATCTCGTTGTGGAACTGGCCACCGGGGGATTCCCAGGTCCATCGTAGAGAGGGAGGCTTCTGGAACTGTGAGTTTCCATGGATGGTCTTGGTCGACATGATAAATTCAGACAGCCTTTCACCTTGCTCGTTCCACTCCAAACCGTGGGTTCCGATGTGAAGTTCTTCCGGCGACCTTCGCGGCCCGATCTTGGCGTTGAAGTCACCTACGATCACCTTGTAGAAGGTGTGATCTTCCTTGTATAACTTCTCCAGCTCCACGTAAAAGGCTTCAACCTCTTCGTCGTCGTAGTCGGATGTCGGGGCATACGCGACGAATACAGTCAAAGCTGGCACGGAGCCACATCGCTTCAGTCGCAGACGTCCGATTCGGGTTATCAGAGACTCGTACGAATCGATGTTCCTTTAGTGCTGGTGTTTTTGACTGGAGTACACACGGGTATCTAGTCGGGCCCTGTCGTGCGTGCGAAGAACTCCGGGCAGCCAGCCAGACTGCCCGAAGGGACGGGGCGAGACTTAAGGCGGCCTCGAATCGCCTTACGATGTACTCCCAGTCTACCGAGTGCAAGCTTTTGGCCGGGCTGACACAATTACATTCCGCACAGTCACGGACACATCCACGCACACTGTGCACGAACATGCCGCTCCCACGCACAAGGAACGCGTCGACCCGACACAGCAGGAGCAAGGAGTCCATCCCCTGCATCCCACCTGCGTCTTTGGGCAGTACACGGTCGCATTTGGTTCGCGCTTAATTCCCCTATCCACCACCCGGGGACGCGCCACGTGGCCTGCGACAAGCGGCCCGAGATACCCCTTAACAAGAGAGCAGGAAGGCCCTCTATCTAGGGAGATCCGTGGCTCTGAGCACACTTCCACGATATCGGGATGCGCATGTGGTCAAACAGCGCTGTTGCTGTAATTCGGCCCAGAAAGCGGAGGGTGCAGGTACAAGTCCTGCCAGGGGCGATCCTGGCAGGACTTGTACCTGCACCCTGTACCCGATTCCTGATCGCAGCAAACACCATGCGACAGCATATGGCCTCTATACCAGCTGCTCTAGGCTTAGAACAAATGTAGAGGATATTGTTCTAAATAAACTGGGCTTTAATCCACACTTTCTGCTGTTTCCGATAGAGGGAACCAGCCAATTTACGGCATCTAACCACTACCGGGAGTCCTATGTTGTGCTCGACATATTGCTGACTATGAACACTTTTGTGTGCCGCGCACGCATGAGAAACGTCTAACTGTCTCTAATACATTGTCACACGGGTCCTGCTCGAGACTACGAACGAGTCAACAGAAGGATAGGCCTGTTCACACACGCGGTCAGCGCCTTGCTCCTTTTCATTTTCTGTGTGGGACCTGAATTGAGCGCTGATCGCGTTATAAGGGCTAAATTGTGTGAATGCTAATAATGCGTGAATGCTTTGAGTTCGCTTCGGAAAAGTGCAGATAGCAGTGGCGAGCCAAGAGCCGTTTATTTTCTTCTTTCTCAGATGCCCTCGTTGACGAAACTCATCTACAACCCTCATTCTCTGACGAAAAGATGACTTCTATGTACACCCCAGAAGAACAGAAACCACGCAGTGGCAGAATAAGCAAGGAGATCTTCAATTGTGCGCCCTGTTTGCACTCATACTTACTTCCCTCGCCCTCATCTCTGTTATTTGTACTTGTCACAATGTAAGCAGAGAGCTAGGTCCTCCAAAGTTTGCACAGCATCTTGGAGAAGTATCGCGAAGCAGTATTGAGACGTAGCCGTTTATAGGTATCTTCATTCAATGTGTGCGGTTAAGGTACACTGCTTCAGGCTTGTCGCCGGGAATCATGAGTTCGCGCGACACCTATTGGATACTTGTTAGATGCTCACATCTCTCTCACCGATGGTTTATAAAGCAGCAAAATTTTTGGCATTTTGTGAATGAGCAACAGCAAATTTGTGAAGCAGCTCAGGAAACCACGAATTTGACCAATCATTTTCACGCCAAACTGGACACCTTGGGACACTTTGGAGTGAAGCTGGAAGCTACTTTCTGCGAAATAGAGCAGGTGGTGCAGTGGTTTGAATATTCTGCACGAGGTAGCAAGTCATGTGAAGTCAGTTGAACCCCACCTGGAGCTAGAGCTTTGATTGCACCCCAAATCCTTCCAGCAGTCTAGACACATTTGAAAATGCTTCCACCTATTGTATGTAATTCAATTTAAACTACTCACACTTTAAGAAGGTCGAAACTATTTTTCAATAAAAAACTATCTTCATCTTTTTAACATCTTTCAAAACTTATTATTGCTGAATTTTTAAATATTAGGTTGGTGCATAAGTTCTCGGACATTTGGGGCATGAAATATTTATTATCACAACATACGAACAACAATATCAAATCATTTGAAGTAACCACCCTTTACATCAATTGTCTTTCGCCAACGTGCTGGTAAGTCATGGATGCCTTTTCTCCAAAACGTGGCCGGTTGTGATTCGAAAAATGTGAGCAGTGCCTCCTTGACATCCTCTCGGTTCCTGAATTGCTGGCCGCCCAAATAGCGTTGAGGGCTTGAAAGCAAATGATGGTCAGAAGAAGCGAGATCTGGTGAGTAAGGTGGATGTGGAAGTGCGGTCCATCCGTAGTCCGCCAACTCAGCCGCCTTCGCTCTAGCAATATGCGGTCTAGCGTTGTCGTGTTGAAAATACACCTTCACTTGCTCTCCTCGTGTGGTTTGAAGGTGAGCCCTCAACTTCCTCAGTTGGTTGACGTAAACCTCCGCCGTCACTGTTATCCCCTCGTCCAGCAGCTCCCAGTACTCTACGCCAAGAACGCTCCACCAAATGCACAGCATCACCTTTTTCACGTGAAGGTCGGGTTTCGGAACGCCCTCTGCCTCTCCAGTTGCATCAACCCACTGTGCACGCCGGTGATAATTAGAGTAGAGTATCCACTTCTCATCCCCGGTGACAAACTTGGCCAGCCATCCGTGGGTACGTCTGAGGGTAAGGAGAGACAGAGCGACATCGGCTCTGCGATCCATGTCATGTTGTGTCAAGTCGTGAGGTACCCTGCGACCCAATTTTTGCACCTTGCCAGTCGACTTCACTCCTCGAACGACTGTTGAATGACTAACACCAAGAGTGCTTGATAGTTCGCGAGTGGTTTGGTATGGCTCCGCTTCCACTCTACTTCGGAGGCCATCCAAATCCAGTGTCATCGGGCGCCCTTCTCGTTCATTATCTTCAACGGAGAATTCACCAACTGAAAACTTCGAGAACCACTGGTACACAGTACTTCGAGCAGGAGCACTCTCGTTGTAAACATCCTTCAGGCGACGATACATTTCGTTGGCATTGAGGCCAGATTGATGCAGGAATAACATGACGTGCCGAATATGCGTCTCAGTTGGGATGAATTGCTTAGCCATAATAGCTGACGTTAACAACGCAGAAGTAAAAGTTAGGAACAGCTCTGTAGCCCTTTCCTTTCTCTATCGATCTGTCATTTACGCGTTGATAAATGTGAAAAATTTGGCGGGAAAATGCGCTTTCAATTCAGGAGGGATCAAATGTCCGAGAACTTATGCACCAACCTAATATTTACAGAATTCTTATGCATTTAACTGCTGGAAGCCTAGGTGCATATTTGAGGTGCTGAAAGCCGATGTATTTTAGCAGACCACGCAATGAGATTGCGCCGTGCACTCCTTCAGGACATCATTACGATTATCAGATTGGTTCCATTAATTTTCCTTAAGCCTCAATTGGTTGCTGCGAGGTCGCAAGATGTTACAACTACGTTTAGTTGCCATGAAAAGTTAAGCGTCAGCAATCACTTGAACACACACCCCTGCTAACCATGCCATTGCACCACCGATGCTGGTGATCTAACGTAGTGCTCATATCTCGTGAGAGAAATCACCACTCACCAAGTTACACGATGTCGTACCTTCTGCATGCCAAAGTTATCCAGTGGATTCTACTTGCTCGAGGGACTCCTCCCATCGCCCAAAACTTCCAAATAAGTAAGGATAAGGATAAAGGATAAAGGATAAAGGACGGCGTTGCTCAATCCCTTTTGGGATGCGCCACGCATTTTACTTCTACGGGATGTCGTGGAGGCGATATGAATGCGTATTTGGCCATACAATGATTTGCGGTGGCCAGCCGATGAACAAGTCAGCGCTTTATCCTTCCCAGACAAGTCTGGTACCAATTCACCGACCCCGGAGGGATGGAAGGCTTGGTTGGCCTGGGCGCCGGAAATCCGAACCAGGAACCTGGTATCGGGTGCACGCGACCGTCAGCGCCTCCTCCGACTGAGCTACACGCGCCCATTCCAAATAAGAAATTCGATTAAATCAAAAAAGGAATATTTTGGACAATATGATTAATGAAAGTAATCCGTCACAGCAAGAATGTGCCTTCAAGAACATAATTATACGGTAAAATATCTATTGACTTGGAACAGAAGAATTAGGAACATTGAAATAGTATTTTTGCTTACTCTTCCAATCACATTAGAATTAATTTTTTGTCTCCTGTTTTCTCCTTCTTTATTCTGCGTAGTTGAACTACGAAAGAACTAGCTTTGAGAAGTGGATCAATGACGCAGTCCATCTGAAATGAGATGTTAATTGACAACAAACGTTTAGTCACTTCTCGTTTAGGCAAAAAGGCAGAACTATGGAGTATGTTACTGACTTCACAACCAAAAATACATATCAGTATAAACAATAGACTCAACATTTATAAAATTCCGTAGGAAAAAGGAAGCCGATCGAAAATCGATTCAGTGCCCAGACAAATATGACGTCTTCTTCGAACTGTTCATCAAGATTGTTTCACGATTTATCTTGGCTTACGTTTCGGCGCCTTTGTAGTTTGAAAGTAGTTTGAAGCATGTGTTATATGTAGATGCATGGATAACATACCATATACCACTAGGTGAATCACATACATGAAAAGACTGTGTTTTGCAAAAATGCAAAACAGGCGCACTCCGCTGGTTCCAGAACTCGGCCCCTCGCCCGCGGGCCTGCGAAAAGAAACACGGTATAGAAGTTCCCTCAACAAGGGACTAAAAGAAAAGAAAAGAAAACGACGAAACCCAACTTTAACTAATCCACTGGCATAGCGAAGAGCTCTAGAACAGTAAGATGTTATGGAAACGGTTAAAATATACTTTCGACCTTGTTTATTTTTATTTATTTATTGATGAGAGACTCATAGACACATGTGGAAGTCTAAAAGGAAAATGGAGAACGAAAATGTACGTCTTACGATTACGTTGTTAATACAGTCAGTTAGCAAAATAAGTGACTGAAGCACATCGATAAACAAATTCAAACAAAATAATATCCATATTGAAAGGCTTGAATAGCCATCTATAGTTATCCTCGTTACCGCTTAGTGAAACGATGAACAACGAAAAGAAATTGGACCGAATCAGGGGTTAAACAACGCGAGAATAATGTACGAACCTTCCACTCCTACACCGTGGTACTTCAAGCGGATCTACTGAAAAAAAAACGGATATTTTTGGCAATATTTGATTTGAAAATCAAATCAAATATTGTAAACGCTATGAGATCTGCTGTTTTGAAATTCGCACTAGAGTTTGAAGACCGAATGCCTTGGATGTAGTAAGGCTATTTTCATGGCACTATGACCTTTTTCGAGCGTTTTTGGATATCTACAGGGTGCGTGAAAAGTATTGACGTTGTAAATGGCGGTTATGGAAAAAGCAATACGCTGTTAGATTTACCATATTCATTTGCAGAATATGGAAAATAATGCTACAAACACGCTGGAGTGACTCGTAATCGATAGTGGCTCCTTTCCGTGAGCACAGGAGCGAAAACAACGGGAAAACTCATCGGCGGTGCCGCAGGTACTCTGCGTGGATTTCGTCCCGTGCTTTGGACAGGGTAGTCTTCAGAGACCGATCACTATATACCTCTGGTGGAGACAGTGAAGGCAAATACATTCCATCTGGACGCTTGGTTGGTGCCAGAGTGTTGGTTTTTAACGAACTCCTGAGTTGATTACTCTCTAGGTACCATAGGCCATAAGTCTTATCCTGCTCACCAAATAACCAAATACGAACCTTAAAAAGGGTCTTTACGACAAACTCTAAAGGTAGAGTGTGTGGGTCATCCCACATTAGTACTGTAGTGCATCGTTCAACTTCGGCGACAACGTCTTTCACTAACTCTCCGTTTACTGAAAAAATTATTTTTAGAAGAAATAATGGTTCGCAATTTTTTCCAAGTACAGGAAAACAGAAATTTTATTATAGAAGAAAGAGCGCGACATGCACTTGTCCAGGAGGTGATGACGCATTTTTGCCTCACCTCATTCACCGATACACGCTCTTTTATTTCATTTTTCTGCATTTAAGCGATTGCGTGTCAACTTGTATTAATCTTGTCGCTGTTGTACCTCTTCAAGCTGTTGTTTATAGTTTTTTCGTCTATCTGAGGAGATTGCATTTTGCTTCAACGTCGATATCCCTCATAACAGGTGCATCGTATTTTATACATTTTATATATTTTGAAAACTTACGCCCCTGCTGAGGATTTTCGGAGTCATTTTCCTTGCTTTATTTTTCTTCCAACCGCATAAGGTTGGGAATGAAAATGATTGTATAACTATTCATGCTTTGTATTATTTTAACTTTTATTTCTATTTTTATTTTTATCTGCTTTTAGTTTTGTTTGTATTATATTTTTGTATTTTTTGTTATTTATTTGAGTTTGCATTATTTTAACTTTTCCTTCTGCTCTTCTATTGTCTTAACGTCAGCTTTTAGTATGAATGCTAGAGATCATAAGCGTCTTTCATTCAGATTTCATAGCGTCAGCCTCTCCCGTTCACTACTCTGAAACCATTAGAAAGATAACGACCCGTTTGGTAGAAGAACGAAGACGAACATTCATTCAGGCAAAGCCATTTATTGGTATAATTGAAAAACTTGGTAGAGCTTGGAGGAGCTGCTGAAGTTGCAGTTTCGTTTTTGTAACTCCTCGACAGAATTTTCGAAAGTCTCATTCGTCTAGTATAAATTGTTATTGTTATTGTTTTACTACGATTGCGTAATGCAATACGTTAGGAAACAAACAGAAACAACCACAAAAAAAGAGCACAGGGACGAATATGTACATACAAAAGTGAGACAATACTTACGAAGAACCATACTATTCATCCAACTTCAGATCTGAGCAACACACTTTCAGCTCAGCTTCTGAATTGTCTCGGTGATAGGGGAAACTGAAGGTGCTTGGAGAATTTTAGGCATAAACTATCTGCCCTATAAGTGAAAGACATTGCTCATAAATTGGTTCTTGGCCGAGGTAGCTGTGGCTTAGCGGAGCCACCTCTTGTGTGCGAAGTCTTCATCTTAAAGAATCTACAAGGCCCAGAATCGGTGTAAAGTATAACAGCTTGTTTACAAGAGAGATGTCAAAAACCATGCGGCCAGAATCTAGGGATGGTAGTACGAGATATTTGTTTCTGATTGATGCGTTCGGTACACGTGAATATGCGAAACTCCCTATTCTAAGAAGAAGCTTCCTGGTGAAGTTTTACTTTCTCTATAGTATAGATGTCCTTTTTCTTATACGGAGTAAATAGCAATATGGATTTTAATATATACCACTTTTCACGTCGAACTAGGCGCTTTTCAAATATAATTCGACACTCTTCCAAGGTAGCCTAATTCTAAAATTTTTGTAGTCTCCCAACTCTTCCAAATCGAAATAACCTTCTTACAGGTTAAAAAACATATACTTTAAGATAGAATAATTTTTGGTCAGAGAAAATTTGGTACAACTTTCTTTGGAAGTCCAGCTTCTTTCCGAATGAATAATATAAAATAATTGAATAAATTTCTTTGAAAAAGAATAATTTAAAATTTATTTCAAGGCGTAACAAGGTAGTAGCCATTTAGTGCATAAAAAGGCGAGATCGTACCTTGTATTCGAAAACCTCTTCCCGGTTTTTGTTTTATTGATAGTGTAAATACTGCTCACATAAAGCACGATAATGAGGACATGGATGTTCCTTGCAACTGTCTTTGTTAAATCGTTTGCAGGTGTGAAACTACATGGAAATAAAAATTTTGCGACGTCCTGAGTTGAAAAAATTGCCGCCTTCCTGCTCTTTAAGACAATATTTAACCATTATTATTTCTCGAAATTGAGAATTTTATGAAATTTCAAACAATGTGTTCACTTACTGGGTAAATGGTGTTAAAACCACAAAGACATCGAAGAAAATTGGAATGAGCTTGTTGACTGCCTGGCGCCATCTTTCTCTGTACTGCATCAAATGGAATAAAAAAAACTGGAAATAGCTGCTTTGCTTTGCTTCAAAGCGAAATTTAAAATAGATGATGTAGAATATGCTCTCAAAGGATTAATCGCTTCTAGATCTCCTAAGTTCTATGCTACTAAAATACATAAACCAGTATCTCGTTGGCAAAGATGTGTAGATTGTAATGGTTCTTATTTTGACTAATAAAGTTATGCTTGGGCCAAGATATTTACATTTGAAGTTAGAGGTCAGAAAACAAAAGATCTTAGGTAACGACCTAATAGTATGAATGCTAGAGATCACAAGCATCTTTCACCCAGGTTTGATGACGTCAGCCTCTCCCGTTCACTAATCCTAAACCGTTAGAACGATAACGACCCATGTGGTAGAAGAACGAAGACGAACATTCATTCAGGCAAAGCCAACTGTTGATGTAATTGAAAAACTCATGCGTCTAATATAAGTGGGAGACCTGATTTTGAGCATATTAGCTGGATTCTAATATATACCACTTTGGGAGACGGTCAGGATGTACGAAATAGGCCACGCCTCTTGCCGGGGGGGGGGGGGACATGCGATCTTTCTCTCGCCCCTGCTCACCCACCCCCAACCCCTAGGCCTCACCGAGAGTCTAACGGCTGCCTTACGAAACCTTTGAGACTCAAAACAACATTTCCCGATCCGCAGAACAGCGGCTGCACCTCACGACGCCACGCCCCACCAGAAGACGGGTTTACATCCGTCCGCGGTCTGTAAGCTGGTGCCAGGCTTTTCTTGGGAAGATGAAACACTCCCTTCTTTATTGACTTACTATCCAAGTTATTGAATAGGGCAAAATCGCATTATTTATTTGTTTATTTAAAGACATGGGACTAAACCAAACGTATGAAACAGAAAGAGGAGAGTACTAGAAGATCTCGGGTTAACAAAGGTTCAGTCGTGTAACCTACTTTTGTGGGATATCAATGGCGCAATCTGCATGCGTACCCTATACAATAAAGAGCGTAATGAAGTTGTAAAGACATTTCCGCACAAATGGTGCAAATTCCCGGACCCTAGAGGTTGGGAGGTTTGGTTGCCCTAGACAATTTTCGAACCAAGAACGTTAAATGGGGCGCACCAAACAGCAACCACCTTCTCCTGCCTTTTTTATTAACGTCAAATTTTTATGATTCTTATGAAGAAGCCATTTAGATGTTTGAGACACGACCTCGTTATTCATGCTGCATGTGATCGACTTATGGCACGAACATCAGCGCATCGACAGGGACAAGTACATCCAAGTCGTCTACTCCAACATTGCCCCAGGTGAGCAGCACAAAAGTCAAGCACGCTGAGAGGATTTAAAAGCTAGACGTGGTAACACCCCGGAACGAAGTCAAAGGATCGAGCGCAGAACGACGCGCGTAAAGGCAGAACAAAGTGGACGATCGACGAAACTATTAAACTTTTCTACCCTCATTCCGTCGAAATTCATGGCGTTCGAAGGAAATCTCTAGTGGCACTAGCTCTACAAGCACTTTCAAACTTGTTAACTATAAATAGCCTAACTAAGTAAGAGAACATTCAGACGACTGGAGCCAATTCACCTTTGTCGGCAAAGATTTTGGAGCCATCACCTGCGACCTTCCCTACGATTATACGTAAATTATGCATTACGTAAAAACGGTGTTCTCACGCGCTGGAGGAATTACGGTGCAGACATTGGATCCCAAATACCAAGTAAGTATCAAGCGACAGCATTGAAATATATTGTGAAAAGCATCTTTGAGATTGGTAGTTTCACGGCAACGCAACGTTTGCACGACGGTTCCAATGGCTTTTATGTACGAACACTGTAACTCAGTGATAAGGGCACATTTCGCAGTCAGGTGATTCTTTACTGGATTATTGATTTGGAAAATGACGTCACATAGCACTTCTCGATTGCATTCTCATATCTCAACCTGCGCTATGTAGTCCTAAACCATGAAAGAGAATATTTCGTTCGACTGATTGTTGTGTAAACGAAATGTCCCGCTTTTCCCTGCTATTACGGTGATCTTAGCAAGGTTAAGCGTTGAACACCCTTGGATCGCCAGGGCGAAAAAGGGCTTAGCAAAACGTCTACATTTTGGACATCAATGACCAGTTCATTTCAAATTTCAGGACATAATTGGAACCGCAAAAGAGCCATCAGCAAACGACTACCGCAAAGTCTGCCTCGCATACGGCTGCCAGACCTGCATGGGAAACAAGATGCCGTGATATTCATAGCACCTCAACAATCCGACTAAGATGTGTAATTATTAAAACTTGTTTAAAATCTTTGGGGACGGTTTCTTACAATGCTGTTGAAGTAGATAGGTAAAGTTAGCGCAAATAAGCGGAGGTTCAAAGATAGTGATTTTATTACTCTTCATCGATCGATTTCGGAGGTGGCGATGTCCATTCCTCCACGTGGTGCCACTGGAAACTGCTCGCTCTGCGAGCTAAGCTAATCACGGACATTCGAATGCAGGCGACAGGCCCTTGTGACAGGCCGGCCTACGAAGACCCATGTCACATCACATGGTGTATGACAGTTCAAGTTTCTCGAGATAGTGCTACGGCGTCCGCGGGAATCGACGCGCACTCGCAGAGCCCGGCGAGTGTGAGAAGTATGCGAGGGTCCCTGATGCGAGGACGGCATCAGGGGGCAACTGAGCTAGTCCGAAAGTCCCGTAACGTAAGCAGGACCCGCGTGGATACGCTGAATGTGGGTACGTTGACGGGCCACTCGTGCGAGTTGGTTGAAGTACTGGAGCGAAGAAGAGTTGATTTCTGTGCGGTGCAGGTGGTCCTGCCGCAAGTCAAGGGACATAGGACGTGGCTTCAAGGCCGTTCTATGTTGAAGTCCCAGGACCACAAGTGGTGTCGGAATAATCGTCTCCGAACGATTTCGTGACTCGATTGTAAGCGTCGAGCGCTTTGACGATCGATTGATGAAGATCGTTGTCGCCGCTAAGGAGCGACTCTATCACTTCTTCTCTGCGTATGCTCCGCAGACTGGCTGCTCCGATCAAGCCAAGGATGAGTTTTGGAACCTGCTTGATGAGAAGACAGCAGAGGTACCGTCGAAAGATGTCATCATAGTCACTGGTGACCTTAATGGGCACGTAGGTGCTGCGAAGGACGGGTACAGCTGTCATGGTGGTTTCGGATACGGGTCTCGTAACCCCGATGGTGAGCGTATTCTTGAGTATGCGGAATCGCATAGCCTCACCATTGTGAACACCGTTTTCCGAAAACGCTACTCCCACCTCATCTCATACTATTGTGGGAGCTCCAGGTCTCAGATAGACTTTGTGCTTGTGAAGGATCGTGACCGAAGCATTGTCACAGACGCGAAGGTCGTGCCGTATGAGACGGTCGCCCCACAGCACCGACCGCTGATCTGTACTTTGAAGATCGCCTCTCCGAGGCTGAAGCAGGTCGAGCGATGCGGTGCTGCAAGAATCAAGTGGTGGCGAATGAAAGAGAAGGAAGCAGCTGTGATTTCTCGCGTGCGGTTACCGACAGTTACGACTGTCGATGAAACTTGGAAGAAAGCAACCGATGCGATACGCCAAGCTGCAAGGTTGGAACTCGGCACTACGAAGCCTGGACGACGCAAAGTCGACAAGCAGGCATGGCTGTGGACAGACGAAGGTTGTCCTGAAAGCGAAGGTTCGAGAGAAGAAGTCGCTGTATCATGTGTTTCTCGGCGACAGAACAGCCGACAACTGGCAGGAGTATCAGAAGGCGAAGAAGGCTGCAAAGAAAGCCGTGGCTGTTGCGAAAGCCACTCATTATGGTGATGTCTACCGAAAGCTCGAATCGCGCGATGGTGAGCGGTATTTGTACCGACTTGCTAAGACCCGCCATCGCCAAACCGAGGACATTGAAAAGTTTGTTGGCATCAATGATGAGAGCGGCCATCTTCTGACAGACCGCAAAAAGTCGCTGAAGCGATGGCGTGATTACTTTGAGGAAATTTCCACTATGGGATTTCCTCATCCGGCCATCCCTTCTGTGGCTTCTGTTCACGCTCCCGTTCACAAGATCACCGTGGAGGAAACAGAAGCGGCTCTGAAGAAGATGAAGCCCGGTAAGGCGACAGGGCCGGATGATCTGGCAGCCGATGTTTGGAAGTCGAAGCTCTGGTATCCTGCTGAGTGGTTGACTGAGTTCTTCAACCAGGTAGTAAAGGAGTAGAAAGTACCGGAGTGTTGGCACAACAGTACGATTTTTTCCGATCTGGAAGAAGAAGGGCAGTCCTGCGGACTGCTTCAATTACTGTCCGATTCGCTTGCTTTCGCATAGCATGAAGATCTTCGAGCGAATCCTCGATAGAAGAATCCGTGAAATCGTCAAGCTCTCCGACAACCAGTGCGGCTTTGTGTCTGGTTGTGGGACCATTGATGCTATACACGCCGCCCGCCTCCTGGTGGAGAAGCATCGCGAGAGACAGAAGCCGGTGCATATCGCCTTTCTCGACTTGGAGAAGGCCTCCGACCGCGTACCGCGTGAGGTTATATGGTACGCCTTGCGACGACACAACGTACCTGAGGAACTTATAGAGTGGGTGCGGATGCTCTACTCTTGCCCAAAGAGTAGAGTGCAAGCTGCAGCTGGAATCTCAATGGAGTTTCCCATCTCTGTTGGGGTGCACCAAGGTTCAGCGCTTTCTCCGCTCCTCTTTGTTGTCGTCATGGATGCCATTACGCGAGATCTTCAGCAGCCTGTTCCATGGACGCTGCTTTATGCTGATGACGTGATGCTCGCTTGCGAAGAGAAAGACGATCTCGAGCGGCAGGTGCAAGCTTGGTGCGACCGTATGGCGAGATTCGGACTCAAATTGAACGTCAAGAAGACCGGGTACCTAACGACTGACGTGAACGAGTCCGGCTCCATTAAGATTAACGGTACTGAACTTGCACGCACTTCGGTGTTTAAATACCTGGGATCAGCAATAGCGTCTGACGGCGGTCTGATGGTTGAAGTGAGCTCACGCGTGAGTGCAGCTTAGTCCAAGTGGCGTTCGCTGACTGGCGTGCTCTGCGATAGGAAGATCCCAGAGCACCTGAAGTCGAAGATTTACAGAGCCGTTGTGCGGCCAGTAGCTATGTACGGCGCTGAGTGTTGGCCTGCGACTAAGGAAGTTGAAACGCGCCTCAGCGTCATGGAGACGAAGATGCTGCGCTGGACGGCTGGAGTTACCCGCATGGACCACATTCGAAATGATGCTATTCTGCAGAAGTTCGGTGTCGCGCCGATAGCGGACAAGATGCGCGAAGCTCGCTTGCGATGGTACGGCCACGTTCTGCGTGGGAAAGGAGACAGCGTCCGCAAGATAGGCCTTGAGTTGGAAGTATCTGGAAAGCGGCCTAGAGGACGCCCGAAGCAGCGTTGGTCCGATACGTTGCACATGGACATGAAAGTAGCTGGAGTCCACCCTGATCAAGCGCAGGACCGGGAAAGGTGGCGTCATGACACCAGAAGAGCGGACCCCGCGACGATGCGAGACAAACGCTGAAGAATAAGAAGAAGAAGATCGATTTCGGAGCTACACAGCCACTGAGGGTTTCTGTTAGCTGAGTGGTCTGTCTAGTTGTAAGATACGTACGAGTTTCTTGAGCCGAAGGATTAATTCTAAAAACATGCAACGAATAGGTTTGAAAACGCGAGTTCAGTGCACGGTTTTTCCGGCATGCGCAAATCTGCAATTGTTGCATAGGAACGGCCTCCCTCTGTGAGACTGAGAAGTGCTGGAGTGTGTTTGTGTTGGAGATCGCAATAGAATAAACTTTTGATGACAGCCTGGCTAACAAACTACCAAAAAAGTTCCCCCGAAAGGTCGCGGCAGAAATCCAGTTAGAAATGAAGGCCAGATAAAGTATTTAAGCTTTCTACATGAGTCGCCCAACAGCAGTTGAAAAGATGAAGGACGACCACCGATGTTGGTCAATTATTGTGGGCGGTAAAACTGAACGTGAAGCTTGAATCGCTGTGAGCCCCACAGCTTGCCCCGACCGACTAAAGTGAATCCCGTTGAAAATCGAATGTCTGTGTCTGCAAGAAAAGCCTCCATGCATCGCTTTCTATGCGGAAACATCGAAGATGTTGAGTGAGGCGGTAAGGATCAACCTAGCCAACCAATGTAAGGGTAGACCACCACGCCTAACCATCGAATGCCGCCCAGTCCATTACTTCAGGCCCCACAACTACTTCAAATCAAAGATCACGTTTCTGCGGAAAAATCTATTTGGATTTGAGGAGTAGCAGATCGGTGAAAATAATATTAATAAGAGCATTTACATTGCGAGTCCCTTACTTGAATGTTAATATGGCCTAGGTCTACTAAGGTACAGTCAAACCGAGTGCAGTCAACGGAAGTGTTATTTAACGAATCTTCCGAATTTGACGCAAAACTTTTCCGTTAAAAAACAGTCGTTGAAAATTTACCGGAAAAAGGTTAATGCACACCCCTGGTTCCAACCTTTGGTATATATTAGAATCCAGCTAATATGCTCAGAAATTTTTCGTCCATTGAACCAGATTTCTCATTTATATTAGACGCCTGAGTTTTTCAATTACATCAACAGTTGGCTTTGCCTGAATGAATGCTCGTCTTCGTTGCTCTACCACATGAGTCATTTTCTAACGGTCTAGGATTAGTAAACGGGAGAGGCTGACACCATCAAACCTGGGTGAAAGATGCTTGTGTTCTGTACATTCATACTAAAAACTGACGTTGAAGACAAGAAAAGAGCAGAAGGAAAAGTTAAAATACTACAGAACTCAAATAAAAACAAAAGGGTAATAAAATAGAATAAAACAAAACAAAAATAAAATAAAACAAGTATAAATAAAAATAGAAATAAAAGGTTGAAATAATACAAAGCACAAATAGTTATACAATCGTTCCCATTCCCATCATTATGCGGTTAGAAGAAAAATAAAGCAAGGAAAATGAGAGCCTCTCCGAGAATCCTCAGCAGGGGGTAAGTTTTCAAAACATAAAATGTATAAAATACGATGCACCTGTTATGAGGGATACCGACGTTGAAGCGGAATGCGAACTCCTCAGATAGACGAAAAAAACTATAAACAACAGCTTGAAGAGGTACAACAGCGACAAGATTAATACAAGTCGACACGCGCTAAAATACAGAAAAATGAAATAAGAGAGTGTGCATCGGTGAGTGAGGTGAGGCAAAAATGCGTCATCACGTCCTGGATGAGTGCATGTCGCGCTCTTTCTTCTATAATAAAATTTCTGTTTTCCTGTACTTGGAAAAAATTGCGGACCACTATTTCTTCTAAGAATAATTTAAACGTAGTGTTAGTGAAGAACGTTGCCGCAAAAGTTGGACGGTGCACTACAGTACTATTGTGTGATGAGCCATGCTTTCTACCTTTACAGGTTGTCGTAAAGACCCTTTTGGAGGTTCGTATTTGATTATTTGGTGAGCAAGATAAGGCATATGGCCTATGTTACCTAGAAAGTGGGCAACTCAGGAGTTTATCCGTTAAAAACAAACACTCTGGCACCAACCAAGCGTCCAGATGGAATGCAGTGATTTGCCTTCCCTGTCTCCACCAGAAGTACATGCTGCTGGAGGTGTGTATCCCAGACCTTATTCTCCAAAATCGCCTAAAAAGAGTTATCCAGCGGATTCATGTTTAAGCTGTGCTCACCTGAGAAGCTGTTCACACCTGCGCGCTTTTATCTGTCCGCTATAATCGGACAGAAGTTTGTAATTTTGGAATTGAACGTCATCGTGATTGAATATCGTGTAAGCATCATCTGTTATGGCAGAGCCGTAGCTGCCTTTTAAGTTATTGACCTGTTTGCTCACCGACCGTTTCGAACAGAGCCTAATTCTCTAGTTAATGAACTATTCATTTCTTTTGGTCACAACCAAGAAAGCGCCACTGTCGCGACAACGGTATCATTTTTCTTCAGCTTTCTCGAGTTGTTTTTCGATCAAAATGCAGACAACAAAAATAATACGCAAAAACCTTGAAACGTAGAAAGAGGAAGCTGGAGCTGAAGCAGAAAGATGATGCATCAATACTTTATACGCACCCTGTAAAGGCTCTATTCACCAAATAGAATAAATAATGGATTCCAAGCTAAGAAGCCAATTATCTATACTAGCAGATGTTGAGATGCTGAACTGAACTCTTCTTCTTCTCGTGAGCGTTTAGTCCTGCGTAGTTGCAAAGTCCGCTGTTCTTATGATCCTTCGTGACGTCCTTCCACAGCTTCTTTGACAATCCTCTAGGACGCTTTCAGGATGTCCCAAAATCTAAGGCCAACCTTATTGGGGAGATTCTCTGGTCCCCTGAGGATGTGTCCGTACCACCATGGGCGCAGCTCCCTCAACTTTAGCTGGATCGGCGTTTCTTCATCACTGCCCTGACATCCCTATTACGCATCCTGTCCCGACGGTCCATCCGCATGCCCACCTGGGCACCCTCATTTCCGTAGCGTGCAGTTGCCGCTTCTGCGCTTTTCCTAGGACACAGCGCTTAGTGGTGTAGAGGAGGGAAGGCCTCACTACTGTTCTACAGAGCTTGCCTGTGAGTGTCCTGATCATCTACGGTTGCAGAGGACTCCTGTAGACTCCCTCCACTTGAGCCAGACTGCATTTATCCTTCCACTGACTGCCTGGTCCATACTTCCTTCCTCGAATAGGTCACTTCCGAGTAGTGAGAATCCTCCACGTTCTCGATCGCCTCCCCTTAGCAGTCCAGAATCAGTCCAGTGCATTCCTACAGCTGAAGTCCCCTTTTTCCATACCTTCAACAGCAGGCCGTTGTCTTGAAGGGCTATCAGCCCCAACTGGATCACCTCCTCCAACTCCTCCTGGCCGTCAGCTATCAAGGTCCGACGTTGTCCTAGAGGGTGATATGGAGTAGTTCTGAGCGGTCTTCCTTAGGTTGTTCACTATGCAGTCGAGCATCATCAGGAAGAGGAACGCACTCAGAACCGACCCTTGGTGAATTTAATGTGAGGTCAACATTCCTTGGGACCTCACGCGGAGTTCATATCGCTCTCGAGCCTTCGTCCATGTTCTTTCTTTCACACTTTCGTCCTGTCTGCGTCGTGACCAGATGCCTCGGCAGCCTCTCCCTCGAAAGCCTTTCCGGAGCACAGCGCGGAATAGTCTAATTCAGGACTTCTACAAGCCCAAGAATGTCAGTTAGAATGGCGCTAGTTTCTCACATTTTTCTTTTTCTATTACACTGGCAGCGTCTGCAGTGGACCACTACTGCATAAAGCCTACTTTTCCTGGAAGATGGCATCCATCCTGCTCAGCCTCGATTAAGACAGTCGTTCGGTTCGTAGTCCTTCATGTGCGAGATCCCTCGGTAGTTGGAGCACTCAGAACCGATGACCTTCTGCTTGAAAATGCTGAATATAGTGCTGCTCTTTCAGTCAGCCGCAATCTTACCCTTTATGGTGACAATGTCAGCCAGATGACTAAACAGTCTGCGAGCACTTTCCACACTCCTATTGGCGCTTCAACTGCATTTCCGAGCCTCATCCCTCGTGCCGTCTGACGCACCTCTTCATTCGTCCAGAATAGGATGTGCTCTTCCGTTGGCTTCCTGTCCTGAACATCCACGCGAGAGGAATCCTCGCTCAGAAGATGCTTGAGACCTCTTTTGACATCCGCTGGCTTCCGTAGTACCCCGCAGTCAGCACTTTTCACTGTATTGAGTGCAGTAGTAGTCGAGCTAGCTCTACGCCATGCGTTGGCTAACCACATGGTAAGCTGTTCTCCTTGCATCAAGCTCAGATTCTCATAATCCTTTCTGCTTGACAGTCTAGGATCGGTTCGGTGCACTGCTCGGAGCTGAAGAAGTTCGTCTTCCTCACGTTCAGCCGTAGGCCGTTGTCTGCGAGGGCTCTCTGCCACAACTGCATCTTCTCTTCCAGCTCCTCACGGCTGTCGGCTACTAGGGCGATATCGCCCCGTAGAGAATGATCCTGAGAAGGCCTTCCCCAAGGTGACTCACTATGCAATCAAGCATCAGCACGAAGAGAAACGGACTCAGAGCCGACCCTTGATGCACCCCCACTGTGATCTCCCTCTTCTTTGTCATTCCGTGTGGAGTTCGTACCGCCGCTTTCGAGCTTTATGACCGAGACCAGATGTTCCGAGACACCCCTCCCTTGAAGGGATTTCCAGAGCACGGCAGGGGCAGCCTGTCGTAGGCTTTCTCCAAGTCTAGGAATGCCGGGTAGCAGGGCTTTCGTTTCTTCCGATACTTCTCCGTCACCTGGCGAGCGATACAGATCGCGTCTGTGATGGATCTCTCAGGCATGAAGCCCCACTGCTCCTGGCAGATGGTGACCATGTCTCTTAGCCTCGAGTCGACCAGTCGTTCGTATACCATCATCGTGTATGAGATCAGTTTGATACCGCGGTAGTTGAAGCATTCGGACGCGTCCCCCTTCTGCTTGAAGATGGGGACTATGATATGTCCCTCCAGTCATCCGGCATCTTACCATATATCGTGACTCTATTGAATAACTCTGTCGGCCTCCACAGTTCCCAAGCACCTTCCAAGCCTCTACTGGCACCCCATCAGGCCCAGCTGTCCTCCCGTGCTTCACCTTCCCTATGGCATTGCGAACCTCTTCCTGCGTCCAGGACGGGATAGGTCCTTCCGTTTGCTGTTCTTCTTGGACAACTCAACGCAGGAATCCATAGAAACAAATAAAGAAACAAATAAATAAATAAACCCTTTCCACTCCTCTTCTGCCACTCTTTATTGTGCCCGTTTATGCCTTGCGCTAGAGACAGGGTCGTCTTTTGGTACTAACCAAGTGGTCTCGACGAGTGTGAGGTGCAAGTCGCTTTGTTGAGCTCGGGACTTCCGGAATGCGAGGTGTACACCGATGTGATGGTCTAATAACCCTCCGTTTCAAGTTATTGACCCGATTCCGCTGATTATAGGCAGCAGCTTTCATTCTTGACTGACTCCGTGATAGGCATCCCAATCCCATTCCTCTTGGTGTCCGCTCCGTTGAGGTATAGCTTATCTCCTCTCCAATGTGGTTTTGGCCCATAATGGCGCCTCTCCATCATGTTTCCCGAAGGCGTAGGAATTGGATTCTCCGCTTCATAAGGTCAGCCACCACCCTCGGTTAGCGCACTCGCATGCAGAGCCTCCAGTCTAATTCATTTCTTTAGCGACGTTCCTGGCTTCACGGACCACAGAACTCGGGAAAAGGTTCTGCACACCACCGCCAAATTGCTTTACACCATTACTGTTGCGACGTCTGAGCATGCCGTTTTCTCCATTAAAACATTGTTTTCTTCATAAAAGAAATGCTTGGTCTGAGTTGAAATCGTTGCCACTTTTGCAATATTTGGAAGGCATTGCGTGTCTATGCCAGGAATCGGTCCTTTGCATGAAATTGCGCTCCTAACTCCACAACTAATTCGGCTAGTCTCGTGCTCAACAGTTATATGATGTGCCTTAGAAACCGACGCATCCGAAGTCAAACATGCGGGTGCACAGTACCTTTCATTGTGTAGCCCCCACTCCGGGACGTTCAGCCTTGCTCCGTTCTGTAAGGGTATGCGCATGCATCCTTCCAAAGGCAGTGCAGACGAAACCTTCAATCAAAGAAATCTTCAAAGAGTGCCTGTTATGGGTTCCTAATGATGGGGGGCAGGTTCTAAACGCATCAAAGACAAGGTTGTTTGCATAATTTCTCTAAAAACTGCATCGAGCGCGTCGTATAATATATTACACGTGCTGTGTAGGCGGCAAAATTCTGCTGGCTGAATGAGTGATAGTAGGACAACTCTCAGATGAATACATTGCTGGTTGCGGCGCTATCGCAGAATAGGGGGTTGGCAACTCTAAGAAATACATATGCCTAATTAGAGAATTATGTAAGCAATACAAAGCCACTTACCATTAGACCTCAATCGTGACGGCGCCATGGTGGTTGGGGGAGGCACCCAGGTAACCCAAACCCGAGGGTTGAAGATTGCCTTAAAAACTGTAATCCCTCGCGTTAGCGGAGGAGAGCAACAGAACCCTATGCCCTCATATTTTGGCAGGGGAAGGGACCCAGGATGTGGGTAATTTTAGCAGGAGCGTGTAACTCGGGCCACATGCCGGAGCCGCTTCTCTTGACCAAATCTGTGCTTTCCTCCGCGTATGTATAACACACAACAAATGCTCCTGTTTCAAGAAAACCCTCTTCTCCTCTTTGTGCTGTACGAACCGGAATTTTTGATGAAGCACTGGTGTGTTTGCCCCTAGAGTGAACTGAGGTAGGTCATTACGGATGTAATTCCACAATCACATGCCTTCTTACCAATGCAGACAACCAGTGAGTAGGGAGGAACTCCCCCCCCCCTCTCCGACCCTATTTGCGCCTGTTTTACCTATTATTTTTCGTTTATATTCGAGTGATTGAGGTTGTTAGATTGTTGTTAATGAGCCAACTAGAATGTGTTCTGTCACATCCTAAGTGGCCCACTTAAATTTACCAACTCCCTGTTGTGGTATTGCGCCCAAAGGCCAAATTCATTAGCCGCTTACCGCCCTCTAACGCTGAAAATCCCGCTAAAACCTGACGCAAATGAATGTCGTATCAGGGGGTTTTGCGGTATTTTCACCGTTTGAGGGCGGTAGGCGTTTGATGAATCCGGCCCCTGGTTGCTGCTGGAATAACAGAATTAGCTGAAGAAATGTTACAGTCTTTAAACCCCAGCTTGAAGTTAAGAACGTGAAGCTCCGAAGTAAGTTGGTAGGATACGCAATTGAATACAGTGAGACCTCGGAAAAGCTAAACGCATGGCGCATCTCTAGAGCGCTGCTACTCACAGAGCTGATTATGCCAATAGAAATCATACTTTGTGCGCAATCTTCTGAGAATATTATGCTTAGAGCATTTTGCAAGAAATGCGGCTCCAAAACAGTAGATCTGTACTTAAGCTTTGAACTTTTGAGGCTGTCCTTAAGTTCCGTGCCGGGAACAATTCAGCTCCTTTCATGCTGATGGCTTCCCCTCTCCGCGTGACCTCTGCTGTAGATTTTGGTTGATAGAAGAAGAGTGCACTTTCCAATATCATTCCATAAGCTCCGAAGAAGGGCTAGCGAAGATTGATGCTGGCTTGCATATCTTCGTTCTACATAAATAGCTGGGTAGCGAATGATAGGGAGCAAAGCCAAGGCTTTGACTCAAGTGTGTGTATCAGATAAGCTCCGGCTACAATAAATATTGTATGCAAATTCAGTAGAAGGCACAGAGCGACAACCAAGTCCAGTGAGCTGAACCCCGCCATGGCGATCACAGAGCGATCACTCTGTGCTCAGAGCGATCATTACAGACCACACACACCAGCACAATGAACCCCAATGTACACAGATGGTCGTCGTCCGACGGCGATAGCTCTTTCTGTCCGTCGAGCGTGTGAGTCGGACTCGTGGGCCGCGTGGGGCGGCGCCGCGCCGGCTCTGATCGACGCAGCTCGCGCCTCGGCCGCCTCTCGCACACCACCACAAACACACTGCAGCCTGAACACTGGCCACCTTCAGGCCGTTCAGGACCGCTTCCTGTGGCCGGCTCGACTAGGCCCGGTCGAGCTGGTAGTCCACGTCGCCTTCCGACACCTTCTTTCTGCTTCTGCGCCTTCCTCATCTCGAGTCAGTCTCTCTGCATCTTGTCCTATCCCGAAATTTCCGTTCCAAATGCCAGTTCACTCCATGCTCCGAATTGATGGACTGGATATGAGCATCGATGTATGCTATAGTATCGATTGATAGTATGCCTGTGTTACGCATGTGCGACGTCGTGGGAGAACAACTTCTCATTGTCGCCGTTGTCGGGGCGAGCGCTCCCGACGGGCTGCCGATTTTTCTTTTACACTCAGCCGTTCCGCCAACAGTAAACATATTTCGTCGAAGCGAGTTGGTTGTGGTGTGATCACATCGGGTCGAACCGATCTTATCTGTCCATCGGTACTGGAGGGCTTTTTTTGCAACGAACTTGCACAGCAGTTTAATAGCTCCGGGTTTTCCGTGACAAACAGATTGCATTTTTGTGGATAAATCTTTGGATACTTTGAAGTGGTTTTGAAAATCGGAAGATCCTCTTATCAGTACTTGTTGGGGTACTAGACGTCAATCACCTTCTGTGCGCAGATCGATCTTTAGTTCATACCGGATATAGACTTGGTAAGCATTTTCTGCTCTAGCCAACTGAGATCAAATGTTTTCTTATAAAAACGAAGCTTCTATTAAACCTGATATAACCAAAGATTGGCATTATTGGTCTCGAAGAAGCATTTATAGCAGTGGTATGACCTCACTCCTCTATGATAGTTAAGTCAACGAAGTCTTCCATCGGACGTTCTTCACTTAATCGGTAGAAGGCTTGCCTAAAGTATAAAGGATAAAGAACGACCTTAATCAATCCCTTTCGGAATTCGCCACGCATTCTACTTCTACGGCACTTTGTGGAGGCAATTATAAGGCGTAATTGACCTGTGCGACGAATCACTTACGGTGGCGAGTTGACAGACAAGTCAGTGTTGTACCTTTCCACACAACTCTGGTACCAATTCGCTCCGGTGGATGGAAGGTGTGGTTGAGCTGGGTGGTAAACCCGAACCAAGAACCAGGAATTGGGTGCAAGCGATAGCTGACGCCTCCTCCGACTGCGCTACCATGGTCCAAAAGCTTGCTTAAGAAGGGTAAAACTGGTCTGCCCATCAGACGTTCTTCAATTGATCGCTAGAAGAAGTAAACACCGGCCTGTGTTGACGATCCTCAGTTGAGCCCTCAATGAGCACCTGAAGCACAGTCGGACAATGCGCCAGCATCCGTCTGCACCCGTTTTGAACTCCGCCCAGCCATATCATGCTTTCTGAATCGTTCTAGACGCGATTCGCGGAAGCACGATGCGTGGCACATACCACAAAGGAATGGCTTATTTTTTCAAACCGCGCACTTGAGCATCGTTGAGGGACTTAAAGAAAACAGTAAAACCTAGAGCGATGGTAATAGCGCAGTTAATCATCCGCAAACTTCAGCACGTAATTGTTCTATCCCATGCCAATGCGGCATTGTCGTCACGTTGTCATATTAGTGAAGAGGCTACCTGAGCTCGGCAACAGTTCGGCAACAGTGAAGAGGCTACCTGAGCTCGGCAACATATTGAGAAATCTCTTCTAGATCCGGGCTTGCGACGGCTACACGCAGTTTAAAATTTCGCTCAATGATAATGTCAGTTTTCCGCCAAAGGCTTTTTGGGTAATTGATCAGGTTATTGGCGAAAATCCCCAACATCGTCGCGGAATCTGTTTTCCTTCACCCGCTTCCTAGGGGGAAGAGGCCAAAAAAAATGCAGATCTCTGAGGTGCGCTAGAAATCAAGGATTAGTTCGCCGCCAAGGATCGCATCATCAATTTTCTGGTGAGGCTATTCTGGACGCCTTCGAGAGGATCGATGCCTTTCTTATTGGTTCGATTAAAGAAAGATCTTTGTCCCACATTCTGCTATTGGCCTCACGTTTTGGGCGCAAACAACCAGAACATTTGCTTTCAACTCTCAGATCAGGTTATATACGCGGTAATGTGCTTACCATTTATCTGGACCCATTTCTTTTTGAAGAATTTACAGAGTGAAGAGTCCCTCGTCATTTCTGCTTGCCAAGAGAAGGAAGACGTTTATTGCGCTCATTATTATGGTAGATATTGTATTCTCTGCAGCTTTTACGTGGTACATAGTCGTAGATACATGTTTTTAGTGAAATGAAAGCAACCAATATAGTTTCGCCCCTTTTGATGAGTTGGGCTTTGATGAGCTTTGTTTTTAACACATTTTCAGAGCTATTCTGATTCTGTGTAACAAAGTTGGAGGAAAAATCGGCTCCCTGAATGGTTTGTGGTTTAAGACCAGCCTTGGGCAGTCAATCCTTCCAACCTTCACGGGTTGGTGACTTGGTTCCATACTGAAGGAAGGGCGCTCATTTATACCTGCGGCTAGTCAACGCAGCTCCTCCTCGTTGATCCACACACCTTGGATAGGTGGAGTATTCCACAGAGGATAATTAACGTTGACCTTTTCACTTTATTCTGTCTCAAGGAATAATATGGGCAATATTTGGGCTCCATTTTTTCCTTGTTCGAATCGATTAAATCCGTAGAACCATATGTTATTGTGTGAAGTAAAAACGCGTGACCATTACGTCTGTGGTGCTGGGTAGAATTAAAGTGAAAACCTCTACCAAATTTTGTTCCACATAATGGTTTCTCTGAGAAACGCTGAGCAAGATACGATATCTTTCTATTCATGTCATTCTCTTGGTTTGACTATCGCAAGATTAAGTTTACTTATTTTGAGTTTAGATAAATATGAATTTATTGAACAGGGGTAAATATTTGTTGGCCCAGACAGTAGGTAGACAGCACCAAGTCGCAGTGTTGAATATATGGAAGAGTATGTGGAAGGTGATTATATGAGGGAGAATACACGAAAGGGCTTGTTTACATTGTAGAATGAACTGTTCTCATAACATTTGTCACTGAAGCGGCTTCTGCCGGTGACTTCACTGGCGTTTCAAACGCGAACTGGAGAGGGAATAGTAATCAGTGACTTGAGGGTAGTAATGGGAACTAATGATGATTAGCTATAGGATTTACAGATGGGCTATAGCTAACCATCACTGATGAATCCCTTAGGGATGCATAAGTAATGCATCACTCACTGATTGTACTTCTGCGCAGTGCCGTTCAGGCACTTCGTTAGAATAATAGCCTAGCCAAGAAAGGACCTGCAAAGGAAACTAAGTCAGAATCCCATCGTTCCCGTACAATACAACAGCGACGTAGGGCTGGATTCCTCAGGTGTGCGCGTGAACCGACGCGAAGTGGAACTCGTCGTGGTATGTCTGTGAGTACTGAAGGGTGATGAGCGCCGATGTGACGCTGTGCGTAAATAAATCTTGGTCTCGCTTCGAGCCGGAAGCAACAAACTGTTCCAACCCTCCGCGTGGGGAATGTGCTACCAGCTTGTCTGAGAAGGGGATAGTTCATTAACCTGTTCAGCAGCTGGCCAATTCATTTCACAATTAAACACCTTTTCCACGTCGAAATGGACGCACTAAAAAACCAAATTGGACGTTTTCACGTCGAGTTTGAAACTCTTCAAATCAAATTGGGCACTCTTCTAAACGGGCTTATGAACTCTGAAATCAAATTGAGCGTCTTCCGAGGACGAGTTTCTTACAGGTTCAACTAAAGACTCTCCAAGATGGTTAGAATAATACTTTGTTCAAGGAAAATTTTGAATGACATTTTTTGAATTTTTTTGCTTCAACTGCTGAATGAGTGAAATAATTTTATAAAATTCTTATTTTTCAACAAAGAATAATAAATTAAATTATGTGTTAAGGCGCAACAAGACAGCAATCATGTCGTGCATCAAAAGACTGCATCAAAAGATTTTCAAAAATTGTAAAGGACACTTCGAGGCTTTTTCACTAATGTAGTAGGCGCTTAGAAAAGCTTAGCGAAGGTATGGAAATAGGATTATTTTTAAGTTATAGAGAAAATTCGAGGTGCTCCATGAGAATGGCTAGCTTATTGAAAGAGGATGGATCGATTTTGCTTAAAATTCGCGTAGAGTCGGAGACTTATTCGGGGTGCCGAACACGACGTCGTCTGACAATTCCCTTTGAGATGCACCACGCATTCTACCTCTACAGAATGTCGCGAAAGCCGTCAGCTAATATTTTAGTGCTCCGTACACTAACATACGGTGGTCAACCGATGGACAAATCAGTGTTTTACCCCTCCCAGACGAATCTGGTAGCAACTAGCCAACTCCGGAGAGATTGAAGACTTGGTTGGTTTCGTGGAAATTCCGAACTAGGAGCCTGGAATCGGGTACACGCGATGGCCGATGCTTTCTCCAACTGCGCCACGCGTGCCCAAACATCATAAACAATGAAAATAGGGTGATACAGAAACTGCCTTCAAGATATCGGAAGTGGAAAGCGCTTCCTGATGTGACTAGTATGGCCTTCCTTCGCCGTTTTTTCTCTCGTTAGGTTGGCTATGAAATTGCGACTTTACACACAAGCATATGGTCCTCTCCCAAGCAAAGCACTTCATTTCTCGCTGTCCGATGAGTTGGAATAGGGCTTGTCTTCTGTAAGACTCCAGTACTGAAACCGACAAGCATGATGCGTTGCTTTTTTCGACAACAGCATGACTAATGGAGACATCTGCTTCTCGAAGCCACGACATTTTTCTGTCTTCTGCCTTTTTTTTTCGTCAAAATAACAATCTCCTTCTTATCCTGCTGTCGTCATAATCCTTCCGCCTTTATGCTTCGCTAATGTTACACTTTTCTTAACGCC
Source organism: Heligmosomoides polygyrus polygyrus (assembly GCA_947396885.1). Classification (NCBI taxonomy): domain Eukaryota; kingdom Metazoa; phylum Nematoda; class Chromadorea; order Rhabditida; family Heligmosomidae; genus Heligmosomoides; species Heligmosomoides polygyrus. Next base: position 26,653,173 of record OX377202.1, read on the forward strand.
CAGATAATCTCGAATAACATCTATCTTTCTTTAATCCGTAAAGCATTATATGAATTGCGGAGCTTGGCCTCGTTAACTGCTTCTTGAAGCCCCAATGGCGCAGTCGGTTGATTCTGCATCTGGGTTTCCTTTTAGGTTTACTTACCCAGTAGATCCAATAAACACTTTGCTTATGGCCTTTGAGATACTAAAAGGCACCACAAATCTCAGGATTTCTGATTTTTTCATACTGGTTCCCTCCTCGACAAGGGGCGCCAATGTCAAAATGTCAGCATATGTAGGTGCAGCCAGTAGCTCGGTCAGAACAATGTTTATCAGCTTTAGATCACGAACAAGTTTTAATAGAGTTCTTAGGTCTTCCAGCTGGTTATTAAGTTATGCTTCGTTCAAAAAGCAGGTTACCAAGTTCGTTGATTGACCTGTTTATGCTTTTACTATTGTATAATGTTTGTTTTTACTGTTTAGGTTAAATTTACTGCTTTTCTCACTTGTAGAATATTGCATTTTGCTTAATTTCTAGCATTGAGCACTAGTTTCTATTCTTGATTTGTTCCGTTTGGTTCTCCTTGGGTAGTTTGCTTCTGGTGTCGATATCGGCACCCACATAAATAAATAAACAAATGTCCCTCTGTTCCTCTTGTAGTGAGTGTTCGCATTGTACTTTATCAGTTAATCGTAAGTAACAAACGGCGAATGTGAGGCTATCAGCATTAATAAATTCGCTTGCAGCACAATGGGGGGTGCCAGTTGTCGCGGGCTTTCTGATTCAAAACTCTGGGCTCGAGTTCCGCCCAGGCCAACTAAGCCTTCCATGTTTGCGGGGTCGCTGAATTGGTACCACACCTCTTTGGAAGGGTAAAGTACTGACGTGTTCATCGGTTGGCCCCCACAAGTCGTTGTATACGCCACGTCGGCGTCTAAATTTCCTCCAGTATTCCGTAGAAGTAGAGTGCGCCAAACAGGATTGATTCATACAATCCTTTGTGCCTTGATTTTGTGGCGACTGGGGTTTATATTGCATGCTGAAAGCTCTACCTGCCTAATTGGAGGACTCGAAAATAACTTCTAAATTAGGATGCTTGCTAAATTAGAGGGAACTGATGAAGTATGAAACATGAGCTATCTCCGCATTTGCAAGAAACCCAACGAATTATATTACAGACATTATTTTCTGACACGTACGTTCAGAGATGGTCCCACACAGGTCTGGGAACCTCTCAACCCTTCGGAACCAATAAAGTGGGACCAGGATTCCCTGGTAAGGAGGTCAAGCTATTTTATGCCTAGCACACAACCCATTAAACCTTGTTCTTAATCCCTACTTTATCCCAACTCAAGGGCACCTAAAACGCAGAAGTGGTTGAAGGCTACTGCATATTGTCGTTCTATTAGGGGGGGGGGGGCCAAAAGTAATGAGACACCCCATGCCGTGTCCATACATCTCGTGACTGGAGTCTGGTTTCGTGCTTATCGTATTTGTATGTTTGTATGCTACTTGCTGAAGCCCATCTGAGAAGTTACCACTTTCGCCCTTTCCAGAAGCATGCCAAAAACCCCAGCCTGTCTCATGCCGAAACCCCAGTCTGACGAGTCGACCTGTGTCGCGCAAATCTCCCCCAATTCCCAACCCCGAGCAGCCTGGGCTCAATATTCACGCAAGATGAGAAGTACGTCTTCTACCTTAACCCTGCCAAGCAGCGAGTCTGGGTGAGGCCTGGTGAATTGTTACCGAACTTCGTTCGGCGAGATGTTCACGGCGAGAAGCATCTTTGGAGCGTTTGGGTCTGCGCCCATGGATCGGTTTACCGGAGGCTGTTTCCCAAGAGCACGTCGATGAACTCCAAGGCCATGGTGAACGAAATAGAGGAGATGGGCCGGCGACTCGCTCTTATTCATTCGCAGCGCTTCAAAAAGGTTCTCCTCTTCGACAACGCCGCACCCCATCGGGAACAAGTAAGCACGGATAAGCTTGGCTAGCTGGGCTACGTTCACATGCCTCACCCACCGTATTCGCTGGACATCTCTCCATGCAACTACCACTACTACTTGAGCCTACAGGACTTCCTAGTCGGAAGGGACACAAGAACCCAAGCAGTCCTTGACAACCATATCGAGCAGTTGATCAACACCAGGCTCAAACAGTTCTGGAGGGATGGGATCAGGAAGTTGGCTGAGCGATGGCAGCAAGGTCCTTGCCCTTAATGGCAAATATACTCCTCAGCATCGTTGAGTTGTAATTGAGTTATAAGGAGATAAAGATTTTTTTTCATTTTGTCTCATTACTTTTGGCCCCCCCTAATAGTTTACTGACAGATTACTCAAGCATACGGTCTCGATTACGGGAAGTAGAAAACGGAAGGCATTGCCCTGCAAAGTAACCATCGATCCGACGAATATCGATCACGGTCTTATTTTAGATGCAGAATACCAGCTGTAATGTGTTGTCGTGAATCTATGGTGCTTTCGTAACCCTATTTCTATCGACCACTGCGGCACTTCCTTTGATGCAGTTTTCAATGATAGATAGGAAGGTCGTCTCTTCCTAAAAGAGGGAGCTCATACACCTTGATCCAAATCACAGCAGTTCCCACTTTTAGCCAGGTTTTTGCGCATGGAGAACACCACGATTAGCACATTGTTCAGTAATTTTCAATTTCGAAACATAGTGATGTCCAGATTTCATGCAGGTTGCATATGGTGTGGACACAAATACGTGCATGACCTTTGCCTTTTGGGAATTTTTCATTCCGTCTGTCTTTATGTCTGCGTTTCGATGTTTTCAAACAACTGAAGTATCGCCCGATGAATCACGTTGCTATGTCGCCAGCGCCAAATTCAATTTGAACATGGTTGTTGGAGCAATACGAAAACAATAGTGCCAGAACCCACCTCCTGCCAACATTTTGTTGGTTCAGAAAAGTGAGACCTAATGTTCCCCCCCCCCGTTTCGACTTTTTGTTTCAGGTGATTGTAGCCTCGTGGAATATTAACCAATTTAATTCGGGTGAGAACTAATACACCTGGCGTTTCACTGCTGAAAAACGTCGCTAACCGTAATTAACTACAATACCGCTCGCGTCGCGCGGTCAAAAAGACGGTTTGCGACGGAAAAATCCGTCGCAAACCGTCGCCTGCTCATAACTCCTTTAATCTTGAGTCATTTCAGAAAGTGTTGGCACCATTCGATTCGTCTCCTCGAGATCTACAAGACGTGTATGAAACTTTACCAGACCTCCGCGTTTTCGCCGTGGGTGGCCTAAAAAAATAACTGCAGCAGGTTTTTGCGATTGGAGCACCTTATTTTCCAGAACGTGCATGTGACGTGCAGTGTTTTCGGAGTATCTCAAGCATGGCGTGCGTTGTCAGTGCTCTGTCATGCCTGGAATATTCCGAGAGTGCGTCGTGCACAATGCATATAAGATCGAACCTATCAATCGAATGGGAGGAAGCATGTTCACTGGGTTTCTATCTTCGCTTGATGGAAAATGTAAAGCTTTTCATCTTGCACCGTTTGAAGAACTTTGTAGGAAATTTCCAGCCGTCCTACTTAGGAGTTGCTCCAGTCAGTCCGATGAGCCTTTGGAGTGCGCCGCGTGCAATGCGTATAGAGATGAAACCTATACCTTCATAGGATAGAGCAGTACCCGCTGAAGATCATGTGTCTGAGGGCAGAATCTCTTGTTAGGATACTGTATTTTCTAAAAGTCAGAGAGCGCTCTATGCTATGAAAATCGGGCTTTTCGGCACCAAAAATCTGGTGTAATTTAAGAGTTGTAAGACGACAGCTGCCCTTAAGACAACACTTGCTGATGGATCACCAAGGTATCAGAGTCGAAGTAAAGTATCTGGCAGATACTAAGACCGAATCAAACTGTAATTTAGGTATACCGTGGAACTGTCTTGTCTTCTCGTTTGTCAGGTAAAGGTGGGTTGGGCCCTTCTACTTTTGGAAGAGATCTTATAAAATCTAGACAAGAAGAGGCATTTTACATTCATCGTATGTAGATGGAACCACGTGTATTTTTCCACATTGAAGGACCAAAAACTCCAACATATTCGTGGAATAAGCCTTCTATGCAAAGGCGGGAACATTCGAAGCTTTAAAGCCACGAAGACTATCTGCTCGACCCGATAGTAAATCTGTTTAACACTGAACTGTAACTCCAAATACTATTTGATGCGTAGGCAGCTTTAGAATGGCAGAAATGGAACTTTTTTGAGCCGTTCTCGTGAGGAGTCGGGTGGAAGTCCCCCGAGCGGAGCCTGGATCGATTTCCGCGTTGAAATGGGTGTAAACGGGGTGCGAACTGGGTGCAGCCAGTCGGGGCAGCCCCGTCTCACTCATCTCGCGTTGCCTCTTCATCTGTCGCTTCCGCTGCCTTCATTCATGCAGACAGTTCCACCAGCGGGAATGCTCTACCGTATACTTTCAGATCAATGGCTGAATGTGTTGAAGTAATATGAAGCTTCTCTATTCCATTCACTTCTACCATGGAATTATCATAATTTCTTCTATTGCCAACCACATCAGTTAGGCTAAAAACGATTACGCTTGGAGTATCGCTGCCAATAAAATCGGCTAGTAGCAATCCTCATGTTGGAGCTCATGATCTGTCGAAGGGCATTTTTGCGCCACTTTCTACTCGGTGGGAATTATCCTTTGAAAGCACTGCAACAAATACGAGAAAATGACGACGTGAAGGCCACATCTATGGAGATCACAAATTTTGGGCTGATGAATTCAACCATATGTTGTTTGGAGCTTCCGCACAGAAGGATGGTATCTTTTGTTTGTCAGAGCGAGGTTCATTTTCATCAAATTTTTGTGAGTTGCTTTCAGGTTTCTGTTCTTCTCTAATGTATTAGCTTGATCACTGAATTCCATTCTGAAATATGTCAGCAGTTCATCATCAAATACCAAAAGTGATCATTAGAACTTCACTGAGAACCTTCGCGATGGTTGGAGAAAACCAGTTCCTCCACAAATGCTTCGCAAACTATTCTCTATCATTGCTCGTGATCCGATCCTCATAATAAACAGCTACTGTTTCGGAAGGATGTTCATTCTTGTCCCACTAAAAAAGAATCCAGAGATTGCCGCTGGCACATTCATTTGTCGACGCACCACACCGTATAGCTCACACTAACTAAGCTTTTCCCTTTTCCTTTGCGAGGAGGCGACTCAGCAGGATACTTTTGCTACTTCATACCTTAAGCTAAGGAACGCCGCTTAGGCTTTGCTTCTACGCATTCCTCTGTGCCAATTCTGAGCAAGGCTTTTTGTTATTTCAACGTCCTCTATCTCTACTTCAAAGACTGTAGTGACAGTACTTCACTGCTATTTTCTAGGCAATTGCTTCCTAACAAAGAACCTAAATTTTGATTTAGCTTCACCATCGCGTTTCCAAGCTTCAAGCTGCAAAGCTCACGGAACGAATATTGGGCCTTATGCTGTCACGGAACATGGATTCTTCAGTTTTTGGAAGTCATCTTATACATTTCATATTATTTGCATATTATATTATATATTTTAAATTAATCGCATTCATATCACCACCACGACGTCTCGTAGAAGTAGAATGCGTAGCGCATCCCAAGAAGGTTGAGTAACCGCCTTCCGCTATGGTTATCCTTATTATTTATTTTGTGTATTTTAACAAGGGGATCAATACTCTTGGAGCAAATGGCTGAAACAGTGGCAGGAATATCCAAGATTCAGCAACCTAATGTGTATGATCCACTTACAGCAGAAGATGCGCCTGCTAAACGCATAATATTTTTATCGACTTATTTTTTTCCGAATAGGATCGACCCACTTTCACATACTATTTCCATATTCTTAGCTACGTATTTTGCTTACCAACGGTGCTCCAGATGCGTACAAAAACGTGTTTCTGGAGATATTCTGGACGAAATCCTTTCTATCAGGCATTATTTACTTATTTATTTATTTGTTTATCCTAATTTACGTTTGTTTATTCTAAGTAAGTAAATAATGTGACAAAAACACTATTAACACAAAACAACAGCGCTAAAGAAGCACAACAAAACATTTACCTAAATTGCTATAGTAATTGGATTGATTAGTCAATGTGTAAGTAACAGCAGATGTTTTTTCCTTCCTTTCTCTCTTGTTTTCTCTAATCTTTTTTTTCCACCTTTTTTTTGTGAACGAGGAATTGAAAAGAAGAAATATAGGTCTCATTACTAGGCATTATCGTTTTTCGAGCCTTCCTGTAGAAGGGGATGAATCATAAGAAGTTAACCCGTTTTAGTTGAGAATCTCCCCGTGTTCTGCAAACTGACATTGACCGTTTTGAGTGCTCATTTTCTCCACACACTTCTTCAGCGGAAGCATCTGAAGCATCAGCTACTCCGCAGTTCTCGTTCACCTGCTCCAAGTCTTTTCGAATGCTTTTCCTGCTCTGAAATTTTGATGCCGTTGCACTCATTTCGTCAACCGAACCGGAACCGTTGGGCCTCCTAGCAATCCGGTCAATTCCAGAGATCACGCGGTGATGCCGATCGAAGCGGCTGCAGGTTTTCGCGAAAACCAGTGTGAGTTATCGACTTTTCTTTGGTTTCGTCCGCGTGGAATCGATTTTCGATTATACGCTCAGCTGTTCAGGAGACGATAAAAGTGGAGTTCACTGCGGTCAAGCTGATTTAGTCTTGGTGAGTGGTACATTTTGCAAAACCGCTTTGCTTTTTGTGCGAACGCCTGCCTTCTCTCCTGTTGCATGTATTCTGCAATATTTTTAATTTTTTGTCTACATCATCGCATAAGATTCTCTCCTAGTAACTACTGTTGAACGTCTCACTTCATCTACATGTTCTCATGCGGTTCTGTCTTGAGACACGAATTCGGTCGACCATTCACTAATTTTTTCGTTTATTAAAGTGTTTTATTTTTTTCCTATCGTTTTTTATGGTGCCTTTACACTTTGTGTTTGTGGTCTATGAAGCTCCTCGCTTTGGTTCATTTCGATCCTTGAATGTCTTATACGCTGTCAACCCTCACAAATTTCGTTCAAAAAAGAAGGAACTAATGGCTTCGAACTTGTTGAACTAATTCTTGTATATTTGTGCACTCAACGCATATACAATTCCTACCGTTTCCTAGAATAACGTAGATTTCCGACTGGATCTTTAATATTGGGTACCTAACTCTTCTGCTTAAGGAGCTTTTGGATAAGTTTACTATAAAGGAGGACAAATGCCGTGCTCTGAATTTGCAGCAATATCTGCCTCGGGGTGTCTGTAGCACAGTCGAAGGAGATGTCGACTGTCGCGTGCACCTGATACCAGGTTCTTGGTTCGGATCTCCCGTACAGGCCGACCAAGCCATCCCTTCAGGTTCGGTGAATTGGAACCAGACTTGTCTGGGAAGGATAAAGCGCTGACTTGACGCTGGCCTCCGCAAGTCATTGTATGGCCAAATTCTCGTCCGATTCGCCTCCACGATAGAAGTCGAATGCGTGGCGCATCACCAAAGGGATCGAGTAACACCGTCCTTTATTCTTTTTATCTTTTATCTCATCGGTTTCTCATAATTCGTGGTCTGAACTTTCCACGAGCCTGTTACGTCACTTCCGCTCCGTCTTTATATTGGATTGACACTTCGCTGCTTAATCGGTTTTTAACTTCATGTTCAGTTCATTAATAATAACGGTTCGGTTTTTTTCAGATTTTTTTTCGCGCAGAAATGAGCTGATTTAGTGGGAGTCGAACTTTAGCAGCTTTGATTTGCCTCAGTTTTATTTTTAGATTTTTCATTTTTCACAGCTGGATCAGACCGAATTGCTTCCCCTACACCTGCTCATCTTCACATCCATTCCAGCCATTTCCTTTAAATCTGTTTTCCGACGATTGCCATGTTTTTGCCGTTGTGCTGTTCTATGGAGTCGTTGACTGAAACGCTGTTTGTCTGCCTGTGAAATGAACTTCTCATTGCGAATTCGGCGCTGTTTGAAGGTGTTCTTCCGGTCAGCTGATTGGGCGTAGTCGTATGGTTAGCAGACAGGCGGGGAGCGTAACCATCGACCACCCCCGCCCCTTGTTTGGTGCGCCGGTGCTGTCGGCTTCACCTTTTCGTGAAACCTGACCGCTGCTCTTTTCCCTACCCAAAAAGGGTTTCTTCCGACTTTATTCAGACTGTGTAGGCTTCGGGAACTCATATAGAGAGCCACTTCTGGAGAATCCAAATCTTGGATTCAGGACTCCTGTAGAAGTCGACGCCCTTCACTTTGTTTGGCTGTTTTAGGTCGAATTTTATGAACGCTATTGACATATATTCTACTTTACGACACATCGTTGTATTTTGCAGTTACTCTGGTAGGAGTTGTCAGCTGCCAAAATGGTTTGCAAAATCAACAAATGAACAAGTAATTATTCCAATGATCCTGGAGTTGTGAAGGCCTTGGACGTAGAATCAAACCTCAGGTGGTTCCCGGCCGACGGCTCCACTGTATTTCCCCTGCGTTTGCTCGGTTTCTCCAACGGTTCACTACTGTGTATTAGCTCATTTCATTGTCTCTTTTTGTCGAGCCATCATGGAGCCTTTCCACCCACTTACTGTTGGTTTTTCAAAATTAAAATGGCTTAGAAATATTAAGTTGGAAAAAAGTCTTTTCATTTTTTTCAAAGATTTATTTCTAAAATAAGACAATTTGCTCCTTTTTATGCTAAGCAACTATATTTCTTTAAACGTGCAGCTTTATTGACATACTATAAATGTTGAGGATGAGGGCTTACTGAATATGGAGGCTACCTAGTTCTTTGAATAGCTTCGACGATCTGCTGTACTTCTTCACCAGCGGGAACTCTTTCAACGAAGAAACGCCAAAGTTTTGCTCTACAAATGGCCAAATCGATATCGGCTGCGCCTCTGATGTAAGACGATCCATATCGATCGATAACCAGTTTTTCGCTCACCGTCTCCGACTTTCCCGTATGGCACGTGTGTCGCGCGACCTGTTCATTCGTTCGGTGTTTACGTCTCTTCGTCCTCTTCAAAGAAGCGACCGGAATTCTGTGGTTGCCTTCAGTGGCAATGTCTTCATTTGTCGTTATTGCTTACGTCTGCAACTGAAGAAGAGCAAGATGGCAAATGTATGGCATTGATCGGTTCGAATTGTATTGCAGAGCTGAGGTTTCGATGTCTAAGCTCGGCAATACAATTCGAACCTTCTAGTGCTTAAAACTAGTGGTTGCTTCTGATTTCACTTACTCTTGTTTTGACAAATTCTTTTCACAAACTGCTTGATACAGATGATGACTAATCGCTATATAAATAAATTTATATACTCAAGAGGCTCGCAGTTGTCGATAGCGGCTACGGGATCAGATATTTAAGTTTTCGCTCTAGGTCTTGGAAAGCTCTGTACGCTTGATCCATTTGCGTGTTTTATTGAAAAGGTTAACGGTAGCTACTGAATTCATTCGATGCTGGAATTTTTGAAGCCACCGGGTTGGATAGGGACAAATTGTCGGACAGAGCAAAACGCTCGTAGGATGACCCATTCGCGCTAGCTGTAACGGTAGTGTTTATGCCCTCAAATGTCCTGGTATTCGTGACTTTCTAAAGTGCATTTAGAGTTTCAAGACTTTGGTCTGGTGGTCTGCGCAGGGAATCGAGAGATCTCAATTAATGCACCTACTAGTTGCGACTCTGGCACAGCTCTAAATGAGTAATTTTGATAAAAAGTCCTGTCCACCTATGGCCTTATTCGTCATCCATTTGTCCAGTCAACTAAGTGACTTTTTCGCCGATCTTGTCATATGCCAGAGTGGTCCACTAGGTTTGAGGGGTAGCGAGAACGTTAAGGTTATTGTTGAACACATCGACGACCGCTCAGCAAATCGCGTCCCCCCCCCCCCCCCGAATCTCGTGGAGCGCGATATTCCAAATGAAACTCACTCTTAATGGGTTTTTAAAATTTCAAAAAAGGGGATTTCAAATAAAGCTTCCACTCCAAGGGATAGCCGCATACTGGAGAAACCCAGAAGAGGTTCGAGAGCAGAACGTAGAAGATGTATTCGCTGGTATGGGAAAGTCTGCAAAGGAAAAGGGCACACTTTCGCCGCGAATCGTGCAAAGAAGGTGACCAAACGATGAAGCAAGTATTTGAAATATTTTTATCCAGATTGTTTCCAAACTTTCACAAGAGATAAGACCAGTTATTTTGGGCATGACCATTTTTGTAGAATGTGAGTAGCTGTTTGGGAACAAATCGGCTTTGTAAAGCATGAATAGTGTGTAGTGTTGACTATTTGTTTTTATCAATACTTAAAAGCGAATGACGCCCGGACTATAGTGCAGTAGCACTGCTAGGATCCAACACATCTAATGAACCACCATAAACCATGAAAAAGCGAGAAATAGACCGGCGCTTCTCCACAACAATATGGGCACGAGGTAGCGCAGTCCGAGAGGCACCAGCTGTCTCGTACACTCTTATAAAGGATTCTTCGTCGGATTCCCGCCCAGGCCAACCCAGCCTTCCATCCCTCCGGAGTCGACAACATTGATACCGGACTTTCTTGAGAAGGATTAAACACTGACCTGTCCTGTCCATCCACTGAACACCACATCTCATTGCATAGGCCGTTGTGCGTTATAGGCATAGGCCGTTGTGCGTAATAATATGCGTTTAAATGTCCTCCACGACATATCGTATATATATATATATAATTATTTATTTATTACATGGAAATCCATGTTAGCTAACATGTTCTGTACCTGCAAAGAACAAATAAACCAGAAGCGGTGAAGAAATGCTAAGAGAGGAAAGTAACATTCTAAACATATAAAACTCATCATTTTCAATAGTGCTTGTCCCGCTTGGTGGCGGGGTCCGCTCTTCTGGTCTGGTGACGCCACTTCTCCCGATCAAACGCTTGGTCGGGATGGACACCAGCTAACTTCATGTCCATATGCAACGTATCTAGCCAACGTTGTTTCGGGCGTCCTCTGGGCCGTTTTCCAGGGACCTCAAGATTCAGGCCAATCTTACACACGGCGTCGTCGTTAGCGCGAAGGACGTGACCATACTATCGTAGACCTGCTTCGCGCAACTTGTCCGATATCGGGACGACACCGAACCTTTGTCGCATGGTTTCATTGCGAACGCGGTCCAATCGCGTTACTCCAGCTCCACCTTAGCATTTTCGTCTCCATTACACTGAGACGGCTTTCAATTTCCTTCGTCACGGGCCAGCACTCAGCACCGTACGTCGCTACTGGGCGGACGACTGCTCTATACACCTTTGACTTGAGGTACTCAGGTATTGTCTTGTCGCAAAGCACCCCAGTCAACGAACGCCATTTGGACCAGGCTGCACTCCCACGTGCGTTCACCTCCAACTTTAGACTGCCATCCGACGTGACTGTTGATCCAAGATACTTGAAAGATGTAACTCGTGAGAGGTCAGTACCATTGATCTCAATGGATCCATGCTCATTCACATCCGTCGTCAAGTATTCCGTCTTTTTGACGACGGAAGTGAATGAGCATGGATTAAATCAATGGTACTGTTTCCAAGGGCCAAGTACGCATTAGGAGTCCCATCAGGAGAGAATTTGAATTTGTGGTGCTTGCCGAAGATGAGTTGATGACGCCGACGTTTATCACTTCTTATGGTGAAGTTGTGGGGCGTGGTAGCGCAGACGGAGAAGGCGCTGACCGTAGCATGCTCCCAATCCAGGTTATTGGTTGGAATATCCGTCGTAAAGCAACGAAAATTTTCATCCCTTCGTGGTCGGCGTAGTGGTGCCGTGAATGTCTGGGAAGGATGGGCAGGTATTCGCACTATATAGTCGATATACGCGTTCCAATTGCTTAAACAATAGCAGTAGAATGCGTGGTGCATCGTACGAGGGACTGATTAGCATCGTCTTTTGCAATTTTACCTTCATGGTGAAAATGATCGCCCATGGGCGGCTGAATGTCTCCTACACTCATGCTTGTCCACCCGTCTCCTCCACCTGTGGAGAACTCGGTCCATTTTTATACCACACCTGAGCCAGGCAGATCGGGCACGTCATGTGGGAACTCGTCCGGGGTCGGCCAGTGATTGAGTTATGTGTGCGTACAGCCATTTCCGGTGCCCGATTAGTTGAGTTGTCACGTTAACGTGGGCGTGTGTAACCCCTCGTCAACCGCATTGTTCTGCTTCGCTGTGCGTCAGACTGTTCTGCCTGTGTTGCGGTGCTTGAACTACCTCCACCACCTCTTAAGAAGCATCATAGATGACGCTCTTCTTACGAAGCATCTCCTTCTCACTGCCTTCCTGAATTGCCTCAAATTAGTCATCGTTTCTCCCTGCTGAAGTCCTTAAACCACATGATCACTCACGTTGTTCATGTCGCCCTTGAGCGGCACACTTCTTCCTTTCGGCCCTACTGCTTCGTGATGCAGAAAAAAATCTTGACTAGCTACTACATCCACTACAAAGAACGACCCATTGTTGCGGTACTGTGTCACTCTTGCGCTCTGTAGTGCAAATTTATCGCATATCTGATCCAGCACCGATGACCAAAAGGCTTGTTTACCCATAGAGTCTTGTAAACGGTGCCAGCGCGTGTGGAAGTGGAAGAATCACCTTTTCGAAACCAAAATAAAAGGATCAAGAGGAGAACGAGAATCAGAAGACGTATTCGTGTCCAGATCTAGCCAAAGTCGCCTCCGCACCATTTGGAAGTAATATGTGCCACGCATCCTCAACAATTTTATAAAGTGATTTTTCTTTTTACTCTTTTCTTCAGAATTGATGAACATTTCGATAAATTATAATGGTAACCTATTGTGTGATGCGCAACAATTTCGGTGCCTGCTTTGTCTGCACGATAAATTGAGGGTTGCCAATGGACAGGGTGTCTGTGCTTGTTTCTTTTAAGACAGACACAACATGACAGACACACACGTCTGCCACCAGTTCGTCGATCTCGACGCAATGAACAGTCCATGCAAGTTTGAACCAGAAGGTGTGCATCAGATCAGCCTATCCTGCCAGTCGCGCCACATATGCATTTCCTCTGTCCTTAGAAGTGCAGTGGTCCGAACAAGGAGCACGAACACGATTGAGTGTTCTTTGCTGCATCACTGAACGACTACTGTTCAGCGGTTCAAAAACATGTTTTTTGCGCTTTTTTACTGTATTCACACCTGAGCCATCCTCACGTTTCCAATAAGGATAGGGCTACTGAAAAATAAAGGTCGGCGTTAGTCAAGGTCTTTGTGAGCTGCGCCACGCACTCTACTACAAGGCGTCCATTTGGGCCCATTTGAGGGTGTATTTGACTTCTATAATTCAAAGGTCGAAAAGTTTGGTTGATGCTTTGACCAGGGCCCGGATTCATCAACGAATTATAGCAATTTAACGGAGAAAATACGGCCGAAATTCCTGACAGCGCGGCGAAATGTTTTACCATCTGTCTCGATAAGTCGCGCTATCAGGGATTTCGCCGGTATTTTCTCCGTTCAGTTGTCGTAAGTGTTGAAGAATCTGGCCCTAGGACTGCATGGTATAGTCGACCGCTTCTCGGATTTGTCTGTGCATGTGGCTATGCATGTCCATAAATAATTTGTCGATTCGGAATTCTAGCGTGGAGTATGATGTCTTCACGGTATTAACATATCAGCTGTGAATGGCCTTCGATGTTCTTATCAGATAACCCATGTCAGCCTATCGTCAGAAATACTGTCAGAGACAACTGAAATGGTGGAGAGGTACGCTCGGCTTTCTCAAAATCGAATAGATTATAGTGCGGTTGGCATAGTTGACATGTGCTAGTCGAGCCTGTCCTAAGCGCTTCCTTGATATTCCTCCCCTAGGCCGTTCACTCCTTCTTCGGTAGCCGAGCCTTGGGTCCGTTAAGGTTTGGTTGTTTTTACGTAGCTCCTTCATTCGACCACATTTTCACTTCTTTCTGAGGTTACACAGTTTCTCGTCTACAGTGTCAGCGAAAATGTCGACTTGCTCACGAACGCATGGCAGAGAGCAGTTGCACGGCTGAAAAATGGAGTGGCGATGTGAAGTCGTTTTTCGGGATGGGAATGGACGGTCGGAGACGCAGAATGTCCAGCTGTGTCGTCAGAGCGCAGGCGTTCAGACACGGAAGAATTCCACGGAAGCGTTCCGTGAGAGCCTTTTCTTTCTAGAGATTTCTAGGGCTTGGAAGTATAGTAACAGCGTCTCCTTCATTTCTGCTTGATCACTTCCACAGTGAAGTTGCTTAGGTTGCAATAACCCGTTCTAATCGGATGGAAATTGTATTGTTAGGAGTAGAAAAAGGCTGACATCTTCTTGCTTCAGAAGGTAGTTGCGCTAAAAGGAACCTATTCGGACTTTTATTTTGAATAAGCCACATGTGTAGACGTGCCATAGTCGGATACGTCAGACGAGAAGTAAGTTAGGGCGGAACACGTAATTGCAGCTATCTAATTGCAGGCAGAAATTTAGACAAGGATGAGAAGAAACAAAATGGGAAAAACTGAAGATAAAACGCAGGAAAAAGGTGAAGGATAGAACTCTAAGACACCCCAGAGTGCGAGATCTTCCACGCAAGCGAGCATAATTCCTACCACGAAAAAGTTTTTTGAAAGGAAGGGCAACAATGCCATGAAGTAGCATCATGAAAAAGGATTAGGACCTCACCGCGAATTCGGCGAATTCTTTTTCCTCCTTCGGCTTTATTTTCCCGTCGAGCTGATCACATGTAAACGTGCAACTACTCTCACCGTTCTGTTATATTTTTCTGGACTTACTGGTCATTCCTAGTGCTGAAGATCTTCCGTCCCTTTGGTTTCGATAAATTGTACCGAAGTTGTTGGAGAAGCGTAACTCACCGGCTTGCCCCTCGGTTATGCACAACTGATTATTGCATAGGCCAAATACACATCCAGATTATTCTTTCGATACACTGGATGCGTGGCGCATCTGCAGTACGATTGACTAACGCCATCCGTTGTTATTTATCCCATTTTTTATAAACAACAATGATAGGAATAGCCATCACTGTCCTGCGAGGAACCATACCTTCAGTCCGGAGTGCAAGTGTTGTGTAAAAAAAGCTACTGAGGACCAAGCGAATAAAAAAAATCCTCCCATGGCATGGCAGAAGTAGAATGCGTGGCGTATCCCAAGGAGATTGATAGCATCGACATGCCTCCTTCACCTTGCAATGCCTAATCGTATGAGCGGCACAGTTGGCTCACACTATGGCAAGCTCGTGTTACTGTCATTCTCACCCTTCTGTTATATCGGGAAAGTAACCACTTTGTGGACAACTGGGCTGGAAGCTGATTTAGGTGCGGTGGAAAAGTAATGTCAGCACTAAGACTTCAATTAAACTCTCTTGGAGTTCCGGTGTAGATGTGGCAACCGTTCTATACCTAACGATGCTCATTCATACTTCAAACGGTCTGCTGTTGCTTTAATTGAGAAGCTCTACTGGTTATCCTGATGCTGAAAATCTTAGAGCGAACGGCGCGCAGGTCCATCGGCCATGTAACACTATAATAGGGATCTTAAAGTTTTGAATAAAGTTGATTACTTATAGCCCTTGCTCGGAAGTAGAGCCAGCTTCTGCGAAGGTTTTCTCGAACAGGTCTCTATCGTTTATCGATTTCGGTCATGGAACTTGGCGTTCTCATTCTCACTTTCTTATTCATATGCAACAAATGATTTCATAACCAACTTTGTGGGCGTGTGGTAACCCCTCGGAAGCAGTTTCTCGAGGCACCCAATTCCAGGTTCGCGTTTCGGACTTCCCGCCCAAGCTAGCCAAGTCGTCCACCTTTCTGGGGTTTGTGCCAGGTTTGTCTGGGAAGGCTAAATACGCATTCAAATCGACTTCACGACATTCCGTAGAAGTAAGATGCGTGGCGCATCTCACAAAAGAATTGATTGACGCTGTCCTTTGTCCTTATCCCCATAACAAACCTTGCAGGCACAACAGAATAAGCTAGTGATCGCATGCGAATGAACTATAAAACCTGAAGCCGCAAATGTGTAATGGTAACTTTATTTATAAAGTTGCCATTACACATTTGCGTTCGATCAAACGGCGCCGGTGGTGTAATGGCGTAGAGCATTCTCGCCCGGTCAGAGGGAGGTGCGGGTTCGAGTCCCGCCTGGCGCTAGAAGTTTTGATCGCAACAAAACATCGTTGTGACAGCTTACAACCTCGATGCCAGCCAACTGAGGGTTAAAGAAACTGATTTGAATTGTTTCTATCAAGACCATGAGCTTAACTGGTCCCATGCTGATATCAGCGGCCAGCTCATCCCGGATACGGGTGGGTGCTGATCGGTCTCACGAGGTGTGGATGTTGCGTTCGATCAAAGCGCCGGTGGTGTAATGGCGTAGAGCATTCCCGCCCGGTCAGAGGGAGGTGCGGGTTCGAGTCCCGCCTGGCGCTAGAAGTTTTGATCGCAACAAAACATCGTTGTGACAACTTTATTTATAAAGGGTTTGAAAAAAGAATAATTTGATTTTGGTTTTGGTTTTCTTTCGGGCACTTACTGGGAACTAGTTCCCCTACCTGATCGAAAATCAGACGCCGAAATTCGCATAGTGTTCGCCCATCGACTCAGATTTCAGCTCATCTACGCCTTTCTGGCCCAGGGCTCAGCGAACGATCTCCATAGCCGCGCTTAGCTGGAGGGCCGGGTGCTCGGCCTGCCATTGCCACAGAGTCGTGAATTTGCGATTTATGAACTGCTGGCTCGGTGCCAAGCCGGTGTCAACCAGGGCTTCACACACACATTAATGCGGGCGGTACTAGGCACGCGAAGCGAGCCGGGCCGGCTAGCCAGCCCGCCCGGTCCGTTGGGCTGCGTCTGCGCGATCTCCTCACGTCCGTCGCCCACACTCCGCGTTTGTTTCCTCAACGAAGATCGTTGCTCGATCGATAAACCGATTTTTATTGATTCCGCGGCTTAGTGGCATATTCTTGCGCTCGGGAACTCCTCTCTTTCGCTTCTCCCCAGGCTGTGAGGGGAAATTCTCGATCGCATACGTCCCATTTACAAAGGGAAGAGTTCCTCTGGCTGGGTCAGAAGGTTGAAGGCATTTATTTGTTCATTGCAATTTTCCTCTAGCGTATGCCAGTTGGTCCATCCCAGCCTGCTACAACTTAGCAGGAGATCTATCAAATGCGCTCTTCAATCTAACAATCCCTTTTCTCTGATCAATAAATCGATAACGAACATGATGCAGCCTAGTCGTTCCACCACCACAAAACGACGAAGGGATGAGTGGTGCAGGAAGTGCGTTTTTTCCGCCGCGGCGATTGTTCGTGTTCCGCGCACGTGAACGGCACGATCGTTGACATCCTGCGCATTCGGCGTGTCCTTCACAGAGCGATCACTCGAAAATGCCACCGAATCAATACAGCCGATCGATTTCGATCGCGAGACGGTCTCTGTGACTTCTTGTTGATGAAACCCGTGTGTCCGCGTTGGATTTCTTCGCATCAGCTGCTCCGACGACCGACCCGACTGCGGCGACAACGAAGGCGCTGCTTGCTTCGCGTCGCTTTTAGCGCTCGGGTTCTTATTTGAAAGCAGATCTTTTCCTGTTCGCTATTCCAGACCCATGTATACTTAGTCAAAGTTTGTTGAGTTTATTGCTATAAAGAGTGTGAACTATTGTTCCTAATACAGTGAACAGTCGATCGCTTGTTCTTCCCAAGGCTTCTTCTGTTCAGCGTTCCAGGGTTTAAACCGCCAAAAATCCAATTGGATCGATCCAACTTCTGTTGACTAGAAAAGTGTTGGCTAGACGTTGCTTTGTTCAAACAATGAATATTTAACAAGCAGATTAAAAATTAATTGTGCGGTCGCACCGAGGAGACGCCTAGTACGGAGGAATGTGAACGCTTATTGAGCTGACAATGGAGTGCAAATCTCGTCATCATCCAATCCTTGGGATGCGCTGCGCACTCTTCTTCTACGTGCATTCATTCCTTAGATGGATGGTGGTTGGCAGGCGAAGCCAATAGAGGGATCATGTTTTGTCGTGAGGCGCTGTCTAGCGTGCAATTGAGTTGAGGCTCTTGGTTCGGATTTCCCACCCAGACCATCATACCTTCCTTCCCTCCGGGGTCGGTGAGTATGTGTACCAGATAGGTTCGAAAGGATAAAACACTGCATTGTTCATCACCTGGCCACCGCAAGTCATTGCATAGACCTAATGAGTGTTCAAATTCCCTCCACAAAATTCTGCAGAAGTTGAATGCGAGGCGCATCCCAGAAGGAATTGACTAAGGCCGTCCTTTATCCTCCATCATTTGTTATACTTTTATCGATGCGATTAGACTTAGATGCGCCATGCATTTTATTTTCTGCAGCTGCCGTGGAAGCGCTTTGAACACCTACATATCCAGCTTAAGAGTGGTTTATGGTGGCTAGTTTTATCCTTCTCATATAAGTCTGGAATGAGTCCACCCATATCAGAGGGTAGAAAACCTGTGTTTCTTCTTATATGCAGCACTTGCTGACGCATTTGTCTTAAGGTTGTTATGAGCTACATTTATTTATTTATATTATTTATTTATAGTAACGTACGCGTGAATGTGTAGTGAAACAACAACGAACAGATAGCATCCAGCCGGTTGTAAACATCCAGGGCACTGAACTATGTAATTAAAAAACGAGTAATGAGGTTAATGAGAGAACGCTTAATGGGGTCGAGCTCATCAAGCAGTAGATAGAACAAAACAGCAACTGAGCTCCGAGCAGGAATAACGCCCGCACATACATGAACCTTTCAATCATACAACTTCACCGTCACATTTATCCCAAAGAAGCCACCCCAGCCTGTTCCTTGGCTTTCTTTAGCTGCCTCACCGTAATGATGTTGAACTAAATCAGGCTTCTGTAATATGAGCTACTTACCGCCGTCCAAAACTTACATGAATAGGTTGGTTTTTGAAAGGCGAGTTCATCGTATTGAAATATTGGTCGGTGTATATCTAAGAAGGATTTGCGCTACTAATTCACCCAATTCTACTTCCCACTTCGGCGAGATTGACGACTTTTTCAGTCTAGACGAAGAAACGAGCCTAAACTTGACTGACCACTACCCAGATGGCATCAGACTGTTTTACTAGGTTGTAAGGAAAGCATCCCACCACTTGTGCAATTTTTTCAAATTTATTTCTCTCGTTCCATGCATGCAAAAACTAACGAACATATGCATCATTGTTGTCTGCAACGTATTGCCATTTGTCAGGTAACCCTGTAGATCCCGCTTCTCTAGAACTCCCAGGTTTGGACGAAAAAACTCTGCGATGCACTTTTCAAGTTGCTCCCTGTCGTCAAATTGTTTCTCGTTCAAATGGTTCGACAACGAAAGAAATAGATAGTGGAGGTATGACGAATATAACGACAATACTGGCAAATATAGGTCATAGGACGGGCCATATGCTCGTTATTGGGAGAAGGCTCCAGAAAACTTTTTAAAATTTGGAGAAGCACCAGAGTGGCGGGAAACTTCCCTTACAACCTAGTACTCAGTAAGGGATGCACGGGTAGAGGTTTAGGTGAGCGTTCCAACCACGCATTGCACTCCTAGGTGATATCGTGGTAGAAATTTGAAATGCTATTAGGTTTGTTCAGAAACTTAGGATAATGGTAAAAGGCGTTACTCAGTTCCTTTTGGGATGCGCCATGCGTTCTACTTTTACGGGATGCCGTATAGGCGATTTGAATGCGTAATTGGCCAGTGCATGACTTGGCCAAATACTGTCAGCCCAGCTGGACAAGTGTTTTATCCACATAAATTTTAACACCGCTTCGCCGACCTCGGGGGGATAGGAGGGTCGGTTGCCCTGGGCGGGGAATCCGAACGGAGAATCTAGAATCAGCTCATCATGATAGCATCTTCTCCATAAGCGATACCAGGCCCCTTGTTCAGCAACATAATTATTCATTGGTTCATGGATGCGCGGTGGGAGAAGGATGCGGGCATTCAGTTGAGATTCCGCACGGGCCACCCAAGATTTTTATCCGTCCTGTGTCTGTGGATTGGTCTCAGACATGTATGGGAAGACAAAAGGACACTGATCTGTTCATCGACAGGCCACCACAGGTCGTTGTATAGGAGAAGTCGCTCTAAAGTCTCCACGATAACCTGCAGAAGTAGGATGCCTGGCGCATCCGCGGTAGATATGCATTCTTCCGTTCTTTGTCCCTGTTCATCCTTCATTTTGGTCTGCCTTTCCGTGAGCTGTCCTGTTGAACGGGTGAAAACACGCTGTCGAAGTTGGCAGAGGCAGATTCAGTGGGACTGAGTCATTGTGTCTCCGTTCTGCTGGTTCCTAGCGATTTTGTCTCCCCTTGTCTTCATTCCAAGCCGTTTCCTGTGAAGCTTAGTTTGCGCGGTAGATTAGGCTCCAATGGGAATCGTACCGCAAAGCACAGCAGCGACAGCTTCTGTCGGCGACATGAGATTCGGCCTCACAGCTTCCTGCCTTTCCGACACCTCACCTACCCTCAGCCAGGCAGTAAAACGTTGACTGATCATTGGTAGTGGTGCCAAGAAAGATTTCGTTAAATTGCTCTGCCCTATCTACCCTCAATCGTTCTCAGGGGAAGGTACGTGGGCGAACCGTCTGGCGAAGTCGAATCGGGTGAGGTGTTAGAAGTGGAGGAGCGGAGAGCACAGAATTGGGCCGAGTTCGAGGTGGGTGCGGTTTCGCTAAACATTATTCTGGTTTTTCCTGATCGACTGTCGTTGAATCTTGGCATGACGTTGATACCAATAGGACTGTTCGAGCTGTGGAGCCAAAATTCTGGTTTTCGTCAATACAGCGCTGCGTCCGGCCCTGACCCACCCCGACGTCTTCCCACTTGGTACGGCCTCAATCGCTATGGGCCTGTTCATACTCCACGACAGGAGCGACGAGAATGACAAACGGCGACAAGAGCGACTGCGGAGCGTAGTGTACGTAATTGCACAACATAAGCCCATAGGAAAAGAAATCGGGACTTAAACCACCTTCCTGTTGGTTATACTTCTTTTCTAGATTTCGATTTCCAATTGGAGCAGTCCCCTATATGTCTATGATAGATGAGGATCGGGTACTAAGCGGGCTGGTGCCCGCAAAAACCGTATTTATTTGAGTGTTCCACGACCATGGTCTCATAATGGAGCGGCTTAGTACCGAGGATCGTAATGTTTTGTACTATAGTAATACTGTAAGCAGTGCAGATTTTCTGTAAATCGGCAGGAAAATCTAGGAGAATCTTGGAATTACTACATGCTCGCCATCTGGAGGAACGGCACTACTCTTTCTCTATCCAGATTTAACTTATTGAGATTAATTGATTCGCGTGTTTCACACAGGCGACGAGTCGCTCCCGTCGCGAACTATGAACGGGTCCTATCTCAGTAGGGTGACCAGCGTTCATTCTCTTGAATCCTTCGGGTTTGTTATCCTCTCCACTGGAGGTCGGCGCAAAATTTATTCTCATCGTAAACCTGCGAAACACCTGGTGTGGGTGACTGCTTCTGCTGTTGTCGAAAAAAGCTATAGCTCCTCAATGAAATGTCTCATCCCTTCTTGCTGACAGCCAGTTCAGCATTGCTCTTTTTCGCTTTGGGCGTGCTCATAGCGAACGTTTTGAGTTTTCTTGGGCGCTGCGTACATTCCACTACGTCTGGCCCCGTGCAGCCTATTCATAATTCGGCTTCCATTAGCACCACGTCGTCTTCACCAGGGTATTTCGCAAGGATTTTCTTTTTTTCTCAAAAATCCAATTTGATGTCGATAGAGTTCTTGATAACGGACGGCCCTGTTTTTCGAATTTTCGCCACCATGACCAACCTCTTCGAAGGTCAACCGGCGGTCCCCTTTTGCTGAAACAACTGCCGGCGGTTCTTCAGTTGTCTGTTTATAGTTCAGTTCCTCCTCGGGCGGAGCAGCGTATCGCCTAAAAAGTGGCAGTTGTCGTCGTAGATGATTTGTCGTCTGTCGGCTGCCCGTTATTGCCCCTCGCTTTTTTCTGCGCTTCACTCCATCCCATAGTAGCACCAGGCTGGCACCGTTTGTTCCTCGTTGCTCACCATAGCAAGCTGTTCTCTGAGCTCTGCGCTGTTTACCGGATGCCGATTCTGCAGCTTGTTCCTGTTCTCAGAAGCGCTTCCAGCATAGCACGCTGATATCCTGTTTGAGGAGCTCGAGGTAGCGCAGTCGGAAGAGGCGCCTGCTGTCGGGTGCACTCCGCTTCAGGGTTCATGTTCCTTTCCTATCCAGGTCAACTAGTCCTACGATCCCTTCCAAGTCGTCGGACTGGAGCCGTCAGGGAAAGGGAAAGCACTGCCTTTTCCGTTTAATGGCCACCGCAAGTCACTGTCCGGGCCAATTATACACGCACGTAATGCCTTCATTAAATCCAGTAGGAGCAGAATTCGTGGCGCATCCAAGAATGAGCTGTTTATCGCTGTACTTTGTCATGTTATCCTTTCATCAATTTCCATGTCTTCTTTTGTACTTTTTAATGTGCAAATTGCACAGATTCTACTCGTGTGAAAGTTAGTGATAATACTTGCTTTGATACTTTGATGATCCTTTTGTCGGCTGGAGGTCTTCTCAGCGGGGACCACAAGACCGCTCGATCTCTAGCAGCTTGCATTCAATGAGGCAGACTCCGCTCTCTGAAAGATCTTGAGAATGAGTCTGCCCATCGCCTTGGCGGTCGTCCCCGGGGGTCTCTTATGGTCTCTCGGAAGCCATTCTGTGACACGGAGACTCCATCTATCGTCCTTTCGTCGAAGCAGGTGTCCGGCCCAGCGATATTTGGACTTCTTCATGTACTGCAGCGGGTCTGCTAATTGCGACTTCTCCCGTAGCTCCGAGTTTCGTAGGTATTCTTGCCACTACTGACGAAGGCTTGTCCTCAGAAGACATCTCTCCAGTGTACGATGCGTCGTTTGCATTGCTCTTGTTGTCGGGCCATGTTTCCGTCGCGTAACACATCACAGGCAGGACAGAGGCGTTGAATATCGAGGCCCTGAGGCCGGGATCCTTGACCTGATCGGTGACTTCGCGAATCGAACTGAAGGCTGCCCATGCTGCGGGCGATTTCAGGAGCGAGGTCGTTATCCATGTTCAGCTCTCTTCCCAGATAGACGTAGGAGTCGACCTGTTGTAGAGCGACTCCATTTAACCTTACGAGTCCCGTGTCACACCACTGGTTGACCATAAACTGCATTTTGGACATATTCATGTCCAATCCAATCTTCATACCTGCCACATTGAGCTCGTTCAGCATTTCCTCGACTTCTGCCGTGCTGGTAGAGATGAGAACAATATCGTCGGGGAAGCGAAGGTTGCTGATCCGTTTACCGTCGACAAGGTAGCCTTTATCGTCCCAGTTCAAGTCTTTCATGGCATCCTGGAGTGCCGCTGTGAATAGCTTGGGAGAAATCGTGTCTCCCTGCCGTACTCCTTTCTCGATAGGAATTTTAAGCTTTCGATCGAACAACTGGATGGTAGTCGATGTGTTCGAGAAGCATTCGTCGAGAAGTCGGATGTAGGGCGATGGTATACCAGCGTTCACAAGGGCGTTCAGAATGGCGTTGATTTCCACAGAGTCGAACGCTTTCCGATAATCCACGAAGACAAGGACAAGTGGGAGGTGGTATTCGCGGCTCCTCTCGATGAGCTGTGAGACAGTCTGAATATGGTCCATGCAGGAGAAAACCTTGCGAAACCCTGCTTGCTCCACTGATACTCATCCAAGGTACGCTCCATGCGGCTAAGCAGTATCTCGGTGAAGATCTTGCACACAACCGAGAAAAGACTGATGGGTCGATAGTTGTTGATATCCTACCGCTGACCTTTTTTGAAGGTTAGAACTGTTTTCGATTCCTTCGCTATGTCCGGAATCTTACCAAGACGAAGGTTTAAGTGCTTGGCAAAAAGTGAGCAGAGCGCACTGCTACCCGCACGAAGGAGATCAGCAGAAATGCTGTCCAGCCCGGGAGCAGTGCCTGGCTCCATCCTTCTGATGGCATTAGTGATAATACTGTTACCATTAGCACTACTACTAATAATGATACCATTTATTGACAACCACATTTTCCCCGTTCTAGGACGAATGGGACGTCCGGTCGTCGATATTTCAGTCGTGAATGAAACCTTAAATATGGGTAAAGGAAAAAGGACGGCTGTACTCAATCCCTTTTGAGGTGCGCCACGCATTCTGTTTTTACGAAATGTCGTGGAGGCGACTTGAATGCGTATTTGGCCGAAGAGTGACTTGTGGTGGCCAGCCGATGAACAAGTCAGCGCTGCATCCTTCCCAAACAGCTCTGGTTCCAATTCACCGACGCCGGAGGGATGAAGGGCTTGGTTGGCCTGGGCGGGAAATCCGAGCCAGGAACCTGGTATCGAGATGCGAGCGACAGCCAACACCTTCTCCAACTGCGCTACACGCGCCCTTTTTTGGTTGAATATGAACAAGAATTTGCCATGCTTTCGGTTCTCACTTGACCTGCTCTTTTGGAGGCCACGATTCGGTATCCGGAATTTTCCTGGCACTTTCGTAGAGGGGAAATATTTAGCAAAGATCGATGCTAATCGTAAGACATTCAGCCAGGGGAAGAGTAGCGCGGTCGTAGGAGGCGTCTGCTGTCGCGCGCACCCCGAACCGAGGTTTTCGGTTAGGGGTCACTCCAGGTGCAGTTAGTTATTGCCGCGCATTCTGCTTCTGTTTCTTATTGCTACATCTGGAATAACATGCATAGAGGCAATTCCATTGCGTATTTGGTCTATCCAATGTTTTGCGGTGATGACCCGGTAGACAAGTGTTATATCCCTCCTAAAGAAGGCTTGTACTAACTAACTGCACCTGGAGTGACCCCGAACCGAGGACCGAAAACCTCGGTTCAGGCTGCGCGCGACAGCAGGCACCTCCTACCACTGCGCTACACTTCCCCTGGCTGAATTTCGTACGAGTGATGTTCCTAAAGTCTTTGGAAGAGTCTGCAATTTTGGTTCGAGTACATGGTGATCTCGGTGCTAGAGGATGCAGTGAAGGGACGGCCCAAAAGAAGAAAGGGTCTATTGGAAAATCCAAGTGTCTCACGGCATAGAACGTTCAGTTTCTTTTTGATTTTTTGGAGAAGTAATCACGCAATGTTCACCGTATTCCCTGGAAAATGTCATCAAGCTGCGGCTGATGAAGTCCCTGTGCATCTCTTCAAGCTTATCACCGTATCCCCTGGAAAATGTCATCAAGCTGCGGCTGATGAAGTCCCTGTGCATCTCTTCAAGCTTAAAGTCTTAGTCTTTGGCGAAGTTGTGGATCAGCACGCAGATTAGTGCAGCTACTAGATGTGTTTTCTCGAATGTCATCCGAGCGAGAGTCTTCGTCGACTGCCCTTGGCTTCCCTGTGTCTTTCTGTCGGAACAAGTGCATGCACGAGGTGGTGGTTGAAGGGGTGTGAGTCATTGTCTGTCAAAGTCAGGTGTGAGGGCAACATTTTAACAATTCAGTCGAAAGTTATCACATGCATGCCCTGCGCTACTTTTTAGCTTAAAGCTGGGTCACAGCGCTCTGCAATTCGTTTCAAAATTGAACTGTAGGAAAACAGGCGCTGAAGGAAGGACGTATATTGCGCAGTACGTTCCCTCGAAATCTTGAACGTTAGACGGTTTCTCCAAGTTTTAAAATGAACATGGGGCTGATTATGGTGTTCCACATGCATGCGTCGCTTTTGTAGCAAGTCATTTATGGCAGTTGTAGTGGCGGTTGTAGTTTTTCTATTTGTTTATCTGTCTTTCAATGTTTTTTTCGATATGCGGCGTCATACTAGATCAAATCATTCATTTTCCTCTTGGTTCTGGCCTTCTCGTGCCAACCGCATGCACCAAATCAGGGGTGCACACAAAATCTTGAGCGTTAAATTTATTTAACGATTTTTTAACGGAAAATTTTCGTTTAAGTTCCTATAATTCGCTAAATTTAGTTGAAACATACAATTAGTTCTGAAGTCTTATTTCATATGAAAAAAATCAGGCAAAACATATTAGGTTCTTACCTCAACAGGTGAACAACTAAGGCTCAATGAGCATAATTTAATATGTGCCTTGCACACAGTGGATATTCGCCTCGGCATGAAGACACGTGCATGTCTAGTTAGATCAGAAATGGAATAGATCAGTTCATCACTGAGGTAAGACCCAACAGTGTTGCTCCGCGTAAAACTTAATTTCGTACAACAAAAAGCTGTACAGAACTTCCTTAAGGCTCCCCCAGACTTCTGCGGCCAGCGGCGGACGGCGAAATCGACGAGTCAAGCCGCCCAACGGCGGCTCCCGGCTCAGCGGCGACGGCGAGGTACTGTAGCCTTTCCAGTCGGGACCAACTGGTGCGAAAGGGCAGAGCGCAGACAGACCCTCCCGGCGCCGCTAGAGAGGCGCCGTCTCGTATGATTCAAATCATAGCGGCAACGCCGCAGAAGTCTGGGGGCCTTTAGGCCTCGTGCATACTTCCCGTCGTCGCGATGGAACCTTTTAGGCCTTTGTCATACCATCGCTCACCCTGAGCGACGCCTAGTGATATGCCCCTTATCGATCGGGCGGGGCGATGGAATCGATATGGATGCATATCATTAGGCGTCGCTCGGGGTGAACGATGGTATGACAAAGGCCAAAGGCCTTACAGAGCGACGCGGATAAATTTGAGCTTCTCACTGCTCCTCGCATTGCTCATCGCTCTGCAAGGGAGCGCAACGCCGATCCGTCCAGGACCAACGCTAAACACCGCGCGCGGCGCGCAAAAGTATGCTATGCCTGCGATGGGCGAGGGAAGCCATGTCGACCGCTACTATTGCCGTGGCCGCGGCGAAGTTTCCTTTGATTATTCGACCGCGTGCGGCGGGATGGCCATGAACTGAGCGCCGCGATGGCATCGCAGCGATGGAAGTACGCCCCCGGCCTTACAAGGTCACCTCCTCCGAGCCTATTCGTGCCGAAGGAACTGATAAAAATACAATTAAGAGCCTATCATTGGAATGTTAACGTTGGGCGAAAGCAGATTTCCAATTTTTATCTGTTATCGTTTTTCGAAAATTATTTAAAATAGGTCCAGCGGCCGAAATCGTTCTCTCCCTCCCGACTATTCAGGGCGGTGAGCAAAAGTATTTTGGGAAAAGCAGCGTTAGGTGTGGATAGGCAGCATATCTTACGAATGCGTCAGACTAGTATTTTAGTGGATTCGTTGACTTGCTTGGCGCGCCGATGAGGAACTTTTCTAACATACAAATGCATGTATAAAAGACGACCTTGCTCATTCCCCTTTGAAATTGGGCCACGCATTCTACTTCTACGAGGCGAATTGAATGCGTATTTGACCTAAACAAAGACTTCTGGTGGGCTGCCGATGAGCAAGTTAGCGCTTTATTCTTCCCAAACAAGACTGGTAGCAATTCACGGACCCCGGAAGGATGGAAGGCTTGGTTGGCCAGCGTGGAAAATCCGATGGAGAAACCTGGTATCGGGTGCACGCGTCAGCCGACACCTCCTTCGACTGCACCTGCACCTAAATATTCAAATGCGCTATAGTAGGTATGAAAGAGAGCACGGAAACAAAAAGAAAAAGGACTCACGCGCTGTGTCTGATATCGCGGGAGCAAGCCCATAGGTTAAATTTCTGAAAATCTCCGTTAAGTTATTAAGCCGGATTTTAACTGAGAATGCCGTTAATTCGTTAACCGTTGGATGTGCACCTCTGTGCCGAATTTCCAGTTCAAGCAATTCATTTGAAAACAACTATCAAGGACTTCAAAAAAGGTAAATAGAATAAAGAATATCTCGTGAAAAGATTTTCTTATCGATTGCCAATTCATGTAGCTATATTTTAAAATTTTTATATTTTTAATTTTAATATATATAATATTTTTTATCGTCGTGCATTTCGGCTAATAAACAAGAACATGATTGGTGAGACATGCAAGACGCCTTATTATGCTGAACCAAGCGCCACTTTTATTCAATCGTGGTTTGTGTGTCAAGTTTCTCCACGAATTTACCGGATTTTGCCTGACCTCTCTGCTCTACTTCGTCTGAGTTCTTTTTCGAATGCGCCGCCCAAGATGCTAAGCAGCGCCGGCAGGTCCGTTGCATTCCATGCCGACATGCCCTGATCCCTTTGGTTACTAGATACTCCGCTTCCAGCTCCTCCGCTGCCTAATTACCTTAGGCGATTAGACGAATCGATTCGTGGAAAGGACGAGGCGTGGGAATAAATGACGCAAGTGGCCCGGCGACCCGCCACGGTGGGCGCCATTCTGCTGCTCCTAGAACCCAATCTGCTTCGCGGTTCGGCGGCGGACTAGGCGCTTTGTTTGGGCGCAAGCTGAACCTCTATTCGACTGGCGACACGCGCGTCTACGGTTTATGCTGCTTAAGCCTCTAGTCCTTAGTGGTGACGGCGTCAATGAAGAACAGCCGCAGTTTCGATGTGTTAAACGCCGTCTTTGAGCTTCTTCTAATCCGTTCCACTTATTCCTAATGACGCCCGTCCGACATCTTTTCCCGTTTTTGAAAATTGCAGGATGCACTTAGGCGAATAACTGCACCTCGTGCCATCTCTCCGCGGCCTATCAGTTATTTACTCGTCGCCGATTCAATGCGCATCAGCTTATGTTGAAAGGCCATTGTTTTGAATAGCCTGGATAAGTACAGCAGCACTTTCACGCGATCTGACTAAGCAGCCGCGGACGAGGCGATGAGAAACAAAGCCCTCTGTTAGGTCGCGTGAGGAAAAAGCCGTCAGCAGAATCGGCAGAGTCTCTGGACGACAAGTATGCACGTCCTCTGCGACCGCTGCTTCTCTCCGTTCTTGTCCAACTGGGGAGTCTTCTGAAGACTCTGAAGGTCTTCAGAAGACTTCCAGTCTTCTGAAGACTTTTGTCTCTCCATGCCTCTGTTCCATTTTCTTCTTTTTCTTCAATTTCTCCGCTTTTTGGCTTCTGCATATTTCCTTATCAGTCCTTCCTGGCCATAAACTACCTCTGCGATGAGTAAGCTGATTAGCGTTTTTAATTGGTTGACCGCTTTATGTCACCGTAGTGCACCGTACCACCGAGACCATAAATGTACGGATTTCAACTCCAAATTTTTTAGATTGTCATCGTCCATCGGGTGCGTGACTCCGTCGCCGGAGAAACTTTCAGAATTATTCCTCAACGTGAAGGCTTAGCGAAGCCCGGCTCAAAATCCGATTCATTTATTTTTCAACCACAAAATTTCATATGAATGGCATTCACATTGCCAGTGAAGTAAGCATCGGAGCGCATTGGTCGAGTGTATGGTGCGTTCTCAACAATGAGCCGCTCTGACTGCGAGGATTTCCATTTCCCTGCTCTTCAAAATACACAGTAGAGATTTACTACAACTGAGGGGATAAGAGTTTGAGCACAAAATGTACCCCTTCTTCTCTTGAACAGCCCGGGAATTTAACTCTGCAGAAGTTCATCTGAAAAACGTGACGAGGCAAATACTTTACAATTTTGTGTATTAAAATTGTATGCTTCTCTGTTAGATCGTTTTTTACCTTGCTCTAGTTTCACTTTTGTTCTTATTTATTTATTTGGACGTGTAAATAAGTACAGCTACATCCTGTGAAAGCTTAAACACAAAAAAAAACTTGGATATTACTATTCGAATCATAACAGTTAGTTAGTCACTTTGGGAGACATCTGTCAACAAGCCTTTAAACTGAGGCAGAGAATTAGGAAGGCTTGTTTTTTTGTTGTTGACGATTTTAAAAACTCAGAGCCGCGCTTTGGGTATGAATGGAAGCACGGATAGAGCTCTTGGCTTTGGAGAAATGGATTTTCCGCTGGTGTTTGAATTTCACAGCGTGAAGAACCCGCCAGGTGGTAGTGCTACCATTTCAGTAATCATTTTGAATATCATCAGCAGATCATTCCGTTACGTACGAGACTAAAGACTGAACACTCAGGACTGTTGAAAATTGTGATGCTATTTTGGTTGTGACGCGATTTCGGTTTCTTCTCATTTTTCTCTTCACTGGATCCTTTGCCGGCCGAGCAATGCTGTAGAATTGGATTCTCAAGGGCAACTTCGCGTTACTGTACATCTCACTTCCCGCCTCGGAGATGCTGCTGGCTAAAAAAACACCTCGCGAACGTCATCGAGAACGTCGTCATCGAGCTCCAGTCTTCCTTCGCTCGCCGACTCGTTCGAATTCGTCCGTTTCCTGTGCTCAGTTCATTTCCTGCCGCTGGCGTGTGGCTCGGCTTCGTAATAGTCTGTCTTCGTTAGTGTCAGTATCGATTGACGAACGACGGGTTGAGGACGGCCTGACAACGACGACGGCGAGGAGGAGGACGGGGAGGAGGCGGAAGGTGTCGGCAGGGCGCGCAACTGCTCGACGGGGGATTCCCCCGTGCTCGACGCGCAGAGAAGCAGAGTTCACTCGGAGTCCGAGCGACTTCAGGGCGGCGGGGGTTGTCCGTCACTTCGCTCATCTGTTGCCGCCGGCCGTCCGTCACGCTGTTGCGTTGCTCCGTCGCTACGTCGCGATCGAACGGACGTCTTCCGGGTTCATGTTCTGCGTCGAGGAGCGCCATACGTCGACATAGCCCTGACTCTGGTTCGCCCTTCTTTGAATACAATTTTGCTTTTAAGTTCTTTAGTTCTTGCCCCAACAGTTTCCTCGTCCATCCCTTTTAATTTCCTTAATACAGCTACTTTGAATCCATACCTACATTGGGCCCAAGAAAAAGAATCGCCCAGAGGAAAAGCAAGTGCACTTGCCCTCTGCTTCCATTACTTTTTTGCATTAGTTATTGGCTTAATTTTTGCTCCCATTATTTCCTTAACTGAGGGTCTGTCTATGTATGTACGTGTTTGGAAAAGCATTATTCACTTCAATTTTGCCGTTGAATCTCGGAGTCCCTTCGGAATCTTTGAAATTAAAGATTTTTGACCACTACTGTAACGTCAGTCACCATGTCCAGTTACTATCTGGAAAATGCTTGAGTAGTACAGTCGGAAGAGGCGCGACCACCACGCTCGAGCCGAGATTTTTGGTTCGGATTCCGTCCAAACTAACCTAATCTGCCAGACTTGCCTGACAAGGATAAAGCGCTGACTTGTCCGTATGCTAGTTATCGCTAGTCTATCCCAACACGCTTTCAATTCGCGTCCACCATATTCCGTGAAGTGTGTGGCATACCCAATGGAGGACTCCATGAACGATAGGCTTTTATCGCCGATCACTTCTCACACATCTCACATCTCAGTGCAGCCCCCTTTGGCGGCGCGGATCGCTTGGACATTTGTAATCATTTCGTACACATGTCGTTGTCTTTGTCGAGCTTTATGTTAACGTAAGTTCCTTAGTGAGCACGGGTAGCCCGGTGGACTGAGGCTCTGGCTGTCAGATGAACCCCGAATCGAAGTTCTTCGGTCGAGGTATGTACGCCTAGGCCAACCAAGTCTTACATCGTCCGAGGGTTGGAAAATTGGTACCAAACGTGTCTGGAAAGAATCATTCACGGACTTGATCAATAGCTTACCGCCGCTGGCCATTGTGTAGGCCAAACACACAATCGAACTGCGTCCATGATACCCCGCAGAGGTATAGTGCGTGGCGCATCCCAAGCAGGCACTGATTAACGTCGTGCTTTTTCCTTTAAACACTTATGTAGTTCTTTATTTCAACTTCTTAGCCATTTTCCTGTAATTTGTTTTTATTATACCTGATCTTAAGGTTATTACATCTGATCTTAAGGTGATTTAATTGAAGCATTTTCCAAGCATTTTTTATTATTATTGAGACCGCTTCTCAAACGTACATGGACAATACGATATCCTTCAGACCTTACGGGAATGTTCTCTGTTGGTTGTAGCTTGTTTTAAAAGCTCTGGTTACATGGATGGTAATGTGAACCTGAGACACACTTGGCAGGAAGCGCCGCATGTGCAGGCAGAAATCAGCATTTGGTTGGACAGTGCGCTACAACAACTGGATTAGTCTCTGGTTTGTCAAAGGGTGTGTCTTAAGCATGGCTCCGTGAGAGGATATAGCGTTGGATCAACCGGCGCCGTGGTCCAGTGGATACAGCATGCTTCCTGGGAAGCGGAGTTTGCGGGTTCGAGTCCTATAGGACGCGAGTGTTTTGGTCGCGAGAGAACATCCTGATCTATCCGTCTCGGGAGGGGCCAAACGTAAAGTTCCAACTGCGCAGGTCTTTCTATGTCACACAACCATATCCACCAAACTCAAATCAAAATCCTCGCACCATGGGACAGCAGCTGAATCTCTGGTAGAAATTCAAGAGAGAGAATGGAGACCAGTACATGCTCCCCTCCGATTAGGATAGATCCGAACATCCTTGCAACAGTTCGTGGACTTGTTCTCCGACTCTACTTCTCAGGCTAATCTGTAATCTGTTCGAATACAGCAATCAGTGGGCCTGCAATTTCGTAGAAGTGCAAATTATGACGTCCTCCAGAGGATTGACGAACGCCTACGTGTCCTCGGTTCTTTGCTCAAATGAGGCGGTGTTAATCAGATGACGAGAGGACTGCGACCCACTCGCTTCTCCTTCATTAGACGAACGAAGTGTGACGTTTTCGATGACGTACTGTCGGCGGAAAAAGCAGCACCCATAGGGACGTCGGCTAGCAGTCGTCTTCGCCTTGTGTCGTCATGCCCGGCTGCCATCTCCCCACTTGTTCGGTGCTCGTTTTGTTGATTGTTTATTCTGTGATGCCGCCAGGCTGTTTATAACACCGACGACGACGGCGAGGGCGACGACAGCGAGCGAGCGAGACGCTGTCTGTTCTTGCCACATACCACCGCTGTATCGCCTCTTTGGCGGCTTCGAATCGGCAACTTCCCCCACTTCCTCCCTCCATCGATTCTATCGATTCCATCGATGCCATGCTCTGTTGAGCTCCAGCATGGCTGACTGCACCGGGAAGCGATGCAGCGGACGCCGTCGGCAGCCGTTGTCCGCCCCGCCAATGCGATACACACACAGTGGTCAGGCGAGGCGCCGACGGCGTCTAGAGTTTCACTCCCGAGGCTATAGTTACCAGCGCTCTAGTAGTATAGTAAGGCCGTTCCGTAGACATCATTCACCCTGTAGGATCCTCTGGAGTTGTGCGAATTTCGAGGCGCTCTGAGCTAGACCGACCAAATACATACAGTATATACACACCTTCGGCTGAAGAGTTCGTCCAGAAAATGGGGTCATATTCAGGCTTACCTTTCCATGAGTATAGAAATCTTTCAACTCTATGGTCAATCGATTTTACTTCTTGTTCGGCACATTCTCTCTTTGAGATGTCTTTTTTGTTGTTGACATTTCTTCTAGTATCCTTCACGAATTGCTTGCTTCACGTGAATTTCACGTATAAAGATAAATAAATAAATATTGTCGTTTCAAATGAGCCTCTTTTATAATTCCTGCCGCTATTTTCTTTAAAGAAGCTTCTACTGAGCATATCTGTTATTTATTTTTGCCTGCTCCTGGTAAAACGATGTCAGCAGCATACTTTTTGGACATCTGCTTTTTATTATCCTTATTCTTGTTTTATGTGTAAAATGTGTATTTTATCCACAATTCTACTACATCCCTCTTACCAAGGCACGTGGTAGCGCAGTCGGATGAGATGCCAGCTATCGTGTGCACCCGATTCCAGGTTCTTGGTTCGGATTTCCCGCCCAGACCAACCCAACCTTCCATCCCCCAGTGATCGGTGTATTGGTAGCAGACTTGTCTGGGTAGCATAAAACACTGACTTGTTTATCGGCTGGTCACCATAAGACATTGTGCAGCCCAAAAACATTCAAACTACCTCCACGACATGCTGTGGAAGTTGAGTGCGTGGCGCTTGCCAAACGTCGATTGATTAACGCCGTCCTTTATCTTTTATCCTTTTAATATCGATTTCCTCCGAGGAGTTTTTGTTGTGTTACTTAGAACATTTAATTCGTCGAAAGTTACAAAAGCCAGGGAATTAAATCGAATGATTGACTAATTTTTTGACGCATGCATAAATGTTCAAGCTGCTGGAATTTTTCTATACGGTGACAGTAAGTCTTTAAGATCTTCCTCACTAACACTTTAAGAGTGAGTTCTGAGTTCTGCCTACAAGCCGAGCCCTTTTAACGAAGTCGTCTAAAGCCGAAGCCATTTTTGAGCCAAAAGCGCAATCAGAGCGTCTTTATGATATAAATAGAATGCGTGGCGCATTCTTTTTCTATTGCTAGTAGTGGTTTTATTAATGCTGAACTTACGCTACTTTTCTTGGATGTTCTTCAGTTTTGGTCGAGCACATAAAAATTGTTTTATTATCTTATCCGGGTTTTACCTGAACTGTTTGTTTGTTTAAAAATATGCAGACTTTTTCCAATGTTATTTGTGTTGCTTTTCATGAAAATTGATTTAATTCATTAACATGTCTCTATGCGGTCTAGTATTTTATGAAGAGGTTCTTAAAGCAATACGGAATTAGCATAGTTAAGCGTGGTTTAAGCCGTTTCCCGTGGCATAGTGAGGTAGTAAGGCGAAATGCTGCTGTGAAAGTGCTGCCTTCTTAGTTAGATCTGGCCTTACCCGAACGAGCATACCCACAGCTTCGTGTGGTCAGAGCGAAGGTAATCCAATACCCAGTAGAGATAGAGGTAACTGGAATTCCTAGACCATTGGTGCTTTTGCAGCTGCACGTGACCCATTGTCATTCTGCTGTTCTGCATTTTAATAACGACATGTTGTTCCGGCGGAGTTCGCCACAAGGCTCATCAGACTCATCAGACTGGTTACTCAGTCTGCTAACGATTTCGCTGACATTTATGTATTCCGAAAGCATTCCCATTTCAGGATGACTGCCGTCATCATCATGGATGACTCAGAGAAACGATGCCTTTTGACGCCGAGTTCCCTGTCAGACTCGCACCCGAATTTTTCATTCACACAGGTACGCCGTTTTGTTCTCTGTCATCGCCATTTTTCATGCTTGCGTTCTATTATCGATCGCTTTTTTATGTTTTGCAATTCAGTGACCTTTTTATTACGTGCTATTGACGCTAATGTTGTTGCTGCAAATGATATTATGCTCCTATCGAAGGAAAAAGAAAAATGAGAAAAAATAAAGAACTTATACAAAGTAAAATAAAATGAAACAAAATCGAAAAGTTATTACAATATTGCTGTGTAAAAGTAAACATAGATAATCAAGCGATATTTGTTGCGGTCAAAACTCTAGCTCCAGGCAGGACTCGAACCCCCACCTCTTGCTGACCGAGCGGGAATGCTCTTCGCCGTTACACCAACAGCGCTTTTTGACCGAACGCAACATCCACACCTCGTGGGACCCACCTGCACTCACCCGTATATCGGGATGAGCCGGCTGATATCAGCATGGAACCCTGGGCCGGATTCATCAAAGTTACTGCAGTAACTTTAACGGAGATTTGTAAGTGAAAGCTCAGATAACGCGGCCTATCAAGCGATATGGTGAGCGATAAGAATTAAAGTTACTGCAGTAACTTTGATGAATCCGGCCCCAGTAAAGCTGAAGGTCTTTGACTTCGATCATTTAAATACAGATAATGGAACTCTGTATTGTAGCAAGAGCCGAGATAGCGGAGTGGTTAGTAACGAAGTCTCATGCATAAGGTCAGAGGTTCGACTCCTGGATCCGAAAGTTCATCCTTACAAAAGCTGCAAAAATGGCAAGGACTCCAATGTTAGGACTAGTTTGATGGAGAAAGCCCATCACTAACTCTCATCAAAAGTTGTAATGGAGTCGATGTAAAGGCTTGGACGTCACCCGGAAGTGGAGCGCAAAACCCCCGCACGAGATATGTGGTCAATATGCGAAAGCTACCAAGGATCGACCGGGGATTCTGAATGTGGGGACGCTGACCAGAAGATCCAAGGAAGTAACTGACCTGGTTAAGCGCAGAAGGATACAGGTCTGCAGGAAATGCGATGGAAATGGGCGCAGGATAGCAGCACTGGAGAAGAGATCAAGCTGTACTATAATACAATGGAGAGGACACCAATAGGACCGAGGTAGCTGCCGCGGAGCTTCTCAAGGTCGAATGAGGAAACGATCGCATCATGTCACTGCGCCTGGAGGGTTACTGGACCATCATGCCTGTTCACGCTTCGCAGAGCGTATGCTCCGTGCACGGCAAGGACGGCTTCTACCTCGCGCTCGTGGAAGCCATTACGTCCGTACCAGAGGGTAACTTGCTCTTCACAGCAGGGGACATGAGCAGACTCGTGGGGAGAGTGGCTGAGTAGGAGTGGAGAGGGTCCGTGGAGCCAACGGTGCCACATTGATACACTAAGATGCGGAGTGGATCCTAGGCTGGATTGGAGAATCTTCCGAACGAGGAACTCCCTCGCGGAGATGTTTAGGCAGAACGACCGAATGAGGGCCCATCCCATTCTGGACCGGGAAGAGGATCATTAAGGCATAGGAAAGATGAAGCTTTCAGACAGGTTTGGTTCCAATTCACGGGCCCCGGTGAATTGGAACCAAACCTGTCTGAAAGACTTCGTTTGCCTGAGTGAGAAATCCGAACCATGGATCTGTTCGGGGGTAATTTTCATCAGTATTGGTTTGATTAGAGTTTTTTTTAAAATTGAAATTAGCGCTAAGTCGCTGACTTCCCAACGAGCAAAATTCAAGTTTCTGCTACCATTCAGAGTTCAAAATTCCCTTTTCCATTGTTGGAAAATTCTGCTGAGCGGTCGGTTTACTTATAGAGCGCTCCAGATGTACAAGAAGAAGACACCACGTCACCCGAAGCACAGGAGACGCCACGTACACCGACACCGAATCTCTTCTCCAATTGCCCTCTCATCTATAGGTAGGTGACTTCAAGTTTTCCATTAAAGGCTTTCTGGTGGCGTTTAGTCCTTTTGTCTTCGGATTGTTCATGTTGAGCAGCAGTTTGTTTTTAAATTTAATTAATACATTTCATTTTCTTCATGGTTTCATTAATGCTTTAATTCACTACTTCGTGTTTTTTCAACCTTTTTTGTGCCTCATGTTCAGTGTTCGGTCTAAAAGCTTCTGTTTTTATGGAGAAAAGTGCACGCTTTCCATAATTGGTTATTCTACTTGCTCTTGGAATGCGCTGAAATATGGATAGGGTCTCGAGGAACATTAAGCAACATTAGAATAAGCAAGGGACTAACTTGGGTTTTAAGTTGAGGAAGCTTCTAACAATAAATCAGGATTTTCTCCAGTTGAAGGTCTGTGAGGGTTGTTTGCAGGACCTTCTAATTCCTAGACGATCATCTGCCTTCAGCTGAGAACGTTTATATTTTGGAATTAAAATGAAAGATTTCATATGTACGTTCCGATATGATATCAAATGTGTCCAATACCGCTTACCTTGAGTAGGTACCCTATTTATCACCGTAAAATATGAAAAAAGAAGTCAGCTTTGGTGAGTTCTTTTGTGGAATTCGCCTCGTCTTCTAATTCTGCGCAATCTCGTGGATGCAATGCGAATGCGTCTTTCTTCTGCTCCTAAAGGAGAACTGGTCCACCAATAGATTAGTGCTTCTCCCAAACATCCTTCGCAAACAAAATAGCTAGCTGAATTTCACCGATCTTGGAGGCGCGTAAGGCTTGATACACCTACTTGATTTACGCTTCTGAAGGCGATCGCCGCCACGCTCTCCTATAGGTCAAGCACGCCCTCAAATTGCTTTCGTGATTTCATGTAAAAATGGAGTGCATGGCGCAGCCCAACTGTTTTCGTCACTGTAATATTTTGCTTGGGCGCGTGTAGCGCAGTCAGAGGAGGCGCCACTGCCGCGTGCACCCCATACCAGATTCCTGGTTCGGATTTCCCACCCAGGCCAACCAAGCCTTCCATCCCTCTGGGGTCGGTGAATTGGTATCAGACTTGTCTGGGAAGGATAAAGCGCTGACTTGTTCATCGGCTGGCCACCGCAAGTCATTGTATGGCCAACTGCGCATTCATGTCGCCTCCACAACATCCCGTAGAAGTAGAATGCGCAGGCGCATCCCAGAAGGGATTAAATAACGCCGTCCCGTTATTAATCTATCCTTCAATATTTTGCTTTCTGATAGTGCTTAAGGGATAAAAAGTTGAGGATAAAGAACGGCACCAATCAGTCTATTTTGGAGTGCGCCACGCGTTCCACTTTTATGGGGTTTCTTGGCGATTTGAATCAGTTTTTTGCCTATGCAGTAACTTCCGGTGGCTAACCGATGGAGAAGTCAGTAAGCATTGCCACCCGCCTAAAATTCATGTAGGATTGCTGGCTGTATCGAAACCAGTCATGCTGAGCGATGTTCGATTTGTCGCTCTGTTCTCTGCTCTATCCCATAAGTCAGGCACGGGTCGGAGTGAGAACTTCACGTGGGGTGCATGTGCTGCGGTTGACAGGGGCCGACGATCTCGGGCGTCTCAGAACTCCGATCTAAATAGACTTCCATTTTTTCCGTCTAACAATTGTTCGTCCAGTGGTGCTCTAGGTTCTCTTTGGCTCTGAACCATGTAGCCTTGATGAGGGAGGAGAGATCAAGGTGTACACTGTCCTGATTATCTTCAAAACATAAAACAAGGAATATAGATGTTTAAAGAAGCAAGGAAGGGTTTATTTATTTTTACCTATAATTTTTCTTTTTAAACACAACAAAGTTACGTTATAAAGATTTAAAAGGTTCGTTTCGTCACTATGTTCAGAAAGCTATAAGCGAGTAAGTAAAAATTTGTTTTTCCTTACTAAACAGTCGGTCGTATGCACACATAAAGGATAAAGAACGGCGTTATTCAATCCATTTTGGGATGCGCCACGCATTCTATTTCTATGAGATGTCGTGCAGGCAGGCTGTATACGAGTTTGGCCATGTAATGACTTGCGGTGGTCAGTCAATGGACAAGTCAGCACTCTATCCTTCCAGTGGAGTTGGGCTACAGCTAAGCTTTTTGAAAATTTCCGAATCATTCGAGTGATTTTGAATACCGAAAATGAGAAACCTGATTTTTTGAAGGTTCGGTTTCGAGTATCTTAAACGTACTCGAACCCGAACATTCAAATATCATTTTTTTCAAAAATCTAAATGAAATATGCAGAATGAAATGAAGCGCGCGACGGCGCCGCGTACTCCGGCTGTGCTACCACGCCCCATACACACATAGAGATTGATAAACGTGATACCCGAAGCAGGCTTTGAGTAATGAAGTTATGTTACCTGGTTTACACCTTGTGCCGTTTACTTTTCGTTCGTTACTATTTGTTCAAATTCTTTCAATATTTTCTTCAATGGTAGTGTATAGCTTTTTTAATAGAAGCAAACAAACAGAAGCTGAACGGAAATTTGGCATGCAGGCAGATGACGCTTTCGGCCACTTAGATTCATTGCGGTTTGACTTTTCACAACTAAGTATGTAGGAGGAACAGTTCTTTCCCATGGGCTCGGTGTGTTAGGTGCAGGCCTGACTTTGTACTACCCAGCAACAGTTTTTCTCTGTCGTAGAATGACTGGTGTGGTTCTACGAAATCGTTGGGTAGGTCAGAAGCGCTTCTGAAGAACGTGCGCGACCGGGTGGGAAGTTAATCGCGTGGCGCAGTTGAGCGGTTCGTTTAAGGCCGACAACGGCTAGGGGTTCGGTGGCAGCTATGTACTAAGCGGTGACGAGAGCAGGAAGAACACTCCCAGTACTGTAGCTCGGGATGCAGCTTGTCTACACAGGCAGCACCGAGGAAGGCATGATGTGTGGCGGCTCCAGTTGAAGTACCAGCTTATCGATTCGTGACGTCATCCCTGGAGAACGAGCTCGTTCGTTCTCACGCTGACGCGAGGGGAATACGGCGGGGCTGGCTAGATTGCAAAAGGAAGTTGGAGGAGCCCCGCCGTCCGGGCGCTCCCGGCGCCGATATCGATCAAGGGGTTTGGGGAGAGTGAAGGGGGTTTCCCGGGACCTTTCCTACAGTATTCCAAATTACGGCTGAATTACGTTGCTTCCGCTGGATGGCACATCGCATGTTTCCGCATTGGCATTGGAGTGTTTTGTTCTTCTCACTCCACTACTCCATACGAATTCACCTTTATGTTCTACATTCAAGGGTAAGGAATAGAGGGCGACGTTATCATTTCCCTTTTGGGATGCCCCACCCATTCTACTTCAATGGGAGGTCGTGCAGGAAATCTGAATGCGTATTTGTCCCAAACGATGGCTTGCAGTGGCTAACCGGTGGACAAGTCAGTTTCTCCTTTCCAGACGAGTCTGGTACTAATTCGCCGATCCCGGAGCGATGGAAGTCTTGGTTGGCCGGGGCGGGGAATCCGAACTAAGCGCGTGGAATTGGATGCACGTGACAGCTGGCTCCTTCTCATACTCCACTACCACATGCTCCTTGTTAAGATGATAGTTGGACGAGTTCCACGGAATGTCGGAATTCTTGTCCGACATTCGCAGGACCTCATCGTGCGGGCTCTGTCTGAAATTTATTTATTTATTATTTATTCCTAGTGCTGATGGTTCCCACGCGAACAGTATAAAAGGGAATACATTACAAAGAAACAAAACAATGGGCACGATACAACTCTCTGAAGGTACAAGTATCGAAGCAAAAAAAGAACATAAAAAACCAGAGAACACTGTAGAGAATAGCAACTCCCGTAACCTTTGTATGTTAAAAACGTTCATCTAACGTGGTCCTCGTAACTGGTACATGAAACCGAAGCTTACTTCTCATCGTTCTGGCCTAGTGCCTTCAGAAGAACGCGATGGGGTGTATATGTGCTTCATGGGCGAGAATTTTGGAAAGTATTTTGAGGTCGACAGATTTCCATTTACTTTTGAGAGATTTTAATCCCCACATCGTGTTTTATCTATTTATTTATTTCCCTTATTCGCTAATATGGTGCCGTCATGTTCTTCGAACAAAATGAATCTATTAGGCCACCTTTGCACAGTAAAAGAAAGGAAAATAACAGTCAGGCAGGTTAGTAGCTGTAGCTCAGCATCTCATCCAGGGCTACAAACAGAAGCTATCGACGGGAGTTGTGAGCTCAATGAGCTGATAACTTATGGGCGACCTTAGTGTACACCTTTATTTGTTTTTAGCAAGTCTGCTACCTCATTTCTCACTCGATTCCTTTTCGAGACGATTTTCTTCTAACCTGTTACCACGCTCATAGGAATAATCGCACGGAACTGCTAGTAATTGAAGGCAATCACATACCACCTCTACCTGTGGAACTTGAACTTCTAGCGGTGAAATTTCTACGTATGTATTTGGACGTCAACATTTTTCAGTGAACCTGCACTAGCCGGACAATGTCATCCCATGCCGATGTCGTTGGCGCCGATTTTCGCCATCAGCGACACCGCCCTGCCACAGGTGGGCTGCGACTTTTTGCTCTTATTTTCTATTGTCTTCGCTTCGTTTTGTCGTTCTATTGAATTAGTTTGCTCTGATAATATCCCTGTCGGACCAACGCCTGTGGGTTTTTGTTGGTTTTCACAGTATTTTGCGCATGCAAGTATTCGTTTCCCGATTATCTTTTTGATGGCGTCAAACGATCCACTCATGCTCAAGTTTAAACCGAAATTTCCGTTTAGAGCTTTTGAGAAAGTGCATTGTTTGATGTGGGAGACAATTTCGCTTTGAAAAGTATCCAGTTTTTACTTCACTTTATTTTTATGTCCACGAAGGTGCGCCGCCTTGGACGAAGAAGGAAAAATTCAGCAATCAAATGTAGCTGAAAGAGAAAAGATTCTGAAATGTGAAAAACGAGATTCCCAGTTCTATACTACTAAGTAGAAGAAAACGACGACGGTAATCAATCCCTGGTTAGAATACGCCGCGCACTCGACTTCTACACGATATCGCGGAGACAATTTGAGAATCGTTTGGCCTTTACAATGACATGTCATGGCCAGCCGTTGAACAACATAGTGCGCCGTCCTTCCCAAACAAGTTGAGTAGCAACTCACCGTCCCGGGAGGAATGGAATTCTTTGGTTGGCCTTCGAGGCCCGAACTTCGAACTTTGTTTCGTGATGCACGAGACAGGCGGCCTCTCCCTCGGCTGCGCTGCCATGCACCCCATGCTAATAAGTGAAAATAAATTGATTTTAAAGTTGTCCAATTTGACGTGAGAACGGTGTGTATAATATAGTAGTTATATGTAGTTTTATGGGGACTTCGGTCTTAAGCTAGCTGGCTTGGAATACTCCATGTATTCTACTTTTTCTACTTCTGGTTTTGTTGGATGGCCAAGGCTGATCTTCGAAAGGATTATTCTGATTGCTTGCGTAAAAAAAGAAACAGTGAGCTCTTGTTGTTGTCGATTTGCTAGGAATTCACGGTCCTTCCGGGTGGGAGGACGAACAACATCATCGCTGTGTGCGTCTGCTGCGCGAAAAGCTCTTCCCCTACTTATTCTTCGTCGATAAGCCGCGTCTGACGTATGCAGCTACATAGTTCGGTGCATGAGTAGCAGCAGCAGCACATTGGCGTGAGTAAACGAGGCTGATCAACTCTAATGCTGCGGAATTGGTGCGAGGGGAAGCTTGTGGGATGCAGTGGAGTGATCGAAGGGATATGATGCCTTGGTGTGGTTGCCTTGTATTTGGTCATCCAATAGCTGATGTCGTTCTTTCGATCACCGAATACTTTTCCACTAAAGCGTGGTTCACTCGATCCATTTGTTCACAGCAAAGATCTGCGTCAACACTTTGCCCACGGTTAAGCATTTCAAAGTGAAAGTCAAAGCTTCAAAGTTCCACGGACATTCCACCACAGAGAAACGCCTTTTGGGATGTACATAAAGTCGGCTTTGCGGTACTTCTTGACGATTCACTTTGATTCACTTGGAGACAGCCACTATTTTTCGCGGTTTGGATTACCGTACAAAACCCACTTTTCGTCTCCTGTCATCAGCAGATTAACAAAAGTTACCCGTACGGCGAAAAAAAAAATCAACAAAAAATGACGTTACTTAACGGATGACCTATTGTATGCTCCGGCACAGCATTTCGTCCAGGTTCATCATCTTTTTGTTCCAGTTTTTGCCATTGTGTGCTGATTTGACTTTGATTTTAGTGGGCGGACCACAAGTCGTGGGTCAGAAGTTCTATTTTGAAGACGTCGCGGGAAGTTTAAAGCAATGGTAAAAATTTCAATTTTCTTTGCAAATGCAAGCTTGGCTTGCTGTTCATTTTCGTTGAAAAGCAACCTGAGCTTGAATTTGCATTAGGAACATTATCAGTCAAGTCAGGAATCAGCTCGTATGAGAGAATGCTAATACATACTCGTGGTGACCATACAAAAAGGGGTCGCCCTCTTCGAGTGTTGACAGCAAGCTCTCCAGCAGTTCTTTGGGTCTGGAGGGCTCAGTGGTCTCTAATCTCTTTGGGTGGCTTAGCTGCCCAAAGATCGTTGCCGTTCATCTGTTTACTTTGTGGCGTTTATTAACGGCCGAGAGCGTAGCTCATTATTGCGTCTTAGCGAAGCATCGAGAAGATTTCTCTGGAGGACGGGTTTCTCCTTGACGCAGAAGAAGATTCGAGATTATCTGACACTGCTGAAAACGTTGTTATTGTGTCTATCTGTGACACGCCTCGCATTCCATTTTCATGAGGTCTAGTGGGGCCATTTCGAATGCCTACCTCGACTGTACGAGGGTCAACCGATTGTCAAAGTGGTCTGGCCTTCCCAGACAAGCCCTGTTCTATGTCACCCCAAAAGGGAATGAGGAAGATTGCTATCACTGAGCGCGAACCGAGCTTCAAATCGGTGCTAGATGCGACCTTAACGTTGAACATAAGTACAGAATGTCCCAAAAAATGTAAGCACTGTTTGAATGCTGATAACGATAGAGGTACTGAAGAGGTTAAGAGCTCATATGAAAGCGCAAAAAGTGGATATTTTTTGACAATTGAGTGTTGAGTATGAATTGAGCCGCATGAAGTTTTCTGACATATTTTCTGACACATGTGTTTTATAGGGGATTGAGCATACATAGTGCTGCAGATGTAACGACTTTTCAAACAAAAGCGGCAGGCCAAGCTTTTGCTTGAAATGTGTGCAACTTGACGTGAAATTTCTAGCTTCTTCTCGCCGAAGTTTCTGTCAATTGCACTGATTGTTATAGTGTTTAATATTTCAATTTAGTATTCTCTTTTCACCTTTCAATTTTTTTCTCTCACATGCAAGACGTCTTTTTTTTGCCTACATGAAAAGAGATTCATAATAGCTTTTGTTTCGTAGGTTTTAATAATTTTCGTATTGTTGAGCTATTTTGTTAATGCGTATTGAATGTATTCATGTTTAGATTGTTGATTATTTGCGTTAATTTCGTACTGCTCGATATACTCTTACATTACTCCCTTCGGCAGTGGTGCTTATCGAGAAAATATAAAAATGAGGGTTCTCATCAGGGCCAATCAAGGCTTCCATCCCTTCTATTTTTACCAGATTTTTCTGGGAGAAATAATACTAACTTGTTCACCGGTTACCCACCACAATTCATTGTATAGATCAAATACGCATCTAAATGACCTCCATGAAATCGTGTTGAATTACATTTTGTGGCGCATCGAAAATAGGGATCGGCTAACACCGATCTTTCCCGATTGCGCTTTTTTCCTTATCTGGGATACGCTACGAGTTATACGTTCGTTCCGTTATACTTTCTCGTTTGGATACACAATTTGAAGGATTTTCGGCTGAAGGAGTCTGAAACTACAGGCAGCTCATGCTGTTGTCCTTCTCCTTGTCAACCCACGGACGCGTGCAAGGAGTGGTTGGCTGGTGTTGCCTGCGTGCGATCCACG
Organism: Heligmosomoides polygyrus polygyrus; assembly: GCA_947396885.1. Taxonomy (NCBI): domain Eukaryota; kingdom Metazoa; phylum Nematoda; class Chromadorea; order Rhabditida; family Heligmosomidae; genus Heligmosomoides; species Heligmosomoides polygyrus. Next base: position 26,698,018 of record OX377202.1, read on the forward strand.
TTCGTCCTTTCTGAGCAAACTGCGAAAAACTTTGTGGACGTCTGGAAGGAAGCTGTACAGTGGTTTTTCCAGTGGAGCTTTTCAACGGCAGCAGAATGAGGCAGCCTTTGTATTAGCGGATGCAACGTAGCGTTGGTTCTCGATTACAGAAAAGGTTGATTCAGTGCTCGGATTCAGCCTTCCTCAAGCAAGCCTTCCAGCCCTCCGGGTCCGTTGATTAGGTACGAGACTTGTCTGGAAAGGATTGGGGGCTGACCCTTCTATCGGCTAGTCGTATGTCATGTTATGTATGTTCTGTGGGCCAACTACTCTGGCCTCCACGATCTCCTGTAGAGAAGGAATGTGATCAGCTTCTAACATTAGATTGACTTATCTCTCATAACGATGTTTTGTTGCGATCGAAACTCTAGCGCCAGGCGGGACTGGAACCCGCAGCTCCTGCTGACTGTTCGGGAATGCTCGACGCCATTACACCACAGCCGTTGCTGTAAGAGTTCACAACCTTGATACCAGCCACTTGAGGCTTAAAGAAACTGACTTGAATCATTTCTATCAAGGTCCTCAGCTTGGCTGGTCCCACGCTGATGTCAGCTGCCGGCTCATCCCGATATACGGATGAGTGCTGACCGGTCCCATTGCGTTCGCTAGAACAGCGCTGGTGGTGTAATGGCGTAGAGCGTTCCTGCCTGGTCAGGAGGAGGTTGGGTTCGAGGTCCGCCTGCCGCTAGAGTTTTGAACAAAACATCGTTATATATTTATTTGTAACTGCAACTTAGTGTTCTCATAAAACAAGGAAATGACAAACAAAGCAATCCTGCGCAATCCTAGTAACCTAGCGAGGACACAACATGTAAAACGAGCGCAGTATCCTGTGCCCTTCAATTTCTTTATTTTTATGTGTTTAGCAGCATTCAGAAGCTCAGATGCAGGGAGCCCGACCCAACGAAAGGCAATAACATGAGAATGTTGTAGTTTATGTTCAACAGTCAGGTTTATGTACACAGTGAGCAATATTGATCAAATGAATTTATCTGGTGGTATACATGAATCTAAATCATAGGCTCTTCTCAGCTAACAGATTTATTTCAGAAATAACATGCCCTCCTTCCTTGTTCTACGGCCAATCGTAGAGTTGTCATGTTTTTTTTTGCAAATTGATTTTGTCGTTTTGTTATTGGCTTAAATAAAATAGTAAATAGTAAATGGCAGTAATAAGTAAATTAATTTAATATAGTTTAAGCAAATAACTTGATCATGGCATAACGGTGCAAAGGTTAATGAGAGCTTACAATCTCGGTACCAGCCTCTTGAGGCTTGAAGAAATTGAATTGGATTGATGTATGCTGAACTTTATCCTTTCATACATTTGCACCCATCTCGAACCACGCCGAAGCGTAATGGCTGAAGTGAGGTGAATCGGTATATCATTAACGCTCTAGTCGCTCTATGCAGTAGGTTCAGTGGTAGTGGCTTCGACGAGAAGTGTTTGTCGAAACAGCTGCAAGCTCCGCGCGAAACGCTGCTTTAATCTTTTCGTTGGAAGATTCCGAATATAAAACATCACACAGATTCCAGTGCTACGCACCTTCTCAACAGCGTATGGATTGATAGGCGACTGCTGAAGAATTGTTTTCGATGATTTTTGAGCCTCTGCTTCATGATGTTTCACTTGCATTCAAATAGCCCGAGTTAGCCAAATGATAAGCCTGTAGACGTTTACTCAAGAATTCTGCGAATTTACCCCATGGAATCTTCTATCCGCTGTTCTAGAAGAGCAGTAACTCGGTGCTTGCTCAGCGGAAGCCTGGAATAACACGCTGGAAACTCGTCAACAGCGACTGATGTCTACTAGGGAGGAAACGACACAACGGGTCCAAGCTTCAGAGAACAATCTCGGAAGCAGCTGCCTCTGTTGACTTCGGAGTCGCACATGTTGGATGGGGAATAGTGTTATCTGCTTGGTTCACCTAACAAAGTCTGTTGTCGAACGTCTGGCTCAGCGGTGGCCTTCTCGAAGCAGTGTTGACGGTCATCTGTGTGCTTTCTTTTTTGGATTTCCACTGTGGTGAGAAAATTAATGTTTGCGTTAGTCCGTTGCTATTTGGACATCACGACCTAGTGTGTTACTAAGAGCTGTAGTGAAGCAAATTTGTAGATCTGTAGCACAAGTAATTAACCTAATTTCCCGCTCGCAGACACGTGTGGAACCCATTCGGCAACACTTTGGGACGAAGGGCTCTACTGGCGTGGTCGTGAAGTGATCCCTGTAATCGATTCGTCGTGCCACAAGAGACCAGACCTTCTACCGGCTGCGCCACGCATGCCCTCGGTGATCCTCACTTGTTAAGCTTTGAAGCGAAGATCCTCATGCTACTTCATTTTTCTTTTTCTTGAACCCTTACAAGAAAGAGCGAAATTAGAACAGGATAAAGCACATGTTTAACCAATCGCTGTTTGAGATGCGCCACGCATTCTTCTTCAACGAAAAGGCGGTTTGAATGCGCATTCGGAATTTACCAAACTGGTGGTGAGCAAGCGATGAAAAAGTCAGTGTTTTATCCTTTGCAGACAAGCAAAGGTACTGATTCGACTGATCGGAGAGAAGGTTGGAAAGCCTTGTTGCCCTGGGCTGGCACGGAACCAAGAAACTCGGTTCGAGGTTCACCAGACAGCTGGCCTCCTCCTTCTGCATCACCATGCGCTAACAGTGGCATCAAAAGACAATGAAGGATAAAGAGCGGCGCTAATGAATCGTTTTTTGGGACGCGCCACGCATTCTACTTTGTGCGACATCGTGGAGGCAGTCGATTGTGTACATTGGCTGCCTGTAAGCAACGGTTGGGCAAATCAATCTCTATCTTTCCCAGACAAGTCTTGTACCTATTCATCGACCCTTGGGGGATTAGAGGCTTGGTTCGTCCGAGCGGAAACCACCAAACTATAAATTGATTGAGGGTGCCATGCTAGAACTGGCGCCTCGTCTAACTGCGCCACACGCGCCCCGTGCTGACATGAGGCGCCTTGGTTTTGGGTTCGAGCCTTTCTATCCCCCTAGTCTTCTGTGCCGATGATCTCATCCGAAACGATGCAAGAACTGAGTTGCCAATATCGAGAAGCTGGAACTTGAACACGCATTCAGCTGACACGCGACACCATGTAGGAATAGAGCGTTTGACATATCCATCAGTATATTACGCCGACCGTCTACAATATTTTGCCTTTTACCTGAAAATATGAACAATTTATTTAAGAATACCCGTTGGTTTTTGAACGTCTGTACTATATATTTAGCTTTCCAGCGTTTATTTATTTATTTATGCAGGCTAAAAACAGCGCTTTCACAGCATAGAGCTGGCTTTTGGGTGCTATTTGCTGAAAGTAACCGTTCTCGCATTCATTTTGTCTCTTTTTCACCTTTTATCCGTGAGGATCGACCAATTCGTTATTGATCGTCGTATCGATTTTCAGATGTATGCAAATGGTAAGAGCGACAGTGGAATAGCTTCAAGCAACGCCGTCAACGATGAGGAGGCACAACGAGGCGAGCAGGCCACCCCGAAATCATCGATGTACATGTCGGATATGTCGTTCACCACCAGCATCACCGGAGGGTACGTTCTGAAGTCGATAGTCCAACAGTATTTTATTCGCTGCTTTTCTTCTTATTCTTGTTTTTGGCTTTTTGGCGGCATAGCGCTTGAAAAATGCGACTGTAGCACAGTTGGGGAAGACTACCGTTTCCAGGTTCACCCAAAATTTGCTTGAGTCTCCGTTTGCGTCCGGTGCAGCAAAACCGTCATCCCATCTGGGCTCTCCAAATAAGCTAGAGGCTTGGCCAAATACTCATCTAAAGCGGTTTCACTGCAGTTGTAGAAGTAGAATACATGGCACATCGTAACAGGAAATTAGACTAAGATCACCCTATTTGGTGGAACTTGCTGTTTAATGAACAGAATTGTTTACTTAACATGGCTACATAGCTACTGGTAGAGAATCAGCCCTGTTTCGGAGCGCAACCGCGACGCCAAATAATGTGGAATAAATAGCGGCCGAAGTGGACATTAAGCTTCCCGCAACTCCTCTACCCACCTCATGTTTTGGACACATGAGGTGCTAAGTATTAGGTCGTTACCAAAGTTTTGTTGTTTTTTAACCTCTAACTTGAAATATAAATATCTCAGCTCAACCATAATATTGATAGTCGAAATAAAAACCATTACAATCTACCCATTTTTCGCAACGAGACAGTAGTTTACTTATTCTAGTGGCGCTGAACTCCGGAGATCTAGAAGCGATGAAATCTTCGAAAGCATATTCTGCATTATGTCGGTTCCTCAAGTATTTTCACGAAGGAAGCCGTCGAGATGTTTGAAAAAGTTGTAGTCTGTAGGCAGTAGGTCGGGCGAATAGGTGGATGGTAGAGTGTTCTGCATCCCAAAGAATGGAGCTTCTTCCTGGAGATCATCGATACTTGCGGCCTAGCATTGTCGTGCAAAAATATCGGTCCACTTCTGTTGATCAGCGTTGGATACATTTGCTGTAGCTTCTTGTGCATCTCGTCCAGCTGCTGACAGTACTTTTCCGCCGTGGTTGTTTCACCAGGTTTGAGAACGCTATAGTGGATGAAACCGGTGGCACACCACCAAACCGTCACCATCACCCTCTCCTGGTGCATACTCATCTTTGGACAGCGTTTAGGTGCTTCGTCAATATCCAACTATTGAGCACTTCATCGTCAATTGTCGTAAACCATCCATCCTTTGTCACACGTCTCTATTCACTCTAGACACCGGTAATTTTTGTTGCGTAGAAGAAGCGCTGACGATACTTGCAAACAGCGACCTCTCCGACTCTCGGTTAGATCGTGCGGCACCCGTTTGTCCAGCTTCTTTCTCTTTCTGATCTTCCGCAGCTGGATGCAAACTTATTTACCTGATACTTCTAATCCAGAAGGCTATCTCATGAAGCGCTTCAACTAGCGTCCTCAACGGGTATTGGTCGTTTTCCGAAGGCCGCCTGCTGCGTTGATCATCTTCGAGTTTCTAATTTCTGTTTCGGAATCTGCTGAAGCAACGCTCCATTGTGTGTACGCAAGTAGCCGCAAGTAGCGTCTCCGAGCCAAAGGCGATGTTGACGTATCGAGCGATTTCTGCTGCTTTACATCCCAGTATGAAGTGGAACAAAAAATGGGGCGAATTTGCATCGTGTCCATGTCTTTTTCCAAGCCCTGAAAAAAATCTAAAGAGCAAATTTGAAACTAAATTAAAAGAGGTTCTGAATAGAAGAGAAAATGGCATAACCGGGTTCACAACATTTGAAACCACGGTAGCAAAAAACGACAGAACTTAGTTAACGACCTAATACATAAATGCCAAACGGAGACTCCCTTTTTGTCAAATTTTTACGAGGTACATAGGGGAGTTCTTATGTTCTGTCTTTTCCAGAGGATTCTTTCGGGTGGCATATATTAAATGGGATCGAAACTTTTCTCTTGAGAAAGGAACATCTTCAAGTGGTCACCACTTTGCTTATCGTTGACCTTCGAATTACGATGGAAATTTCATCCAGCAACAAAAAACTGTGTTAGAATTGACAGGGTGTTGGAAAGTACTCGTAAAGGAATGGACATTGTCACGTTTGAATCTGCAGGCCAAACATTGACAACGGATAAATGGTGGCGTTAGACAATCCCCTATCGGATGCGCCTCGTATTCTACTTCTGCGCGATATCGTGGAGGCGATTTCAGTCCATATTCGGTCTATACGATGACTTTAGTTGACCAGACGATGAATACGTCGGTGTTTTCCCTTTTCAGACAACATCGGTACCAATTCAATAAAACTGGAGTGATGGAAGCCTTCGTTGAATTGGGCTGGGAATCTGCATCAAAAATCAGGAATTGGGCGACAGGCGCCTCCCCCGACTGCGCTATCTTGCGCCCATAGGCTGCATAGAAAGCAAAATAGGATTGTACAGCTCCTACCCATTTTTACATACTGCATGGATCACGGCGGAAGACATACCCACGATGAGGCATTCATGATAAACCTTACCCGCCATATCGTGGGTACATCAGCGAGTGGAGAATACTCGACGATCATCGTGGGTATGACCGCATACCCGCTAGGATTTCGCGCTCCATTGACAAAATGGCGCTCCAGTAAGATCAGCTGTTGTCGCGAGAGGTCGGCATTTATATATTCTGTTTGCGTTTAATGAAAGTGCTAGCGATGGGAAATCAATGAACGACGATGGGGCTAAGAATAATAGAAGAGCAAATAGATAATGTTGAGTGAATAGACATAATAGGCCTTATTAAAGCGAAGGTAGTGATGAGAAGATGAGGTCGCCCCACCCCACTAGGATAGATCGTTGTCAAAAAGCGCGAATCAAAAGGACAACAAAAGACTCAAAAAGAAAACAGAACAGCTGATTATCGATTGACCTAAGCGTCCAATAAGTTGCTTTCTGCAATTACACAATAATTTATTGCACGTCTATCAGGGTAGTTATACCCTACCCTTGATTCCTTTCATGAATACGAAACGTACTCGCTATCCACTGAGGGTAGTGGGTACGATTCCCCTACGATATTTTAACCTATACCCACTGCTTGTTGAATCCGGCCTCTGGTCGTCGGAATAAGCACTGTGAGAAAGCTGGAGCTTCTTGTCATTAGTTGTCATTTAACCCCTTCACATCGCCTCGGTGCAGGAAGTTCCGACGCTATCGCTTCTCTCCTGAAAGGCGTGAGCATGCGTTGTTTGCCAGACATCCGAGTGGGACTCGTGTGGCACTGCTGCTGTCCGACTACTGCGGATCTCTGAGTTGTTCGCGGTCTGCATTCCAGGCGATTAGTAGCACCCGGCAAGGCGCCACTGGCCAGGATGCGATTAGATGTATGTGTCGGCGGAACTCGCCTGAGAGCGAGATTCGCCGGCTATGGGGACGGACGTGTTTTTCAGCCGTTCGCCCGTAGCCGTCAGGCATCCACAGACACACACTCACGGAGCCCAGTGGTTTGTTGATTCTTCTCTCGTCTAGCGCTCCTCGTCGACTGAGACTGCCTGACTGGCCAGCCGCCGAAGTGCAATCGAGTCAACTGGGAAGGGAACGGCCGGGGCAGGAAGCGAGGTGAATGGCAGCAAATCAGGAGATCAGACACCCGCTTCTCCCCTTTGGGCCGAGCAGCGGGTTTTGATTAGGTGAGGGGAACGCCTTGATGAGACAGCGACAAGCCTATTCAATCAGCGGATTATAAATGGACGTGTGGTTTTCACCGTGTAGGAAACTGAACTGGCTCGGCTGCTGCAGCGAGTTTTTGTGCAAGTGGACCAGTACTATTTATATTATCCTAAAGGGTCTTAAACTAATAACTACTTTTGTATCTACCTACTGTTGTTTGTTTAAGGCGCACAACTTGTGTAATAAATGAAAAGAAATAAAATGAAACGAAAAATTTGTAGTTGAATATAACAATTGAGAATTAGAGTGAAGTGTGTTGAGTGAAAAGTTTTGTTCCTGTCTCGCTGCCGCAAAAACAAAATAAATTAGTTTAAATAATTTATAATAAGGGTGCGAGGTAGCGCAGTTGGAAGAGACGCAGGCTGTCGCGCGCACCCGGTTCTGGGTTCTTGGTTCGGATTTCCAGTCCAGGCCAATCTAACCCTCCCTCAGGAGTCGTTGAACTGGAGGGAGACTTCTCTGGGAGGATTGATAAAGGGCTTCTCTATATAAAACACTGACTTGTCTATCGGCAGGCCGCCGCAAGTCGTTATATATGTAAGCCAAATACGCATCCATATTGCCTCGACGACTTTCCGAAGAAGTTGATTGCGTGGCGCGTTCCAAAAATGGATTCATCAGTGTTGTTCCATATCATTATCCTTTACTGTATGCGTTGCGCCCGTTGTTAGTCGACGATTGAGGAAAGAGAGATGAGAAGGGGAAGAAAGAAAGAACAAAACAGATCGGAAAAAACACCAATGGGTCTCGGTCACAGTTGGGAAGATCCAAAAGATGCTGTGACTCCCCTCCATCTCGGTCAAGGGAAGGATGTGGCGTCACCTGGGAAGTGTTCAACTGCCACTTTTGGTGTTTTCCCTACCCACTAGGATTCGTCCGAAATGAAAAGTGGAAGGATTTGCTTCGCCATTTCTTTCAGATGCACCTTTCCTTCATGAGCACTCCATTTCGCTTCAGGCAAGGGCTTGAGAATTAGTAAACCGTTTTCAAAGCATCGTACACTTCGCCGTGCTCAGTGAAACATGCAGTTTCCCAGAACAAAATCTGTATAGGGGTCAGTCCTTCACTTGCCGTGCTGGCTCTGAACTTCGTAAATCATCTAGGAGACACGTTTCATCAATAGATATCTTACCGAGCTCTAAGATAATACAGAACGCATAGTGACCGTTGCCTTTGCCATGAAAATTACGTAGCCGTTCGTTTTTACATGGTTGCCCATAAGGATAAAGTATAAAAGACGGCGTTACTCAGTCCCTTTTGGGATGCGTTACGCTTTCTGCTTCTATGGTATGTTGTGGAGGTGATTTGAATGCGTATTTGGTCGTATAATGACTTGCGGTGGCCAGCCGATGAACAAGTCGGTGCTTTCTCCGCCCCAGAGAAGTCTGACACCAATTCACCGACCTCGAAGGTATGGAAGGATTGGTTAGCCTGGGCGGGAAATCCGAACGAGGAACCAGCAATCGGGTGCACACGACAGCCGACATCTCCTCCGACTGCGCTACACGCGCTTGGAATATAAATTAATAAATGAAATAAAATAAATGATAGGGTGTGGAAAAGGGATTAAAAACTCATACCGCCGTCAGTATACAAGACGTTTGTTTACATTTGTGTATTGCAGACGACAAGGACAGAAGGCCTCGTTTTCAACGCGAGAAATTCGTGAGCAACACCAGCGAATGCAACAGAAGTACCGAGAAGACACGAAACGAGAACGACGATTTACGGACCCCGTCGATTTCGAAGGTGCATATTTCCTTTGCATTCACTGTTGACAACCTTCCGAGGAGCGTTCTCTGCTGGAGCGGCAAATATGGCTCTGTTTCGAGTGTACTGTAGTGACGGCGAGTTGGTGGCAGAGTACGTTTCGCGGTTTTCGTTCGCGCTGTTGGTCGAGGATCGGATCCATGCAACGACAGCGGTGAATAAACATCGTGATTTATATGAGGATGGGAACGACGATGCGGCCGGCGTGAATAGAGCTCATCGATTACGCCGAATTCGCGGAGGACGTCGGGGGTACTTTGGCCGAGCGAGCGAAATTTGAGCTTCTCCATCCGTCAGGATGTAGCATTGAAGTGCCAGTAGAGGGCAGGGGCCGGCTGCTATCAGTCGCTCAGGAGTGAGCCAGGCACCAACCAAAGGTGTGGCACAGCGGCCTGGTTCCCTTGAGGCTGTCGTGAAAGAAATTGATCTGCCAGTCGAATCAATGATTTACTACTTCACCCAAAACTGATACCTTCTTCTTTGGAAGTTCTCAAATCAGATTAGACACTTTTCAAAATCAATTGGGCATTCACCTAAGCTTCACCCCGAGAAGATGCGCGTGGCTCGTCTGCGATAGTACGGCCACGTCCTTCGCGCAAAAGGTGACACTGTCCGAAAGAATGGTCTTAACCTTGATGTGACCGGTAGGCGGCCACGAGGGCGACCAAAGCAGCGGTGGTTTGATACGCTGCAGCAGGACTTGAAGGTGGCTAGGTTGCACCATGATCAGGCATTTGATCGGGAAATGTGGCGCCAACATTCCAAGAAAACAGACCCCGCAACTAAGCGGGACCAACGCTGAAGAAGAAGAAGAAGGAGACTGAGGCAATACAAGAGGCGATCGACCAGCATCGCCAGGAGGTTTCTGGTTAGCTTTCTTCTTTACTTGTGCTTGTGTATGCTGTCTGTAGTTGTCAGCATATATCTGGCGCATTCTTCTTTACCACGTTCCCTTTTTCGTTTTTAACTTTGCGGACTTGTTTACGTAGAAAGTTGATCACCTGTATCACTTGGGGCCAGGTTAATTAACGGCTTACCGCCTGGTAACTGTGAAAAGAGCCGCCAAACCTGATCCTGATGAATATCATATCAGGAGGTTTGGCGATACCTTTCAATGGATACCCCTCTCTCGAGGGACCCGCAGGGCCCCATACCGGTCGTTCAGGGCTTTCACGAAGAAGTCCTACCAACGCGTTGGTGGGCGTCCTGGTGTTCATCCTGCGGAATCCAGTTTCTGCAGTAATTCCGGTCCACCTAATTTTCGATGACTTGGCTCCTGCGATAGCTTCTCTGATCTTCGAACGTCGACGAGGCTCGGAACTCCGGAGGCCTTCTCTCACCCGCGTGAATCGCGTCATTCCGAGCATATCGCCTTCTAGATTCCCCGACGCGCGACGAAGATAGCGTGTCCATCGTGCTTTCGCTGTTGTGTTTACGTAAGGAGCAAAGCATGTCCCAAGCGAGCCTGATCATGTCGACGTTTCCTTTGACCATGACTATTTAGCTTAACAAGTTGCCTCCTAGATCTGTCACTCTATTGCAAATCTGACATTTTTTAAAACCTAAATCCAGACACACAAGTCGACTAACATCCGACTTGCGCTGGCTGAATCTGTGCTCCAGGCGTTTCACTTTACATTACGCTCGCTACCGGTTCTACTACGAGCTTCAGTTCACTCTCCCCGTTCAGGCATTCTCAACATAATTGGCGGCTGCTCGTGGTGGCAGATCTGGATCTACGTGCTAATAGCCATGCAGCAGATTCCACATGCGATGTTCAACCTGAACGTCGTCTACATGATGTACGATCCGGAGCATTGGTGCCAGGTCTGCTCGGGCTGAAGCCGCAGTGTGATTCCGCTAACAGTAAGAAAATGCTCCACAAATCCATCGGTTCAGGTGCCTGGGTTCGATGACCCGAACGACACGAGCGTGTACGAGTGGGGTCTGAACGACGTGCAGAACATTTCGTTCGTATTCCCTAATGAGGCTGGACGAAGCGGCGCCTACATTCGCGATTCGGTGAGTGTTCGGTGATTTTTCAAAGCTGGATAGCCATCAGAGACACATAGTGTTTGGCGAAACATTTTGGTGATGAGCGGCTTTTGCTTGGTTAAAATTCGTTGGTTCGGCTGCTGGCCGAAGTGCACTGGGCTGGTTTTTCCTTTGCTCCACTGGTCCCGAAAATTCGCTGAAATGCTTAATGGGGTGGAAAAATCATGTGTCTCTGCTGGATCCTCGTAGGATTCACCTGAACGAGTTTATGTGCACATATCATGATAGTTGGAGGTTTGAGGTTGAGTCGAAGAGAAGGCGAATGGACGGTGTTGCTGATCACTTTCAGCCTAGTCCTTTCAGCGATTGAGGCTGAAATCATTATTATAACCAAATTTAAAAAAGCCAATGCCATTGCAAATATTCTCCATTTTTACTCCAAAATTCATCCAAGTAGTGTGCGCGTGTAGCTGATTCAGTAGAAGGAGCAGTCGGCAGACTGCGCAGAGCTATATTGGGGTCGAGATACTTGCATTCTGTTGTTTCTCAGAGAGAGAGAGGCAATTCTGCACATATACAACACTTGGGCCGTTCCGACCTACCGTTGAGATAGTTTCCTGCTTAGAGCGATTCCTGAGTAAGACGGTTGGGAATTTCCGATAAACTCTCCGAACGCTCACTCTACTAGCTGTTGCTCGCTCAGCAGGTTGTCGCGCCCAATCGACTGATTCTGTCGGGCCAGTATGCATTGTTCAACTCTACTGAGATTTATACGTCAAAAGATAGAGCTCGAGCTGCTCATCCCAAATATGTATATGTTTCTTTTCACAAGTACTTGTTTAAAAAAAAGTTCTTTACAAAAGCTGCTTTGGAACGCTCTTTTCAGTATTGACAAAAGCTTATGCGGGTACTTTTTTGAGGAAGAATTTTCGGAACCTTAGATGCCTTAGAATTGGTACTCTTGCAGTGTCACTACTACGCGAGACCGATAGAGCGCTACAAAGAGCTGCGGAAGATGCCGCTTACGGAGGCGGTACAGAGCGCGTGGAAGGACAGCGCTGAGAAGAAGAAGTGCGAGCGCTATCACTACAAGAGCGACGTAAGCGGACCGCGCCCACTGTAGCGTAGGGTCGATCGATAATCGATCGATCTTCATCTCCAGGTGATGCGCGAGACCATCGTAACGGACTGGAATCTGGTCTGTGACGATTACTTCATGAAGGGACACGCGCATCTGTTCTACTCGTTCGGCTATCTGGTCGGATGCGTCGTTGGAGGCATGGCGAGTGACAAGTGAGTTCGTCGTCGGCACTTACGCTACTCGGTCCTTCCTTGAGCTGCGGTAGCGCCTTGGAGCCAGCTTAATCTCGACCTACCAGATCGAGCCGTATTCTAAATGCAGCTATAGAGGTTTCTGAGTCCATGTCACGAAAGTGGCCTGCACTGGGAGAGGGGGAGGTGGTAGCGCACCAGCCAATCATAGCCAAGCAGAGTCACGGGGAAACACACGTCAGGCAGGGTACCGACCTTACGTGACATCTCAAAATGGCACCTCCATTCGTTCCTGCTCTTCGTTCCTGATCGGCTGGCGCGCTTCTCCTCCCAATAATGCCCACCTTCGCGACATGGTCCGATTTCTGTAACGAGACAGCGGTAGTATAATAGAAGCTTCATAAGCGAAAGAATGAACGAAAGGGCACCACCACTCTCTAGGGCGAGGTTGTTCATCTAGCCAAGTTTGAGACTTTTTATAAGATGCAGTAACCGTACTAGGGAATCCAAACCTCAGATTTCTTCTGTCATCCTCTCCAGCCTCCATCTTCTTAGAGGGCATCCTGGCTCAGAGATCTCCATACCAGCATTTCTTAACGGTATTGAATCCGTGCGCTCATAAGTACACACCAGCTACAGAAGTCGGTGTTTTTGTCTGAAACCCTGGTTGAAACCCCAACTCTTTCGTCTATCAGATGGTAGTGTACATTAGCCTTCATTAGGCCACCATGAGTTCGTAGCTAAGTCGAATATATGGCTTATTCCGAAATGAAAGCTCTAACCAACTGTTCACCAAACACAGGGAGTGAGGAAGGCACCAGCCGACCAAGGCACGGACTGCACCCCTCTGGGTCTGGCTACTCCATTCTATACGGTAGGGGAACCGTAGAGCCGACCGTATAGACTGCCAAAGTTCCGCATCAACCGTGTAAGTAGGGCTGAAGGGAACTGCTGAATTCTTTCAGGGACGTGATCAATTTTGGAAAATTTCACATAAAATGTTTTAAATAAATTTTCTGAATTTGAATACTAAAATTTAAATTGTTTTTTGAATTTTAATAGTTTTTACAACTGCCTTTAGTTTCGGCCGCAAACCGACCGTAATCGGTTTCGGCATACTGTCGTCGATGTTCGGTGTGTTCCTACCGTACACCACGTACTATCCGATGTTCCTCTTCATTCGGTTCTGCAGTGCGATCTGCAATGAAGCCGCAGATCTGGCGGCCTACACGCTTTGTATGGAGATTACAGGTGAGCCGTCAGCATCCTCTGTGAGGGCCGCGCTACAAGACGTCCGCTTAAGGTACCCGATATCGAGCGATGGTTGGCAGTATGCTACAGGTTCCGTGGGCCATGGGCTATGCTCTGCTGGCGTTGATAGCGTACTTGGCGAAGAGCTGGAAGACGGTACAGGTATGTCGAGATATTTAGATCGTTCAGAGGACTTTATAGAAGACTTTCGGTACATGTAGCTCTTTAAATACGAAAAATCTCTAGAATTCTTTAGTCCACTTTGCGTTAATGTAATTTTTCGGGTACATGTGACCTAGTGGTCATTATTTTCGCAACACCGAGAATCTCTGGACCAGTAGAAAGCCACCAATGATGGTGAATGTTCAGGTGATCGCGGCCGGACTACATTTCGGGGCGGTGCTTCTGATATGCTCCTTACCGGAGTCACCTCGATGGCTGATGGTTAAGGAACGGGTAAACGAAGCCGAAGAGGTCATTCGAAAAGCCTGCCGGTAGGTATTCTTTGGAGCTATCCTAGTTGGGAGGGAGAGGAAGCGCTAGGGAGACAGCTGCGTCTAGAATCTCACGACACGACACCACATTTTTTGAGTTCGCATGATCGCATCATTTGGCAGTAGCTCTCGGACAAACACTATGGAGGGGCAAACCACCGCACGTCCCCTGCTATTAGTGTAGATCCGATTGCTTTTGTTTTCATTTTGTTACCATATCATTTGTATAGTGGATACGGAATAAAAGTTCCTGGAGTGCGCTACAAGTGTGACTTCTATGTGATGCAGTTGAGAAAGTTCTGCAGTTCTGTGCGCGTCTTTGACCTATTTAACAACTTAAGCTATGCCCTTTCCAGGTGAGTCTGGTTCCAGTTAAATGGTCCACGAATTAGGAAACGCTTGTATGCTGTGGGTGGGAGTAGGAAACCAGATCGATTTCTGGTGCAAATGACAGCATGCACCAAAACCGACTGCTCCAGTAAAATGAAGAAACGCTCGACGAAATTCGGCATGTGTTTACGGTCGTTAGGAACAAAATCAGTGCTATACATAGTTGTACTTTTGAGAAATTTTATCGAACGAATGAACGATCGAGTAAATTTGATGTCGAAAATCTTAGAGCGAATGAACAACCGAATTTATTCTCATCAGTTTTATCGAATGATCGGAAGTCGAATAAGCCCCATTTTTCTTTTATTCGAACATTCGTGTAGTCGAATAATTTGTTCGAAACGGGTTGCGTGCTTGAGGAAATGAAGCTCATTCGATATTCGAATGAAATTACTCGATTTCCGAATAATATTCGAATATGGCGCGCTTTCTATGTTCGATTTGGAAAGAACATTCGAAAATCTACAATTTTTGATTATTCGACTATTCGGAAGATTATTCGAATACATTCGCTCGAGCACAATATCATCAGTACTCGTCTCATTACTTATCAAGTGGACGGACCTGAGCCACGAACATAGAAGTGCTTCGTTGTGGGGAGTTAGGCCTGAGTTATACTCCCGCGGGAGCATCCGCGGAAGGGCGGGAATCGCGCCGAGACTCCTCACTTGGCCAATCGCCGCGCCTCGCCACGCTCGCCTCCGCCGTGCACCATTGGTCCGCGGACGTTCCGCGGATGCTCCCGCGAGAGTATAATAGAGGCCTTAGTCAGCGTTTTTGACTATTAACTTAAGTTGACTTCTAATCATCAGTTTCTTCTTTGCCGACCACTTCAGTCAAGGTAAAAATTGCTGCATCTGGAGTCTCGTTGCCTATGATCCAATAATAGCGCTCTTTAAGCTGTGAACAGTTACACAGTTTGGAGAAAGCTCATTAGCGCTAGCTCCTCCACAAATGCTCCGCAAATCATTTTCTACTATTGCTCATGGTCCGATGTTTATAATAAACGGCTACATTTTCAAAAAAATCTTCGTTCTTGTCCCATTAAAAAAGGAATTCAGAGATCGTCATTGACACCCCTGTTTGTCGAGATCGTAGTGTGTGGACTAAGAACACTTTTTCCTTCTTCTATGCAAGGAGACGTCTCAGCAGGACACTTTTCTTCCCTCAAACGCTGACCTTAGCTAAGAGAACACCGCTAGGCTTTGCATCTATAATACCTATTCTTCCCTACGATCGTCAGTTTAGAGCAAGGCTTTCTGTTATTTTAAGATTCTACTACATCCTGACGTGGCACTACGTTTTGATTAATTTCTAATTTCACCTTTCCGAGATTCAAGCCGGAGGACTCCACACCAAAATCAGACGTTTCTGCTGTATCGAGAAGTTTTGGCCCACGTTTTTGAGTTTTAGCAGTGAAGTTTTGTATTTACACAATTTTCACGTCTAAATATGGACACTTCCCAAATCAAAGTTGACACTCTTCCAAGCCTAAACCTACGACTTTTGAAATGAAAGCGAACGCTTCCAGATCGAAATGAGCTTCTTCTACATTAAGGCAGAGACTCTCCAAAGATGTTAGAATTTTTTTTTGTTCAAGGAAAATTTTCTTACAACTTTCTTTGATGTTTTAATTCATCTGCCTAATAAGTGGACAAATTTTATGAAATTTTTATTTTTTGAAGAAAAATAATTGTTCAATGCTTGTTTTAAAGAGCAGTAAGGTGGCCACTTTATGGTGCCAAAAAGGGATTGTGCCGTGCCCTCGTCCAAGACGTAGCGGTTTTTATTCGATTGATAGCAGAAATTCTGTTTGCGTGGAGTTTGACACCTGGTAGCGATAGAACAAAAGCGGTTTTAAAAAGAACTCATATCGAGTTATCTGGTCGTTTAATGAGCATCATTGCTACCTTGTGCTTTAAAACAAATTTTAGTTTTCTTATTTTTATTATTTTTCTCAAAAGATAGAAATTTTATAAAATTATTACACTTGTTTGGGCAGGTGAACCAAAATATTTCAGAGAAAGTTATATGAATTTCCTTGAACAAAAATATGCTAACCAACTTGTCGAGTTTGTAGTTGGACCTTCCTGAAGGCCATTTCGATTTGGAAGAGTTCACTTTGAATTCAGAAGACTTAAGGCTTGCTTAGAAGAGTCTCCACTTTTGTTTGAAAAGTGTTCAGCTCGAAGTAAAAATGATATAGAACGTGTTTTTCTCTAAGTAACGGTAGCAGAACCTTCTATGAAGTCATGGAGTAAAAAAATTGAAACAACGGCGGAAATATTCAAGGCTCTAAAGCGGCGAAAACTTTTCCTACAACCTAATAGTATGCGTACGGATTCCTACGGGATTGGCTAACGTCGACCTACGTCGCATTCTTCTTTTTATGATAATAAGGTGGCTCAATTCTTTTTCGCTTCAGAACACCACCGTTTCCATTCAATCTCTGCCGAATCAACAAAGGATCGTTGCCTTCTGACCTGGAGTTGGTATGCCATCGTGAGAAGCGCTTGAATAAAAAGGTATTTGTCCCGGCATTTAACGGGTTTAGCCCTTTCCATCGAAAGGACGTCCGTCTAAGTTGATCGCATTCCAGGGAAAAGTCGGAATGCTGGACTTGTTCAAAACGCCGGAGCTGCGCTTCCGAACAATCACCGTCTGCATAGTGTTCATGGCGACAGCGCTGGTCTACTACGGTCTAGTTATTGGTGAGCTGTCTCCCATAAAAACGTCGAAAGCTTCCACGAAAAGGCCTTATCTACACTCGCGAGCATACCGTATGGCCGAGAAAAGTGGCAGCTTTCAGCCTTGTCCGACCAGTCAGCACCGGGCCGAGTTCTCTTCACGGGTAACTTCTTCCTGAACAACGCCGTCGCTGGTGCCATAGAGATTCCGACGCTGTTTGGCTGCGTGTGGCTGATGAAGTTCGGACGAAAGAAGTCAGTCACTCTCCGGTCTCTTCTGGTGTTCGAATTGCTAAGTAATCGCGTTTGCAGGGCGCAGATGCTCACCCTGGTCTGCGGAGGGCTGTCGATCATCGTCGCCATGGTGGCGGTGATCAGCGAGAACTTCATGTTCGCGCTGTCGTTCATGATGATCGGCAAGATCTGCATTCAGGTACCGTATACGCTCCGGAGTTTAGTCCTCTGAAGGAGCAGCGTTCAGCTCGGCTTTTCAGGGCGCGTTCAACATTCTGTACATCTTCACCTCCGAGCTGTATCCTACGATTATACGGAATTCGGCCGTAGGAATGACGTCCATGGTGCGTTGGGCTAACTATCTCTTTAGCCTTGTAACGTTTGGCTAACGACGAAGGAACCACCGGAGGTGTCATGAATCCTAATTTTGAAAAGGTGCTGGTTGCTAATGTGGGCAGCATGGGTAGGCAGGAGGGCTCCTATCAAAACACCGACCTACCAACACCAGTTATTTAGGCACGGACCGTACACAAGCCCCTCTTCGAGTAGCGTACTCATTCGATGTAGCCTGAATGGCTGGCCTGCTCTCGCCTCCCCATGCTGCCTACATAAACGACTAGGACAAAACTTTAATCTTGGATGGTAACTGCGGGTGTGGCCTGCAGATGCGGCCAGGAAATCACCTGTATCACCTGCCGCCTTGATCATCGCGTTGCTCGAGTGGGTGCAGCAGCGTCTCCATTCGTCTCCGTTGCGTGCCAGAGTGCTCCAATGGATCCTACTTGCTCGGGGAACACGAAGAACGTCATATCGTTCGTTTAGGGCTTTCACGAAGAAGTACGACCAATGTATTGGTCAGACTTCTTCGTGAAAGCCCTGAACGAACGATATTGGTGTTCTCTTGACATCTTGCGGAATCCAGTCGGCGACTGCTATCGTCCAGCAGGTGCCTGCGAAACGCATTACGTGGACGGCCCATCTAATCTTCGACGAGTTAACCCATGTGACAGCATCTCTACGGTCCCGTAAATATAAATGATAACTGTCTTTTCAAGCTTTCTGAATGAGAAGATGCACGCTTAGCAGATTGAAAGCAGCCGACATTGCCGTACGCGCCACGAATCGGTTTTAGCATAGGTTTACCCCATGGCAAAACAGGCTTCCTTCTCTTTGGGGTCGATGAGTTTCCTGCAGACCTGTCTGGAAGCCGTTATGAGCAGAAGTCACTGCACAGGCCAAGCGTGCATTCAGTGTACCTCTGCAATGCTCTGTGAAGCAGAATTCGTCACGCGTAAACACAACGAACCGTTTAGTCTTCCATGGCACTAAGTAGAGGAGCAGTGCTGGAAGCAGAACCCGCTTCTGTCTTATCCGAAGATAAGAAGAAGCTCTTTTTCTTGTGTCCATTTCAAACATATCGGGGTGAGGGGTCCAAGGACCGATGCATGTCGCAGATTCAGGTCCTTTTCACGAAGTGGTGTGCTCATTAAGTGCACTATCACGGTTACAAGGATGCAGAAGATATAGCGCACGTCAGATATACTAGTTCATCTTTCACCTTTTCTTTGCCCTTTCTCCTCTCTGCTCACCTTTGTTGTTGAACTGATTTCATTTTGTGATCAACAACACAAATAAGCAAAAAGCTGTTAAAATTTTCATATGTTTTTATAAGGAATGTTTAGGTGGCTCGGTTCGGCTCCGGTGTGTCGTCCTACATCGCCTTGTTGTCGATCAACTCTCTGCCGATCACTCCGATGATCATTTTCGCGATTTTCTCGTTGTTCGCTGGCATGCTGGTCAGCGTTCTTCCTGAAACAAGCGAGAAGCCGCTGCCGGAGACGTTGGACGTAAGCTGCTTCTATTCCTTTATGTATTGTACGTGGATGTTCACGCAGACATAAGTGTTTACAATCAGCGATTGGCAATGGCAAAACGACATGTGCACAACGAGAAGAACAAAAGATATGTCTGCGTGGTGAAAAGTACAAGCAGCACCCCCCCCCCCCCACTATGAATCATCCATTAAGGTACCTGCCAGTGAGCTTTACAAGTTGTCAGATGGATTTTGGCAGGGCATAGTTTTGAAAAATTCTAGAAAGTCCGAACCAGCTCTTTGGGTAAAAGAAGCTAGAGGCTCGTAATCGAGACAGCTTGCCTTAGGAAAACGATTTTGGTCCTGCAACCGTTCGCCTTCCAAGAGATAGTTGTGTAAAATTTGTCCAACGTAAGCGTACTTTCGCAGTGATCTTTTTGTGAATCAGGAGCAAACCGTTGGCCTTCTTACGAGCTAGGAGACTAGAAAGATTGCAAAATTTGTTCCGAACATTGGAAAGTGGGATTTTACGGTATTTGCGCACTTCATCAGGATCTCAGTGAGATCAGGTAAGCATTCTTATGGCGAGAGCCTCCGCAGGTAAATTCGAATTCTGAAGGAAAACGTCCATGTAGAAGCTCTCAGTCTGTTTGACCTATACAGAATTTTATGGAACCCACTCAAATTCAGACGGTTCAGGAGGTGAACAAATGATGTTTTAGGATGCGGTCACGTTTCTACGAACCGAGCAGAAGGCATGCTACGGTTGGGGGTTGTCTGGGCCGCACACGAGGAGCATTTCCCTTCACGAGCAGCCAACAACTGCTACTCTGGATGAGAACGGCGTGACCGCCTCGGAAAAGGACGACGCTATTGGAGACGGCAACACGGGGTGGGTGTGTTTCCCTCCCACTTCCCAGTCGTGCGGCGGTGTCTCTAGGCTTTATTTTGTTGGTCCAGTTTGATTCATCCAGCTATATGCGATATGTCTTTAGGCGACGACGATACCCAGCTGGCAGTCAGCGCCGTATGGTCTCTCCATGCCCTCAACTCAGTATTCCAAGAAATGTGAGTTCTGCTGTTAGACAAAGCCTGTCTAGTAGCTGTAAAACTATAACGAGGCTCAAGTTCGACGAAATTCTGGCATATCCCTTCCAAGGTTCACATCGTAGAGCTCAGCCTGACCAAGCTGGCTTTTCTGTTATCGCGAAATGTGGCACACAGTCCATGTTCTATAGAAAATAGCTTGAATATTTCCCGGTATTAAAAACGAGTTGCGCCACGCATTCCACTTCAACGGGATGTCGTAGAGGCGATTTGAATGCGTATTTGGCCATACAATGACTTTCGGTGGCCAACCGATGAACAAGTCAGCGCTTTATCTTTCCCAAACAAGTCTGGTACCAATTCACTAACCCCGGAGGGATGGAAGGCTTGGTTGGCCTGGACGGGAAATCCGAACGAGGAACCTGGAATCGGGTACATACGACAGTCGGCGGCTCCCCGACTGCGCTACACGCGCCCACACGAAGAAATTGAGTAACGCCGTCCTTTATCCTTTATCCTTGAAAACGACATGGTACGTCTGGTGGGGAAAATACCCGTATCACTCAGGCATTGACAAAGTAGGATCCTAACAGGGAGCGACAGAGTTGATAGCAGGGAAACGACGGATGCTTCTTGTCCAATCCTTACCGATGAATTCGTTTAAAGAAAACGATATCCAGCAGATTAAATCAAGGTCATCAAGTGAAGGATATCTCAGCACCAGCACATTCTTCAGCAACTCTAAAGTACCAGACCCACCTGAGATATTTTCACTTGATGACCTTGGTTCAATCTGCGAGATATCGTCCAGATTTGTCTGGTGGGGATAACAGGCCGACTTGTCCATCGGCTGGCTACAACAAGCCGTTGTATGGCCAAATGCGCATTCAAATCGCCTCCACGACATCCCGCTAAAGTATAATAGAATGCGCATTCCACTAGGAATTAATTTCACCACTATAGTGACTCTAATTTTAATCTATTTTTGACGCACGGCGCTCTGCGAGCTGCACTGGTATTCTTTTTTGCCACAGAAAGATTACTCATCTCATATTTTGATGCATAGGGTGTTTTCTGTGGCCACAGAATGGAAAGAGCCCTGGCGCAGGTGGAGTTAACCTCATCTTTTCCAGAGCAGTCGCAACGATTCAATTCTGCAGGACATAGCCGATCTCTCGATTCCGGACCCGCTTCCGGAAGCGTTCGGAGACGACCAGTGAGAAGGCGGTGTCCTCCTTCGAACCGAGCGCAACGCATCCACTTCCATATCGCCTAGTTTATCTCCTTGCTGTTACGGTGGAGCTCCGTGCATTCACGAGGTAGAGACTCGCAACCCAGGGGCTACGGTGTCCACTGTTCTCCTCTACCGCATCCGCTGCTGATTCGCTTCGTTCACTGCAACACACACGTCCTCGTCGTTAGCTCGATGGTGGTGGCGTCAGATGAGACGTCGCCGGTGATTTGCACCGTGTGGATCCGCCTGCTACTGTTTGCCTTCTCACCCTGTATCCCGTTCTTCGTCGTCGATTCGTCGGCGAGTTTTGCTTAGTGCGTTATTCACCACGCTGATTCGGGTCATTGTTCCTTGTCGACATGTGATTATTCAACCTCCTCCCTCGCGCCGATGACCTCACCCAAAACCTCACGGCTACTCCGATCGCTACGTTGTTTTCTGTTCTTATGCGTTCTCAAACAGCCCGCGGGTTACGGTGGTTATGCATTTCTGTACGTCCATCGCTCTATATGTGTGTTATATATCGGTCTATATACTACGCTTTACGTTGTTAACCCCGCCTTCAGGAGGCGCTGGTCTTCGCCTCGAGTAACTGGAAGAGCTTGAAGACTTTTCTTGGC
The DNA here is from genome assembly GCA_947396885.1 of Heligmosomoides polygyrus polygyrus. NCBI lineage: Eukaryota > Metazoa > Nematoda > Chromadorea > Rhabditida > Heligmosomidae > Heligmosomoides > Heligmosomoides polygyrus. The sequence continues at coordinate 26,720,071 of OX377202.1, forward strand.
ATCCTTGCTTCTACTTGTTTCACGATAGTGTCTTCTAGTGGGCATCTATGTCTGCAAACAAACGGAGTCAGGCCACCATCCCTTTCCTAATGTGTTCCAGAAATTCGTTACCATCACAGAAGGTAGTGAATAGCATTAAGGGAACAGTTATTTAGGCGCCTGGTGACGAGGTGACGACAAATAGCTAACTTGGGTTGGCACCGAAAGTTCTGACTATGTGGTGGTCGTCTGAGCTCATGTTGTCCCAGCGAAAGTGCAACCCGACAATCACTTTCTAGAAAGAACCTGACAGCCCTTCCTGATTGCTGTCTGGCAGAAAACACTGAATGAATTCGGAACCTGCTTCAGAATCCGTAGCAACATTTGGGGAAATGGGGATGAGTAGTGAGTATTCGGATTGCGAATTCTCTGGAGTTGCTCTCCCAAGAACGAAAACAGCGTCGAAAATGCAGCGTACTCAACCCTCTGTGACATTTTTCTTTTTAGAATTCACTCTTCGATGTACTGTTTGAGCTAAAGCTTGTTACTTACCTTATTGTGGTCTCTGGGCTATGTAGAGTTTAAGCTCTTTAGGTTGCGGGTGACTTTTTTGTTATGGGTGTTTTAGGCGCAGTCGTTAGGAGGCATCAACCTCACGCGCTTCTGAATGATGTTAGATACGATTCACGTATTCAGACCTTCTCTCAGGCTTGTTCCATCGAGACAAGGCCCCGGATAAATCAAGCAGCGGGTATAGGTAGAGATACCCAGAGCGGGTAGTGGGTACGACTCGTAAAATAGGAACCAATGGTATGGCAGAACTAAGCCTCTCGCGAGAAAAGCTGATCTCACTGGAGTGTTATTTTGTCAACGGGGTGCGGAATCCTCGTTGTGTCGGATATACCCAACACGATCGTAGAGCGTTTTCTACCAACCGATATACCAACGACGTGGCGGGTAAAGTTTATCATAAATACGTTATAGTGGGTACGTCTACTCCCTATACGCGCATATCCGAGGGTGTAAGCGTTGATGAATCCGACCCCAGTATGGTCTTAGAAGGGTAAAATGGGTTCTTCCACCTGAAATCGTTACATGGACCAATTGATCCACTAGGATCCACTGTATCGTGTGTGTGGCGCATTCCTAAAAGGGTTGTTAGTGGCACTATGGGCTTTTGATGTGGGTAACAGAAAGCGCTAAGTATTTAGGAGACGCTGAACCTCGCCAGGGCGCCATTGGAATTAATCACCTACGTGTTCAGTACTTATGCCGTCTAAGTACCTAAACTTTTTCCATGGTCAAACAGCTACACATTGTTTTTCTCCACATACTTCTCATCTGCTCCAACCAAAATTTCGCAAATAAGCAACGGGTCATTCGTTCCCTCTTGTAGCTGTTTTCTATGGAGGCAGTAGTGTGCTAGTGTGCACTGAGTACTAGAATACGTAGACGCCAACCCTTCTAAGCCTCTACAAGGGGGAGTTTTTCTGAAGGTCTTCAGCAGTCGGGGAATTCTTTATCGTTGGTTCTAGCCGTGAGAAAGCCACATCCCAGAGCTGAAATGTGCGCGGGCATACTTTCGATGAAAGATTACTCCAGAGTCCTCCCTAAATGTCGTCCTGACTCCGTGTGTCTTGCAGCCTTAGACTCATGATGCTCGGCACGTTCCGCATGTGTGTATGCCCGCCTTCACTGTGTTTTCCTCCTGTACGTCCATTTGTGTGTTGTTCCTACTTGCTTTCATCGCCCCTCGTTTCCCTCATTTCCCTTGCTCCTCCCTGTATGCCTTGCGGATCCAGCGGTAGGTCGCTGTAGCACCGGTGACGTCGTCATCATAATCACAATCATCACCGTCATCATCTTGCTTCTCATATGTCTACTATTGTTTCATACTGGTGCTACTACCGTCTGATGACCTTGTTGAACTCTTCACCTTCTTCCTTGATTTCTGTTCTCTCTCGGTTTTCGCTTAAGCTCCGGCGGCACGTCGAAGAGCCGTTTTCTCTAGCTAAGCTTACAACACTACTACGGCGTGCTCGAATTTGAATGGCTCTACGATAAGCCATAATTATCGATCACATTCTTTGCGACTCAACTTATTGATTGCTAGTATTGATTGATTCGTGACATAATTATTTGTGTTTGTGTGTTTTCATGTGTACTTGACGGTAAGCGACATAATGCCATAATGAACACTCAGTGATAAATGAAGAGTTTACTAATGAATGCCTTGTCCTAATTGATGGAGGACCGAACACAAGGAAGGGTGATTCGTTTTTGGCACCAGAAGACTCTCCCCTATTTAGCTGCATAAATTCTACCTGATGGTAAGTATGCGAAGACTTAGCTATTGGACTAAGCTACATTTAAAGGGAGAAGCTAGGGAAACTGCTTCTCTTGGGCACTTAGTATCTTCAGAAAAGAGGATATTCTATGATAAATTAAGAGCACAGGAAAAGTTTACTTGTAGAATTGTGCTAGAAATAGCTGCATTTATGGAGAGTAAGTTATCGAGCACAAAAATCAGAAATAAGAGAGCTCAGGCTTCTTCCAAAATTCACCTGTGAAGATATTTGACGTGATCACGAGTCTGATAGCGAAGTTCGAGCAGGAGGCGTAAATACAGCGATAGGTTGCATCATAATGGGCTGGAGCTCCTGCAACGGAGTAGTCTGGAGCATATATCTCTACTGGGAGAACGAGTTATATATAAAGAACCTCCACCCTTCAATTAGTATGAGTGTGCTTCCTTTTCCCCAAGTCGTACATTAAACGAGTAAGAGGTCCATAAAATCACTTCTGAGGATTCGCGGCGGGGGCGCGGTGCCTTCACGAGCGCTGGCGGAAGTCAATTGTACGTCCGGAATTGTCCGGCAGGGCAATAGGTTCGGGGCGCAGTGGATAGTGGCGTTACTTCATGGAAGTCGGGTGTTCGGGCCAAGGTTGGGCGGAAATTTCAAATGCTTTCCCAGAAAACTGAAAATCGCGTTCGTCAGAGAACAGAAAAGCCGAAAACCCTGAAAACAGAAAATTTCGAATTATCATGTGAGCCTTCTTTATGCAAAGATTCATTTTTCAGTAACAAATATTTTCTTATGACCAGAAATGTTGTCCGAGAGCAGCGGCTTTACTCCCTAACGTTTATATAGATTCCTGTTACATTCTAGAATTGAATTACTGATTAGGCCTTGACTCAATGATTTCAGTCGATCTTGTCGACTTGTCGGACTTGAGGTTTAGCCTCCCCGATTGTGGCGCGGCGCGGCGCCTCCAATCAGACCCGGGAAGCGGTGCTTGGGTGTTGCGCTCACACTCCTTGGACAACGGGATCCTAAAGGGACATAGCTGACAAAGGGCAACCGCCATTCGGTCATTCGGTGCAACTGTGGCCTATTTTTATCAGCAAAGGCAGACAGACATTAGTTACTCCTCCTCGCCATAGAAATTCTAGTCTGGATATCAATCGTCTGATTCCACGATGATTCTGTATTGTACTCTCATTCCACACACTCGCGCAGGGTGGCTGTAAACTTCTTGGAAGTTCTTTATCTTCCCCTGTAACATAAAAATTCCTCGACCTCTAAAAAAATCCACCACAGGTATATTTTAATTTTTACATGGCCCTGGTAACGTGAAGAATTCTCGACTTCTTAAAAAGCCCACCAGAGGTACATTTGGGTACCACCTTTACAGGAGTAAAGTCCAAAGTGTTCAGGTTCAGGAAACTGTTCCATCCGGCGCAAACGTTCGACTCGACCACAAGACAAATGATCCAGGTAGCGGCGGGGGGAAAGTTGTGAAGAGACTCTAACTTTCACACACTGCCCGCATTGTGACCAGTTCTGCTGTTTCATGAACATTGCGCCTATGTATCACTCTTTTTGAACGTTCGTTGTATATCTTTCCATTGCCTAGTGGTTAAACCCAGTCAGTGCCAAACAAATCGTAACGAGCTTGCTCTCCGCAGAATGCCGCTGGAAGATGTGTGCAAAACGCTTGAAAATTACGTGCACATCAGGACACTTCAATGCAGAGGGCGGCGCACGAGGCAATCGGTGATCGGCGGAATCTCTGTCTTCTGATTTCCAGGCCATTTTAGGCAATTTTTTCTATTTTCCGGAAAAGTTATCAAAGGTTCAGCCAGAAAACAGAACATAAAGCGGCACACAAAGTTTTATCGTTGCAGTCAAATAGCATAAAAATAAAACTCATTAAAAATAAAATCACGATAAAACTATATTTCTAGAGTAATCAGAATTAAATGAATGTGGCGCTTCAGGTGTGTACAAGTGTGGATTGCGCCATGCACTCATCGAGTATACCGCTTTGTTTGTTTGATTGATGATGTGAAGGCTACTGACACGGAGTTCCTTCATAGCACATTTCGAGCCATTTACAACACGGCACCATCTTCTTTTCAGTAACGTCAATGGTCTACACTTTCTGAGATGGAACGAAACTTTACGTCAAGGACTCAAAGCCATTGCTTAAGTTATATTTAATTATGGAGTAATCGATAGTCTCCACGGAAAAAATGTGTTTATAAACGGCAACTGCTTCAAAAGTTCTGCGACGTATGTTGGCGCATTGCACACCAGCCAAGACCATTAGTAAACCCTATAATCATACTACATTGACATCATATTAAGTTCTTTGGATTCAGAATGGAATCAAAGATACAACCATTTTGTGTGAGCGCCAACAACTCTATTTGTCCCTGCCCTGTGCCACAGTTGCTCAATTGGTTGTTCGAGCGACATGACTAGTGTCCACCTTCCGCTCGATTTAGCCTACTGCTAGCCAAACCTTCCGATTTCTCGCTGTGCGGTACTGATAGAAGGTTCATCCTGCTTTTTGTAATGGCTAGGTTTCTGAGCAGTACCTTAGCACAGCAAGGGCCGTGAAATGAAAAGTAAGTAGAGGATGCTGAGGAGGATCACGATGTCGGATTTGTGGTGCCAAACATCCGAAAAACCACGCAAAATACATCATGATCGCCCTTTTCCTATATGATGGAGAGAGGATATGCTTGCTACACTCTATAGCGTTCAACCGGGCTCATTTAAGAAAACACTTTCACGTAAAATTTGACATGGCAGGTCTACTGTGTTTATCAGCCAGAACCTTGTGTTGCTGTATGCATGTACAATCATTGTCAGTACAAAGCATTCTAGGCCTGCCAAGAGTCTTGTTGCGCCGAGGTTTTTTAAAAGAACATTAGATTGTTGTCCAGAGCATTTTTGGTTATGCGAAACCATTCGTTAACTGCTATCCAAAAGTGAGGATTAGGCATACAAAGTCTGGTGTAACAAGTACTGTAAAACTCTACAACCTTCTGCACAGGCTTAGAGCCTTTCTCGAGAGTGCCCCTCAAAACTCCCACAATTGGGCGAAATGGGTTGAAACGTGCGAACGGTGGGGAATGAGCATCCTCTTATTTAGTAAGTCTAACAAGAAAGTTTCTTATTCGTGAGAGCACTCATCTAGCGAACAAACTTATAACGCCCGTTTCAACCCGAATGTGATAAGTACGGCGCTACAACATTTATAGTCCTCTCTTATATCTCCTCATCGTTTCCAACTTTTGAGGAATCAAGGGGGGGGTGCTTTGCAGGAGGCTAGCTAGCTTTATTTGCCTGCTTCGTTGGTCTCTTCGAGGACACCAGTGTGATTCACGCCAGCCGCGTCACCACCATGCCCAAGAACATCCAACTGGCTCGTCGTATCTACATAAAGACCGAGAAGTCGACGATTTCACTCTAACCCAACGGCCCTCCTTAGGGCCATAATTCTGACAATTACGATCTCAAAAGAACTCATGTCTAGTGCATGAGTAGTTTGATGATGGAGGTCTGAATAAATATGAGTTTCAAATGAATTTTTCTTGTATCGTGTTGTGAGAGTGGTGACGATACGGGAGGAAGATCGGAGGACGCCGTCGAAAACGCGTTTTACTGCGGCCTCGTTCATCGACCATGGTTCTCGAGCTGTGTGGAGATTTTTAGCACTAAATTAGATCGGTTTTAGAGCTATGGACAGAAGTGAACTGAAGCACATTTTTAGAACGTCTTGAAAAGGAGATGTCTCAAATACCGATTGAGGGGGTCAGGAATTCCTATTTTTTCCTCCAGTCCTTTCACTCTTCAATGCTTGAACACATCGAGTGGCTTTCAGTCTCAAGCACTGCCTCAAAGCGGTTCTAGTTTGCGCGGCCATGGCCGCGGACGCTGACTCCAGAAGGCCTTTCTACGTGAGACCCGCTCACGCTATGAGCAGCGACCTGAGGTTCAGGTCGTTCGACAGCTATCTAGCGAGTCTGGTCGAGACTCAGTTCCACGAGTACACAACATACTACATACTCCCTCACTCTGCGTCATCTGGCCACCGCAAGTCATTGTATGGCCAAATACGCATTAAAATCGCCTTCACGAAATTCTGTAGCAGTTGGATGCGTGGCTCATCCCAAAAGGATTGAGTAACGCCGTCCTTTATCCTTTTTATTTTATGCATTATTTTCTCTACAAAGATGAAGCCGCTGTGAAAATTTCTACACTTCGTCTACTTTTCCAGTCAGGTGAGATAAATTTGCTAAGTAAATAATAGAAAATTCTCGTAAGATGAAAACTTATTCTGATCTTCTTAGAGGAAAATCAGGCTGGCATACCCAAGTGACTGTTGACGATAGTGACAATAAAACATCGTTATGAGAGCTTACAACCTCGATACCAGCCACTTCAGGCCCAGGGAAAGTGAACAGAGTCATTGCTCCCTCATTTCTTTTCTCGACTTTGGAGCGGTTCTTACCATGTATTGACGTGACAGCAGCGTCAATACACCTCTCCCTGCCCCAGCAGTAAAGGACTGGAAAAGCTGCTTAGCCTAGTGGTATCGCAAAGAGGTCCAGATCTGTCAAGCTCATCTGCGGCTCCCTGCTGGGACTAGTACGAGGTCCCCGCAGCTCTTTGCCTTCTATCCACTTACTTTCATGTTCTCTGCAATTGGTTGGATACCAGAGGTACAGGACGAACGACGTCCGAACTAGCACAAAGCCTATCGAATGGGCTAGCCTCTTTCAAGCGGGCGTTATTCATGAGATGTAGCTACTTCTGGTGTGTGGGTAGAAGGACTGAAGAAAACACTCGTCAATAGACAGGGTGGCCTATCCCTGGTGAAAATTTACAGAAAGGTGGTTCTCTAGTATGCCAGTTCAGTGTATAGCTGCCTAGTGGGCGTTCAGTCAGCTAACACGGTGTCCTCGGGTGCAATGCACCGCGGACGGATGCCGTCCCGCGGGCGGGAAGTGTAACAGCCCGTCGTCTGTCGGCGGCGATCCGCGGACGGCGGGAGTGGCCCGGCGCGATTTACGCCCATCCGCGGATGCTCCCGCGGGAGTATAACATAGGCCTGAGCCTATCTTAGTGGGCGTGGCCAACCCCCAGGTGCATCCTGCGCAATACAGACCAGGTCTGGACCGACAATACCCTTCATGAAGTGACACTACAAATTCAATACAGCAATACAATATTAATACGTCGGTTTACCCGAGTCCGCCCAGTGCTTGAGCCGGCACGACTATACTGGAGCGCCCATGCATGCTAAGGGCTTACCAGGCTCGTTTCTTGGTCTCCAGCAGACAAAGGCCACGTCAGCAATCCGGAATATACAGATCGAAGGGCTCGATGAAAGGCGAGCTTTCTTATCAACCTCGCAACCCCATTGCCTGCAGCTGACTCTGAATAGTCGACGGAGAGGCGGCAAGGCCAGGCAAGGTCCTCTTTTCGCTGTGGACGGTGGACTACTTGAAGTCGGTTGAACCGGAGTGCATGCGTGGAGTGGAGGGTGGAGGGAAGGGGTGCCGTCTGCCCATCTGTTGCCTACATTTTAGAGATTTTAGATAAGTGATGAAAACGTATATTGTAATTCGGGCATTACAGGCATTTTTGAAAATAGATGAACAACGGACGCCCTTTTCTGGGAAGTGACTACCGAGTCGTTGTAGGACGAAACCATCGCTGAAACTTAATGCAACCATAAAAACACTTTTTCAACTTGACATTAGAAAATGCAAAGATTTGCCTATGTTGAGGATCCCAACCTTTTACAGTCCATTACATGTTTCCCATAACCACCACTGGGTTGTTCGAGCTGCACACAAGCGGACTATTTTATTACAGCACAAGCAGACTACTTTATTTATGACCAATGTATCGCTAAGGTACGTTCGGTTAAGGATCTGGAATTTATTTATGATGAGAAGCTTGACTTCTCAGGACATGTGAAAATGTTATACAGCAAGGGGCTAGCTCGTTTACATCAAATTGTTAAAGGTTCAGTCATTAGGAGTTCTTATGATGGCATATAAAACATACGTCAGATCCATTGCTAAATTCGGCTCTAAGTTTTGCTCCTCATAAAAAGAAGTACACTGCTATGCTTGAAAGATTCCAGAAGAAATTTACTAGATGCGCGTTAATCAGAGTGGGTGGCTTTTTGCACTCCAGGAATTCAAGGGCCAACATAAGGAATTGCTAGCTGGGTCTGCACGCTCTAGAATCACGTCGTAAGTTGAGGGATGTTTGTGTCGTCCTCAAGTTGCTGACAGGTTGTTTAAGGTGTAGTATTTCGAAAGTCTATCTAGTATTGCCGTCAAGAACCCGCGGCGGTCTATATGTTTGAGCTGTCTTACATCAAGCCTGATCTAGTCATAGGGCTACACCTTTCATGGTAAGAGCTGCTTCTGCCTATTACGCGTTAAGGATTGGTCTTCTAGCCTCCTAAAACGTTCAAGAGTATGACCAAGCGTAAAGTGCTAGTCTATTGAAGGGTGCATTTGTGTTTTTTGCTGTCATGTCGTGGTTTTCTTTTTGATGTGTTCTATTTTTTGTGGTTTCTCTCGAACGTGGCTAAACACACGTACTCAAATAAATAAATAACATCTAGCATTTCACAGGCCATAAATGGACGACTGAATCTCAATTTCTTGCTCTTGCAGCTATAATTTGCCCACCGCCAATGTTATTCAATGACCTTTTGTAGGGCATAGGGCTCCTTTGCAGGGCTGAAATAAATACTCTTGAATAATATTTATTTATTGACGCATATATACATGTTACATGCGCAGTTGACGTAAAACAAGGTGTCAAATGAAACTTGGAACAAGCTGCGGAATAATGAATAAATAAAGATGAATTTCTTTGGATCATTTCACCACCTTCCAAGGCAAACCTATCTGCTGTAACAATTTCCCGATAGCTCATTAGTGAAGTAAGCTGGTGTTAACGTAACAATTTCCCAATAGCTCATTAGTGAAGTAAGCTGGTGTTATAATTCTAACGTTATCTCCTTACTAAATCACGTATATACACGTAACACATACACGTAAATCACGTATGATTTTAAAAAAAATTTAATTTTTTAAAATCTAAACGTTGAGTCAATTCGAATTTGAATAATCAACAGAATTTAATAAAAAGTTATGCGTACAATTATTGTTAACAATAGTTGACTTGCAAACAATGACCGTATTCATGAATGTTCCCTGAAACATTCGAGGCTTCCCGCGGAGGCGACCTTGGCGGGAGGCAGAAATTGTTATTCACGAACATAGCGGGAACCAACGGGACGGTTTCACGCGTCTAGATCAGGGGTGTGCGTTAAACTTTTTTTCGGTAAATTTTCAACGACTATTTTTTAACGAAAATTTTTTGCGTTAAATTCGGTAAAATCGTTGAATAAAATTTCACTTAGCTGCAGTCGGTTTGGCTGTGTTTTAGTATGTAACAAGCAACATTTTTTCCCTTGTTGATTTTTTCGACTCCATCTACATAGCGTTTATATGATTTTGTCTCCATCTTCACAAAAATAGCACCAGTCCATTTATCTTATACACAAATTGCTAAAGGAGAAGAGTTATTAAGATTCCAAATCCAGTCAGTAACAACAGGACTTCTAAAATAACAAGTTTATTGCTGCGCCTAGTTCGTTTACAACGTGGAAAATCCAGCTTCTGGAATGATCCAAAGTACAATGCCCCAAAGCACGGTTGAACGTTTCTGAGCGTTTTCATTTGAGCTGATAAAACTTTTTGAGAAGTTTGCGCTCTCTGGGTAACTCCTGCAGCCCAACATTTTACTATACTGTCATAATTGTTTCGGAAAACCGCAGAAGTTTTTAATGAAGTATTCAGGATAGACAGTGACCACAGCGAGTTCTTTGATACAGTTCGTCCTTGGAGGATATTTACGAAATCCACAGATCTTCCTCTCTCATAGGAAAGTCTCCTTTATCCCAAAAGGGAATGTGCTTGCTGCAAAAAATGAAATAAGCAGCCACGGATCGCTGATCAAATTTTAACTTTTAATTTTAAAGTCGAATTTTTCTACATTGAGTATTTTTGTCTTCGAAAACCAAGTAACGTAGGTTTCAGTTTGAAGATGGCATTTCTCGTCATATATTTAAGTCTATCTTGCCTTTATCTTCTCCTAATTTCTCCATATAGACAAAATTCACCACTGTCTGTCACACTTTACGACATTAAAGCAATTGACCACTCCGATTTTCTTCTTGAAGCACCTGGCACCATGCTTGACAGCACAGTTATTTGGGGTTCGATTGTTTTGGGATTCTCAATTTTTTCTTATTCCTGTAGAGCACATTTTAGACTGGTGAACGGCATTATAGTAAATTCCCAAATTAGAGTACCTGTTTTTCGAGCAACCTCGTTATTTAATGCTGACTTTACTTTGATACTTTGATGGTCCTTTTGTCGGCTGGAGGTCTTCTCAGCGGGGACCACAATTCTTCCAGACCGCTCGATCTCTAGCAGCTTGCATTCAATGAGGCAGACTCCGCTCTCTGAAAAATCTTGAGAATGAGTCTGCCCATTGCCTTGGCGGTCGTCCCAGGGGTCTCTTATGGTTTCTCGGGAGCCATTCTGTGACACGGAGACTCCATGTATCGTCCTTTCGTCGAAGCAGGTGTCCGGCCCAGCGATATTTGGACTTCTTCATGCACTGCAGCGGGTCTGCTAATTGCGACTTCTCCCGTAGCTCCGAGCTTCGTAGGCCTTCTTGCCATTGCTGACGAAGGCTTGTCCTCAGAAGACATCTCTCCAGTGCACGATGCGTAGTTTGCATCGCTCTGGCGATTGTCTTGTTGTCGGACCAGGTTTCCGTCGCGTAAGACATAGCAGGCAGTACAGAGGCGTTGAATATCGAGGCCCTGAGGCCGGGACCCTTGACCTGATCGGTGACTTCGCGAATCGAACTGAAGGCTGCCCATGCTGCGCGTCTCCTGCGGGCGATTTCAGGAGCGAGATCGTTATCCATGTTCAGCTCTCTTCCCAGATAGACGTGGAGTAGACCTGTTGTAGAGCGACTCCATTTAACCTTACGAGTCCTGTGTCACACCACTGGTTGACCATAAACTGCAGGCAGGTATGAAGATTGGATTGGACATATTCATGTCCAATCCAATCTTCATACCTGCCACATTGAGCTCGTTCAGCATTTCCTCGACTTCTGCCGTGCTGGTAGAGATGAGAACAATATCGTCGGCGAAGCGAAGGTTGCTGATCCGTTTACCGTCGACAAGGTAGCCTTTATTGTCCCATTTCAAGTCTTTCATGGCATCCTGGAGTGCCGCTGTGAATAGCTTGGTAGAAATCGTGTCTCCCTGCCGTACTCCTTTCTCGATAGGAAATTTAAGCTTTCGATCGAACAGCTGGATGGTAGTCGATGTGTTCGAGAAGCATTCGTCGAGAAGTTGGATGTAGGGCGAAGGATACCAGCATGCACAACGGCGTTGATTTCCACAGAGTCGAACGCTTTCCGATAATCCACGAAGACAAGGACAAGTGGAAGGTGGTATTCGCGGCTCCTCTCGATGAGCTGTGAGACCGTCTGAATATGGTCCATGCAGGAGAAATCCTTGCGAAACCCTGCTTGCTCCACTGGCTGATACTCATCCAAGCAACGCTCCATGCGATTAAGCAGTATCTTGGTGAAGATCTTGTACACAACCGAGCGAGGACTGATGGGTCGATGGTTGTTGTTATCCTCTTGCTGACCTTTTTTGAAGATTAGAACTGTTTTCGACTCCTTCCATGAGTCCGGAATCCTACCAAGTCGAAGGTAGTTGTTGAAGTACTTGGCAAGAAGTGAGCAGAGGGCACTGCCATCCGCACGAGGTAGATCAGCAGAAATGCCGTCCAATCCTTCTGATGGGATGAGCCACTTCTGATTCCAGAATGTGAGATACTTCCTCAGCTGGTGGCATCAAGCATTTTGGGACAGTGCTGGAAGAACGAAACAGATCTGCGTAGAATTTTTGAACGATGGTCTCCATCGCTCTTCGAGACGTTTGCGTTGTTCCATCCTTATCCACAAGGCTGACATTATTGCGTTCTGATCGCAGAGATCTCGTTTGCAGCGCTTTATGCTTGAACCTTTCCCAGTGGCTTCTAACAGCTTCAATCTTCTGTAGGCTTAAATGGACTCCTTCCCTGCAATTCGACAGGCCTTCGAGATGGTGACTTTTTCCAGATGGGCAGCATTAGGATCCAGTTTGACAGCTCTTCTTTGCTCCAAGGGTTTAATCGCATGTGCGTTGAGTCTTGAAGCAGACGGTGATGTCGCTCCGCAAGAGCTGCTAGCACATTACAACAGTCCTTTGGAGAGGACGTCGTAGTCTTCCGATGGATCTTCAAGAAGATTCCAATCATACGAGTTTATTGCATATTCCAATTCCTCAGACTTGAATGTGGGAATCCTCATCGGTGCCGGTTTATGGGTGTCACGCTTGAACATCCTCTTTTTGAGAGTCAGCTTCGCACGGACAAGACGGTGATCCGAGCCCGTGTCAAATGAAGGCAGCACGGAGACGTCGAACAGACTCCAGCTTCTGTTTGTAAGAACATGGTCGATCTCCGAACGTGTTTTTCCATTTGGGCTTCCCCAGGTCCATCGCCGGTTTGGAGTCTTCTTAATCATAAAATTTCCGTGCAAGAGACGGCACGCGGATAGAAAGTCTATCAGGCGCTCTCCGTTTTCATTCCTTGAGGAAGTTCCATGTGGTCCAAGCCTCCATTCATCGTGATCATTCTTACCGACGGTAGCGTTAAAGTCCCCAACGACAACTTTGTAGTAGCTCTTCTCGTCGTTGATAGTCCTTTCGAATAGCTTGCAGAATTCCTCCTTTTCATCGTCTGTGGCCGCAGATGTTGGAGCATATCCATTTGTGATGGAGATGGTTTCTTGATCTTTGGTTTCCAACGCAGAACAGCTACTCGCGGACTGATGATCTTGTAAGAGTCTACTAGGTGGTGCACTGTCGAATTGTCGAGAAATCCAACTCCGCCTATATTCTTTCTGTCCACCTTTGCTCCGATAATGAGAAGCTCGTTGTGGTCAGTCCTTCTTATGGTTTCCGTTCTGCTTTTCGTTTCCTGCAGGGCGATAACGTCGTATTTGATGTTGCGGCTTCTGTAAAGGAGTGTCCGAAGATCCTGCTCAGATGCTCATGATCGTACGACAGTTATAAGTGCAGACGAATAGGCAGTTTCAGTGTCGTGGTGGGAGGGAGTTTCCGGTAGTCCGATTCCAATGACGTCCTGATGGTTTAACTCCGAGATTATATGGCCCCTCGCCGGAGGTGGATGCAACCGACGTCGTAGAAGTCCACCTCTGGCGCGCGGAGGACTGGAGTTCAGTTGTTTGAGCCATGGCGGTGGTCTGGTTACTCACATGTTCCTGGCCAGGGATACAGGAGAGCCGCCCATACACGACAAAGCGTCGCGTACTGCGTGATCGTTTGTGCCGTTAGCCATCACTAAATGATTTTCACCAATTCACCGCGATGAGGTGTGGCACATGAAGGGGTTATTTAATAACTGATGAAAAGTGATTATCAACTCCTCTTTAAAGGATAAAGGATAAAGGGCGGCGTTACCCAATCCCTTCTGGGATGCGCCAGCGCATTCTACTTTTACGGGTTGTCGTGGAGGCGACGTGAATGCGTATTTGGCCATACAATGACTTGCGGTGGCCAGCCGATGATCAAGTCAGCGCTTTATCCTTTCCAGACGAGTCTGGTACCAATTCACCGACCCCGGAGGGATGGAAGGCTTGGTTGGCCTGGGCGGGGAATCCGAACCAGGAACCTGGTATCGGGTGCATGCGATAGTCGCGCCTCTTCCGACTGCGCCACACGCGCCCCAACTCCTCTTTAATTTAAAGAGGAGTTAATTAAATTAAATTAAATTAACTCCTCTTTAATTTAATTTAATTTAATAATAATAATAATAATTAATAACGAGACGAGAAGACACCACCCCCTACACGCCGCCTACGACTCCGGAGAAGAACTGTTCCTCGGAACATGCGAAAGCAGGGGAGTAGGCGGCGTTGGTGTCCTCGTCAACACGCACTTAGCCATGAACATCGATTCGTACGAGTCTCTGACAACCCGAATCGGACATCTGCGACTAAAGCGATGTGGCTCCGTGCCAGCTTTGACTGTATTCGTCGCGTATGCCACAACATCGGACTATGACGACGAAGAGGTCGAAGCCTTCTACGTCGAGCTGGAGAAGTTCTATAAGGAAGATCACACCTTCTACAAGGTGATCGTCGGCGACTTCAACGCCAAGATCGGAACGCGAAGGTCGCCGGAAGAACTTCACATCGGAACCCACGGTTTGGAGTGGAACGAGCAAGGTGAAAGGTTGTCTGAGTTTATCATGTCGACCAAGACCATCCATGGAAACTCGCAGTTCCAGAAGCCTCCCTCCCTACGATGGACCTGGGAATCTCCCGGTGGCCAGTTCCACAACGAGATCGACCACATCATCTTCAACCGCAAGTATTGCCTGACCGACGTCTCCGTTGTCCCCAAGTTCTACACGGGATCGGACCACCGCCTCCTTCGCGCGAGGATCCGCTTTTCGCGTCAAGGAGAGAAGGCTGCGAAGTTCAAGAAGAGGAATCCCAGAACGACCATCAACTGGGATTTCTACACCTCTCTTGTCGGCCTTTGGGAAGATGCCGTCATGGACAACGTCGACGAGGAATACGATCGCTTCGTGCACCATCTCCACGATAGTGCTAAGGAAGCTGAGAGCTTGAAGACCGCCAAAAGACGTCTGTCTCCGGAAACTCTCGACCTGATACGCCAGCGTGGAGCAGCACGAGCGTCAGGCAACTACCAACTGACGCGCGAGCTTTCCAAACTGTGCAGAGCGGCGATAAAGGAGGATCTTATGGAGAAAAGGGCGGAAGTGTTGGCTGAAGCTGCAGAGGCAGGGTTGAGCATCCGCAATGCCCGCCGAAACTTCGCCAACTTCAAGTCCAAGATGACCGCTCTCCGACGTCCCGACGGAGCCGTTACCTCTTCCAGAGGGACCATGGAGAAGGTCATCCACGATTTCTACTCCGATCTCTTCGACAGCCACGTCCACCTGCCCCCATGTCATCTTCCGCAGGATGGATACGTCGTCCCTCTGTTCTCCCTTCCGAGATCCGACACGCCATCTCGTCGGTGAAGAAACGTACAGCACCCGGTCCCGACAGGATCAGACCCGAACACCTGAAGTACCTCCCGCCAGCGCTCATCAACACCCTGGCGCGGCTCTTCACGCGCTACCTGTCGGAGTGCAAGGTTCCATCTCAGTGGAAGACCAGCAAGACCGTTTTGCTGTACAAGAAGGGAGACGTGCACGACATTGGCAACTATCGCCCGATCTGCCTGCTGTCCGTAGTCTACAAGCTGTTCACTCGAGTTATCCTGAATAGGATCAGCCGAACGCTGCACGAAGGACAGCCATGCGAACAAGCAGGATTTCGGAGAGGATTCAGCACGATCGACCACGTACACACCATTACGAAGCTCATCGAAGTGTCGCGAGAGTACAAGCTGCCGCTTTGCCTTACGTTCATCGACCTGAAGAAGGCATTCGACTCTGTCGAAACTGAAGCGGTCATCGAAGCCCTGCTCACTCAGGGCGTTCATACTTAGTCCATCAGAGTCCTTCGAGAGCTGTACAGTGGATTCACGACCAAGATCTCTCCATTCTACAACGACGTCGTCATCGACGTAAGGAGAGGGGTTCGGCAAGGGGATACCATATCCCCGAAGCTCTTCAGCGCCACAGGGGATACCATATCCCTGAAGCTCTTCAGCGCCGCGAAGTCAACATGGCTAACGACCTAGCACCAGAGATGAACAGGAGGAAACGAGCGGCTTGGGGAGCTTTCAAGAGCGTCGAAGAAGTCACGAAGAAGACGAAGAACGTCCGACTCCGTGCCCACCTATTCGACTCCACTGTTCTTCCTGCCCTAACATACGCCTCAGAGACCTGGGTTATACGAAAGTAGGATGAACACGCGATCAGCGTCGCGCAGCGTGGAATCGAGAGGACGATGCTCGGAGTGACACGACTCACGCAAGTGAGAGAAGGCCTCCGGAGTTCCGAGCTTCGCCGACGTTTGAAGATCAGAGACGCTGTCGCATGGGCCAAGTCGTCGAAAATTAGGTGGGCCGGCCACGTAATGCGTTTCGCAGACACCCGCTGGACGAGAGCCATCACCGGCTGGGTGCCGCGGGATCAAAAGAACACCAGGACGCCCACCAACGCGTTGGTTTGGCTTCTTCGTTGAAGCCCTGAACGACCGATATGACGCTCTTCGTGCCCCTCGAGCGAGGAGAATCCATTGAAGCACTCTGGCGCGCGACAGGGACGAATGGAGACGCTACTGGCACCCGCTCGAGCAATTCGATGATCAACGGGACGACAGGTGATACAGATAAAGAGTTTTATACACTCTACCGTTCGCGTAGGTATTAGAGTCTGTTGTAGATCGTATAAAGCTCCTAAGGTATTCGTATGATACGTTTATAGAGTACGGATGGGTTGTGCTCCGCAATCGTTAGTTTCCAATACAACTCTGCACCTTATTTTCCAGCTCGATGATGATTTAAGCACAATTTACTTTGATAATAGTTAGATCGTCTCGGTTTTTTCGGTTCTTTAGGTTGGTTTCTGAAGTAAACCCTTGTTAGGTTTTTTGGTGATCACGAGTGCAACATTATGATTCCAAATTTTTTTTTTGGGGGGAAAACAATGATTTGAAGTTTGTTTAAGGAGCTGGAAGGCGGCCATTTTTAGTGCCAAAACAGAGATTGCGCCATGCCCTCGTCGAAAACAGCGCGTTTTTGTATGGATAGTGAAATTTTTGCTTGCATAGAGTTTCACGCTTGTAAGCGACACAACAAAAACAAATATGAAAAATGCAGTGTCCTCATTTAGGTTCTTCATGCATTTGCACTATCAGTCAAACAAAAATCACAACGAGCGTTACGAATGGATGATCTAATCTGCATGATCTAATTTTTAATGTGCTATATGATTGCTTCTTTACTGTGTTTCAAGAATATTCTCATTTATTATTGTTCCTTAAATTAAAAAATTTAAAACAAAGTTATACCAAAATTTCCTTGAACAAATTCATACTAGATAATTACGCGCTAACGATGACTCATGCATCGATCAGAGAGTAGGGGCAGAAAAAGCAGAAGCGGAAACATCTGGGAAGGACACATAAGGGGCGCGAAAATATCAGAAAATACCCA
The DNA here is from genome assembly GCA_947396885.1 of Heligmosomoides polygyrus polygyrus. Classification (NCBI taxonomy): domain Eukaryota; kingdom Metazoa; phylum Nematoda; class Chromadorea; order Rhabditida; family Heligmosomidae; genus Heligmosomoides; species Heligmosomoides polygyrus. Next base: position 26,737,678 of record OX377202.1, read on the forward strand.
GACACCTTCTACGTGCCTGCCGATGCCGAGGACCCGCCGAACACGTTGGAACACGTTGGCAGCCGTGCCTAGGCATTTAGGTGGTCATTGACGGAAGGCCTTCAGAGCAGGGGAAGCGAATCGATATGGATCGATATTATCGAATTTGCGTGTCGTTCTGGCGGTCGGAAACTTTAGCCCTGGGGGTAATCGAGGTCGCTAAAGGCGAATCCGAAATCGAACAATCGATATCGATCGATATTGTCGATCTTTTTGTGAATGTCATTTGTGCGGCCCAATGGTCCAGTCCTCGGAGTAATCGAGGTCGCCGAACACGGGTCTGAAGTTCGTTTTTGAATCCTGTAGTAAGGGCGCTCCAATGCTATGAAAATCCAAGTTTGAATCAGAGGAAGTGGAAGTGTCGCACAGGATTCGGACGTCTTTTTTGCGGTTGTAGGTATATCGCAGAGTCTTCATCTGCAGGTCTGCTATGGTTGATTACTTTGTTTTATGCACAGTATGCGTTGGTGAGTGAAGTTTCGAAAATTATGAGTGCACATGGATGCCGTAATTTCGGTTTCCTCCCAGATTTTTTCCGAACGGAGTGGGTGTGGAGAGGAGTGGTGGGAGACACGTGGATACTATTGCCGAAGGAGTGCTCCACATCAAGGGAAAGTTTCAGTGGGGAGGCCAGTATCAATCGATATTATCGATCTCAAGACCGCAGTTTTCTCTCAAGTTTACCTGATCGAGGTGGGAGACACGCAGCAATATTTGCCGGCGGATGGGTCCTCCACAGAGTTGAAGCTTTCCAGGATCAATATCAGTAAGGATTTATTAGCTGGAAGTATTCGAACGGCCACTCTGCCGATGGCGATTTGTCGTTTCCTTTCGGACCCTCACCGCTGCACCGTCTTCCATAAAAAATTTCCATTCAATATGGTATGGGACGCAATGCGGAACCTCCTTTGGGACAGAAATGCTTTTCGTAATATGACCAAAATCGATCACCTTTACCTGCCGATAATGTATATTTTTGTCTGACATTGACTGTTTAAGTGTTAAGAGTAAATGTGCCTGCAGACATTTTGTCTCTCGAGTGGAGGGCCGTGCTATGTGCATCAGAAGGGTTAACAAACAGTCTAGGGACGAAAACACTGATTAACACAAATAAGTTGTGCTTCTGAACTGACTAGTGATGGTGC